>VDFB02256132.1:129531135-129704083 GCA_007258455.2 Sequoia sempervirens | reverse complement strand
AATAAGTATACAATTCTATCTGGTGGTGTTAATTCTGCAAAATTAGATCTCTGCTTATGAAGAAAATAAGAAGGCGAAGTATGCAATTTGCAATGGTTTATCTAAAAATGACTGAATTAAGGTTAATTCTCTAGATACTGCATATGAAGTCTGGAATAATTTGGAAGAAATGTATGAAGGAAGTGAAAAGATGAAATTGACAAAAAGATTGGCAGAAAAGTGTAGACTTGTGAACCTGAAGATGGAAGATGGTGAAGAATTTACAAGTTTCTTTCACAGGGTTGAACAGACTGCAAATGAAGTTAGAAATCAAGGAGGAAAGCTATCATATGAAGAAATAATTGAGAAGATCCTAATCACCCTACCAGATTGCTATAGTGATAAAATCTCTGTGATTAAAGAAATGTATGATCCTAAGAAGTACACCTTGGAATACTTGTTCGACACCTTGTAAACATTTGAATTGAGAAAGTTCTAGAAAGATGACAAGATAGAAGAAAAGACAAAATGACATTTAAATTAATGAAGATTGAGGAGGAACCATCAATAACGGTGGTTTTGATGAGTTGGAAGCTAACTTCACCAAGAAGTTGAAGAAAGGTACCAAAAAGTATAAAGGTATGTTACCCTTTAAATTCTTTAGTTGTGGTAATATTGGTCATTATGCTTCAAGATGTCTGAATAGGGCTACACATAAGAAGAATAGGGATAAGGATAGAAAGGATAAGAAGTATAAGAAGTTGTACTATGTTAAGGAAGAGTAGGTATTTCTAATGATGAATTTGACAATGAAGTTGATGATAGTGAATGCTTATTCTTAGCTCTGGAAAGTAAATTTGTATCCACTAACCCTATAAAATGTGTAAGTAAGAAGGCTCTGGAGGTTAAGAAGAATAGGATGGAAGGTACTTTGGTTACCACTTTTCATGCAAGACAGGATGAAGACTATTGGGTAATTGATAGTGGATGTTCAAATCACATGATTGTAGATAAGAGTAAGTTCACTAAACTTGAGAGGTATGACGATGGTTTAGTTATGTTTGGTGATGATTCATGAGCTAAGATATGTGGAAAAGTTTCAACTAGTTTTGATGGAGTGCATAGTACTAATGATGGGTATTATGTGAAGGGTTTGAGGCATAACCTTCTAAGTATTGGTTAGATGTGTAGCAATGGCTTTAAACTTTTATTTCAGAACAATACTTGTGAATTCAGAAAAAGGATATAGAAATGGAGATATGATTGCTACTAGAAGAAGAAATCATGGAAACATCTATCAACTGAAAGGAGTTGATGGTCATTGTATTCTATCTCATATCAGTGAAAGCTAGTTATGGCACCGAAGAATGGGACATGTGAACTTTGATAACCTAGTCAAATTAGTGCAAAGGAGATTGTTCGAGGACTTCCTAGAATCACAAGACCTGCTAATGCCATCTATAGAAGTTGTCAATTGGGGAAGCAGACAAGATGTAGCTTTAAAGGAAAGGAACATTCTACTACCAGAATGATGGAATTAGTACATACTGATCTTTGTGGTTTGACTAAGACTGGAAGCCTAAATGGTGACAAATATTTCGTGTTACTTATTAATGATTACACTCGAATGACATGGGTTGCTTTTCTCAAAGAAAAGAACCAGGCCCTGGAAAGGTTTAAGGTATTCAAAGCAGGAGTGGAGAATGAAGTAAATCTGAAAATTAAGTGTTTTTGATTTGATAAACAAGTGGTCCCAATTTCCATTTCCTTCTCGAAACCTGGACCCAACTAATAAAAGTGTATTGTTTCAATTTCTCTTTCCAATCCAACTCTTGGGCTCACATGTGACTTAAAATAATCATTTCTAGGTGAAATATCTATTCCTTATGATAGTCATGGACTCTTTAAAAAATTTGAGCTTAATATGAACTCCTTTAAAAATTTATCACCCTTAGAAACATAGGTAATAGACAAAATTATGCAAAAAATAAAAAATAAATTAAGCTTGTTGGTTAAAATGTAGGATGAATGATAAACTAGAAAATCGTCAAAAACTACTTGTAATCATGAAATTGAATTCCAAGGGGTTCCCAAGGTCAAAAAAATCTCTTCCACTATTTAAGACATCACTGAAACTAACTTAGGGCATATCAAATTGAAATAATTTCATCAAATAACACTTGGAGATGGTTCCACTCTTACATCCAAAATAATTTCTAATTCAATATTGGCCTATATAGTTGGATTCCATACTGCTATACAAAACCCATAATTGATTGTATCTTGTGCTTGGAATTATGACACAAATGGGAATATTATTTTGGATATCTATTCTGCACTCATAGCTCATGATTTATGTCTTCCATTTTGAGTAATTTTGACAACATTGATAGAGGATAGAGCTTAGGAATAATTTGAAAAATACGAGGATGGCCATGTGAGGCACATGAATAGGTCTTCGTGAGTGAAATAAAGAAATGTCATCACTAAGATCCCTAAGAACTTCACAAGATCAAATTTTCAAAGAGAAATCAATGAAATAATCACTTTGGTGAAGAGAGTTATGGGAAAAAAGAAATCCAAGTTGTATCACACCTACATATATCAATTTATACAAATGATCCTAAAACATATAGATTACATTGATTGAGAAAAAATAGTTAACTAAAACTCACACTACCAACTAACCACTATCCAAACTACTAACCTATTCACAAAGACATCATAGTTATTTATCTATTTGCAAGGTATAAAAACTTCCTAAGATTGACCATAAAGAGAATATTAGCAAAAGGGGTTGGAAAAAAAAGAGTATGGAAGTATCAAATACAACCAAAATATAAGGAATAATAGAATAATTTCAAGATATCTGACTATCCTTTCATTTTCCCTATCGTGAATAGACTAGCTAGACATGACACACTAAGAATTTTTAATGATGTAAAACTATTGATCGATGGATGAGGATTTCGGTCTACAAAAAATTAAACCTAAGAAAAGTGTATCAAAATTTCTATATCAATTATTCATGCATACATTAGGATGAATCAATAGTTTTGAGAACTCTTCAAATGATCCCTTTTTACAATGTCCAAAATAGAATGTTGAATATCAACTAATATATTATGATTTTAAGTCGATAATTATAATAAGTTGGTGAAAAAAATTATTTACATAATATAAATTTAACAAAAACAAAAAAGTATAGAACCTAAAGATGATTGTATGAGTCACATAGAGTGTTGACCATAGACACCAATGTTTAGCATATACATCCTTATGATGTGTTGTCATCAAGTATAAAGATGGAACAAAAATACATAAGATATATTATAAAATACTACACACAATAGTGAAATTAATGAATTGAAATAGAAAAAGAAGTATTAAAATGTGAAAAATGAGAACACATTTTAGTTAGTAAAATGAAAACAAAATGGAAAAAAAAATAGGACTGGATTTTCACTTTTTATTCTTCAATAGAAAACCTACACACAAAAGAAAATAAAATGTTTTTTTTGTCTATAAAAGCGATTTCCTGAGTCAAACCCTCATTTTGGTATTTCTACTTCCATGACAATGAATATTTTTGATATATTAATTGAAAAATATGTGAAAGGTGCAATGAAAATTTCTGACATAGATATAAGTTGATTAATAACAACATATTGACACCTAATGCATTCAACTTCTAATATGAGAGGAAATGTAGAATTATAACTAAAAATAAGGTCACCTTAAATCTTCAAAGAATCCTTAAAAATCACTTATTGCTTCAAAAACACTATAGAGAATAAAATATTATAACATGTGTTGTGTATAGATTTTCTTTCCTTCAATAGTAGACAATATTATGACTACTTTAAAGAGTTAATTTTACCAAAGTATGTGTGAGAGAGAGTCAAAGAGAGATAGAGTTAAAACTACAATAGAAATTTTTTCATCTAAAGTAGGTTGGGTTAAGGTTGTTCAATGTGATTGCATGTAGGGCTATTACATGAAAAATATTTGTAAGAATGTAATGCTCCACTGTGTTAGTATGAATGGGGTTATTTCCTAACTAGTCATTTGTGAGGACCTATTCACATGATAAGTCTACAAAGGAGTAATTTAGCCCTAGGTGTCATTTCTAGAAGTTAGTTATAATGGGGTCATGTCTCATTATTTAATTTTAGTCATTTAGGCATTTAATAGTTATCTCGTGCATTTAATTTTTTCTTTGAGCATTTAGTGTTTGTAGCAAGGGTTGTTATCATATCTCATCACACCTTGCCTTTATATGTAAGGTGCTTCTACATTGTATCAATTATCTAAATCATATCAATCAATTCTCAATATTCATGCAAGCTCATGTTGCAACACTTTCTTGTGGATGGTATCTTTCTTGGTTGATCCATTGAAGGTTGGGCAACTTCATTTGGTTTCATTAATATTTCCAATATGGTATAAAAGCTTAGGCCTTGAAAATTCCATCTCATATTGGAGAGTTTAGTGTTTGATTGAAGAGAGAATTCATTTTTGGTTATTAAGGGTTTCAATTTCGAGCTAGTTGCCATCATCTGCGAGGTAGCTAATTTATAGAGAAGATTGGGTCAAATTTGACCCCACCATTGTGTCTAGGAGGCTCAAAAACCCTTAAAATATTCATAAAAACATAAAAATTTGACACTTTGATCTGAGAGGCATTAGAGGTTTTTGTAGATAATATAAAAAAAAGGGGAGGAAATGCAAAAAGTTGGGTCCATAGAAAAGCTCAAAAAGTGGAAGTGTTTTTGTTGTTTTTGAGAATTTGTTACAATTGGACTAAAAATTTGAAGCACTTACACAATGAATCTTAAAAAAAGTTAGTAATATGAAATTTAGTATTTTGAATCTAGTTTCCAAATATGTAATTTATTCTAATACCTAGATGATACAAATTAAATTTTAATAGGCATGTATAAAAACCACTTTATAAAAGTCACTATTTTTTACCATACCATAAATGTGTACAAACACCACTTGTTTACCTAAATAAAACTAGTTTTCTAATTCCTTTTAGGAAAAGATATGTAACAACCTAAAGATTGATGAGGATATTTTTTGTACAATTTTTGTTTTAAATAATTTTTTTTAAAAAATATTGGCCCTAATTGTTGTTTCTAAAAATCAACATTTACAAACAACATAATTGGACCTAAACTAAACACTTTTTGAATATTTATTTTCTTCATTGCGTAGAAATTTGTCTAAATATTGATGCCATATATTTTTTTGCAAAAAATTAATAGAAAAAAAAAAGTTTTTAAAAAACAAAAAAAGCCTAATATTTCAAGTTTATGGACTAGTTTTCTTAGAAATTAATTAAAAATCAGAAAACATAATACAATATTAACAAAAATTGTATATTTAAAAATTATACATCGTGATCTATAATGGGTTTTAATTTCATAGATTAACTTTGAAAAAAATTCCATCAACTATATTGCCAAAGTTGGACATTTATCTTCAATTTGCCTTAGTTTTTTAGTTGCAATTAAAAGGCTAAGGGTTGGGTTGTGAAAAATTTCTCGATCCTAAAACCCAAAAAAAAGGTGGTTTGGGGTTTGATACTTTAAAAAATGCATACCCATTATAAAACTAGTACCCATTTTAAAATTTTCAAAAATAGAATATTTTAGAACATGCTCCCATTTTTAAAAAATTCCATTTTTGGGAATTTTTGTTTTCAATTTTTTTTTAAATTGGTAAAACATGTACTGTTGATGGTGTTTTCTGCACAACAAAAACTTAGACAGAATATGGAAATCCTATCTCTCTTGAAAGTTAAATCTCTATTAACAAGCCTCAAGAGATAACCAGAGGGTCTCTAATGTTAGGTCTTGAGAATGCATAAACAACTCAGTGATAATGTGAAAATGTTGGTAATCACAAAGGGACCTTACTACAAGTAAATATTGAATCCTTAACTTGATCAAATGTAGCAATATGGTGATACTTCCAATCCTAAATCTAACCCAAATGATAAAGAAAGAGAAAAAGAGATAAGGTTTTAGAGAGATTATTAAATTTAACACTAAACCTAAGATTAACAATACAAATGATGAAACACTTGAAATGGACCAATCCCTCAGAAACTGATTTTTGCTTGACCCAGATAAATCTGCAATCTTATAGAAATAGTACAATCTTCTAAGGTATTAAATATTTTCAGATTATGAACACTCATTCAAGACAACCCTATTGCTATTGCAATGAACAAATAATCACAATCGAACTAAGCACAATGAATGTGTAAGTCCAGGATAACTTTGTAAAGAAACTAACAATCAGTTGGTTGCAAAAAGTATGGACTAGAGATTGCTACAACACTTCAAGTATCAAACCATAAACATCATCAATCATTCTAACATATATCTAATATTTCTCAAGCGATCTCCAAATATAGAACAATAAGAACCATGCAAGATAAATCAACACAAGAGAATTCACCAAAAGTACAATGTCTTCAATTGTATTGAATCACACAATAACAACAACAATTCTAGTGTTTTGTGCTACAACACTTGCTCAAAAATGAACTAACTTCTAACTCTAACTCTTACTATACTGCTTAATTCTATCCAATATCAAAACTATCTAGCTCTTAAAAATGAGGCTGAATGCCATATTTATAGAAACTCCCCATGATATGTTGGCCTAATTAAGTTTGTAATAACAATCAGCCACAAACAAGTTGGCCCAAGAAGTTCTAGAATAACATGAAATAGCATTAAATGCTTGGGACTCATCCAGGTCAGCCTGGGATCTCCAATGTAATTTGGTCCAATGCATGTAAAGGAGAAGGAAAATAATGGGGAAGCACAAATTTTGATGTAACATTGCATTAACTACTTCCCCCTTTGTCCTTAGCATGCTCCACCTTATCTTGTATCATCAAAAATACCTTGTCCAAGTCAGCCACAGGTGGCATAGGTAAAACCTTAACTCTCCTCTCAGGGGACTTGATATCATCTCTTGACTGCTTTACTATTTTATCCCAATCTACCTTACTTGTTTGATATTTATCAATCACTACAACGTAGGTAGCTGCATCATCCAACTGATGCTCAGTGATAAGTCCCTCATTTACTGGAGAATACACATCTTGCCACCATTTTATCAACTAATCCAAGCTAAGATGTTTTTGCACAAATTTCTTTCTCCCTGTCATCACTTCCAAGAAGGAAATGCACCTATTGTAAATTTCAGTCAAGGTGTCTTTGATCTGTTTCCCCTATTTATGCACCTTCTTCAAAGCATTTTTTCCTTATTTGCAAAATTTCAAACCATTCCCAAGGCTCTGCAATTCTTGAGGAAGGAAGAATTCCATCATTCACCAATTTATCCTCAGTATGCTCCATGATGGTTTTGGTCTTTTGCAGCAAGACATCCACATCCTCCTTATCCTGAGCTAGCACATTCCTTAACCAATCTAATGATCTCATTGCATCTCCTCCAGTCAAAAGGATTTCCTTGATAGCATCATCTCCCTTGATTTTTACCCCCTACAACCAACCGATTGTAGCATGTGTGGTGCTCTTCATTTGTTCCAACTTTGATATTGTTTCTTGTGGTAGAAAACTTGCAACAGATGATGAGGAGCTGATGGACTGTAAGGGCTTCATCAAGTTTTGCAAATATCTTTTAAGTTTATCATTTTCCTTCTTCAACTCTTCCTTAGTTTGTACCTCCTTCCTCAATCTCCACAAGATTACAGCACTGGAGCCTTCATACTCTTCAATTTCCTATTCCATGGAAGTTGTCCCTAGGTTGATGGTTTACACATTGTAGTCACTCCCAACTACATCCTCTCTGTTCTTATCAGGAGCAGGAGTAGTATTGTGGACTGCCCTATTATTCCCTTCATCTCTCTCAATGTTGGAGATGACCCTGGCTTTCTTCTTTGCTTTACCTTTTCCTATATTCGCCAATAATTCATCCCAATTGGGAGGAGTATCATCTACAACAATCTGCTTACTCTTTAGTTCTTTGTCGAACCAACCCAAAACAATAGATTTTGATTGTACTTTTCTCTATCCAACTTCATCATGTTGATCCCTGGGCATATCTTCATTCAAATCCTATTTCTCAGGAATCTCCTCAACTGTTTCTTCCTTTCCTTTATCATGCTCTTCTTCTTCATGTACTGGTGATGGAGTCCTAACTAGAATTTCCTCTCTCTGAGGAGGTCTATCTTCTTCACTCCTGACAGGTGAATCATTGTAAGTCACCAAGGGAGATTGTAACACCTTTATTTCTGCCTCAGCATTATAGAGTTCACCTTCCTAAAATTCTTCTTCCTCTAGATCTTGGTGACTCTTTGCCTCTTTGGATTGACCTCATTTATTACGAGCTTCATGGAAAGGAGGAATATTATCATTTTTTTCTGTAGCAGGAGTGACTAGAGGAGCATCTTTCCTTGTCACACCGTCCTTAGGAGAAGGAGTTCTTGATTTCCTTGTATATACTTGTTTCCTTTCTCCCAAGCTCTCCACATTTATCATAGGTGGGCTAACTTCCTCCCCTTCCTGTGAGCTTTTCTTTTCCTTCTGTGACACCCTTACTATCCTTCTTCTCTTAGGCACAAGAACACTAACCTCTTTATCTTCCCTTTCAGCTTCATCTTTTTCTAACTTCTTTGTCCTTGAAATATGCCTCCTTTTCTTTGCAATAGGATTTCTTTGTTTTTTTGCCTCTTGTACCTCCTCCACCTAAACATTTTTAATTTTGATCTTAAAAGGAGAGCTCACCTTCTCTTTACCCTTAGGATCTTGCTCAACTGACTCCTTAGAAGTGGAATGAGACTCCAAGTATCCCATTAGATCATAGGTTCATTGCACACCTTCACTTTCTAGTTCCCACATCTTATGCTTGAGCCACAACTTTGTATACTTAATCACTTGAATCATCAATTGCTCTAACTTTGTTTTCTCTTCCTCCAACCAGTCTATTTCTCCCACTGGTTTATCCTTCACTGCCTCATAATCATGGCCCTAAATCAAATTCCCATTCTCCTCAACTTGGTCTGGAATAGCTTTCACATTATATAATCGGACTAAGTTCACTGGCAACCTGGAAAACTTCTTCCTTCTAGTCTCAAATTCATCACTGTAATTGGCCCAATAGTCTTCCATATCATCGTTGTGTCTATACTCTCTACTAGCATTCTTTTGTGCTTCACTAGTCCTATCAAACCAATCTCTCTTGGAATGAAATGATAACCCAAGAGTGCTCATTTATTCTTTAGAAGCATAGGCCAAATTAATGGAAGGGCATGCCTCACTAGTGCCTATCCTCAGAGGAAAATCTCCACCAAATCCAGTCTTATACTTATCCTTCTTCACAATTACATTAAAATCACATATTTTCCTTGTGACCTCTAGAAGTATAATGTGATATGTGGGATACCTAGGAAGTCTATACGAAGCCCTCTGATAGCCATCTATCCTTATATATGAAAAGGTGGGAAATTGTATGAACCAAGCCCCATACCTTTTGATTAGCTCCTTGGCATTGTCAGATATCCTTACATGCCCTGCACCTTGGAGCAACCTAGTGATGTACATGGTGATTTCATCATTCACCCTCCTATAGCTTGAGTTACCCAAGTGTAGCTATGGATAAACCTCATAAATTACATCTTGTCCAAACACACCTATTGTACTTAGTCCCTTATATGGATGAAACCTAACTAAGGCGTAGAACATGTAAGAAGTCATTATGAAGGTCTTCATTTGTAGGACACTACACGTTTTTTCATGAATCATGGAACTTATTATGCCTACCCAATGGTAGTTAGTCATTTTTTCCATCCTCACTATGTCATAGAACATCCAATTTTCAAACATTCTTGCACTCTTCAACCCTACTACCCTACTGAGAAGGGTGATAACATCATAGTATTCCTTCTTGAATTTAGCTCTGAATAGCTACTTGGGCAGCTTGGAAAAGTGGGACTTAGGATTCTCCAACTAGGAATTGATAACTTGTTGGGACTTGATGGTATCTTCCTCATAAAACTTCTTTGTCATATCCATACTGAAAGCCACCACATGAGATATGTCAGACATGTCAAATGTCTGGGCTATAGACACAGGATTTAGATTTGCCACAATTCTCACTTGGGGACCAACTAACCTTTGTACCCCTATCATAGTGTCTAGCACACTCGAGCACCAACTCATAACACTATACTATAGGAGGGAATCTAGATACATGTGCCAACCCTAATTCCAATGTCCATTTGGCTAGCAAAGGAAGGTTTTGTGCTTCCATTCTTATCTTGAACTCTTCATAATCCCACATCCAACATTTGTAAGAGGAAGAGAGTGAAGGAAGTCTTTTGTTACTTCCTTGCTTTTCTAATTCTTTTGATGGAAGTCAAACCAAGGGTTAAGATGAAAGAGGAAAGAAAAAGTTTAGGTTATTTTGTATTGAATGAAGAAGAATAAGGTGGAAGCAAAGGGATGCAACAAATGAAGACAAATCCAAGCATGAAGATGCAGATTCAAGATGACAAGACAAGTAGAGGATTACTATGCATGGATAAGTTCAAGCCAAAGGTGAATATGAAGATCAAGGGAGTTGTTTCAAGAGCATGAAGGAGCATCAAAATATTTGAAGATCAAAGAGCTATTGCAGGTTCAAGAGTTGAAGACTTCCAAGGGACTTGGAAAGCTTTGATGGTTGGGTGAATGGTGCAGAGCAACTTGTTGCTCCTTTTTGTGAATTTGGTCTAGATAGGTGGTTTAGGTCATGATAATGTTAAATAAGGCCATGATAGTCCATTTTGTAATGTTTTTTTTAGTTCTTGAGTAAAGGTGGGGTCATTAGGTAAAATGTTGCAAAATTGCTAAATATTGTCATATCAAATATTGTAAAAAGTGCAAATTTGAAAAGTTAGAGGGAAGCCCAAAGGTCATGGGAAGTTGTAAGGTAGTTTTATGAATTTTCATTGGGTTTTGGTGTTTAAATAGGGATGGAGACTCATTGTAGATGGTTGTTGAAGGATTTGAAAGTGAATACCAATCAAATATCTCTGCTTTATAATCATTTTTTGTGTATTTCCTTCATTTCCATCCTATGTGTAGGTCCTACAACAAAATTTTTCTCTAATATGATCTGAATCTATTTTAGGATGGTGTTAGCTTTGATTTGAATCCTTTCTTGTGGTATTCTATTAAGTTTCAAGCAACTTAGAGGTAGATTTCTGAAAACTGGTTTGTAACTACCATACAAGGGCTTGAGAGTTTAATATGTTGAATTGCACGATTCCACCTATTTTTTAGGCTATCTCAGTGGAATGGGCCTATTGTAAGTAGGATAGGGTGTAGGAATAAGAATATAGAATTGGTGAAGGAATTTGAAGAGATTCTCAATGTTGCCCCTCTGAAAAATGCAATAATTCAGGCCTAGTAAGCATAACCAAGAAAATTAAATTGAAGAACTTGAATTGAACAAGGCTAGAACAAGCTAGTTTCAATGTATTCTAGTAGTATTTGATGTGTTTGGAGTTCTGGAAAGGTAGAGAAGGTCTTTTTTGAGAAAAGTGTGAGAAAGGGTGAATTTAAGAGGTTTAATGAAGGAAATGTGAGAGATTATTGGGAGCAGCATAATTTGTGGGTGAATTAAGTTTGTATAGGTAGAAATAGGAAGGTTTGGAGTGGTTTAAAGTTTGGAGGAGGTTAGGTGATGGGTTTTTCAATAAACCCTTGGTCATTTTGAGAAAAGAGAGGGTTTTATGAAAGTAGGTCTTAGTGAGTGATTTGTGGCTCAAGGATTGGAAAATCAAAAGTTTTGTTGGTAGTTTGAAGACTGTTTGGTGGAATCTTGAGTTGGCAGTAAGTTTGGTGATATTTTCCTTTGCAAGAATAGGCTAATTGGTGCCCTTTTTAGCGCTAAAGGCCAGTTTAAGTGAAGATGGTCTAAAGAGACCTAATAAAATTTTGAGGTATCTTATGTGTGGGGATAAAGGGTCCCTAAAAATATGAGTGATAAGTGGATTTGTTGGAGTGTTTGAGAGACAAGACCTAAAAACAAGGTCTGGTGGCCTACAAGGCAAGTAGGGTGGTAACAAAGAAGATAACCCTAGAGAGGGTTTTGAAGTTTTCAAAAGTGGTTGAGAGGAATTAATTTGTGATGCTGAAGTTGATGACCTCCTTGTCATTTTATCAAATTGGAACTATTATTTCTGCCAGGATGGTACAGGCTCCATGATTCAACACATTCAAAATTCACATGTGAGCTATGTCAAGAGGCCATCATGCAAATTAAAGAAAATGTGGAGCAATTAAGTGCATCGCCTATTGCAGTTGCTTCTAGAATTGAGCTAGAAGTCTGAGAGTTGGAACCAAGTGACAACTTAGCTGAGGGAAACCCTCATGAGGGTCTTGGGATAGGAATGGAAGAATAAAAACATAGTCTCGAACCTCTCAATGACAAAGCAGATCAAGTGGGAGAGTTCCATTGATCATCAAGAGTCCTTCCCTCTTGAAGAGAATTTGTATGCAATGGATGATATGATTTATGGAGGAATTTCAGAGGTAGACCGCTCATCATATATTGATCCCCTTAACAGGCCAATGCCACTCATTGATTTCTTCCCACTTGGAATTGTGCCACAAATGTATAGTGACACCAAGGAAGAATACATTTCAAAAGATGGAAGTGATGAAGACGTACTACCTGAACCTCCAGATGGAAAAACATTACAACTCCCAGATTGGGAAAGGAACTCCTTTTCCATCTATAGTGACAGTGAACAAGAGGAAATAGGTAAACATCTTGATGAGCTACATGCACTGCAAGGAGAAGAGGATCAAAGCCAGGATGTCTTGGTAGCTACCCACAAAGATGATATACTTTTCCAACTACATGATGCAACTAGGAGATTTTCTTCTTTTCCCATTGCTGATACTTCTACACCTACCAAGATCTACAACAAGACAAATTCATCCATGTCATGTTTCTATGACATGGAACATAAAATTAGAGCCAACACAAGGAAACTGAAATGGAACAACATGCTACCTTTTGAAGATAGTGGTCAAGTAAACACCAAGACTATGGAGGATCAATGAGACGAAGTGTATCTCCTCGAAGAACAACCAATGGAGGTTGTGAGTCCCATTGGTAGCTTGGAAGAGGTGTTTGTTGTCTCGTTCTACCAGCCTTATGCAAGCTTGAGATTAGGTACAAGGTTCCTTACATCTAAATTTTTTTCTTCACAATGTGTACTACCTGATCAATTCGATTGTGATTTGCAAATTTATAATGCAAGAAGGATGTTACACCATCCATTGTGTCTAGTCAAGGCTGCCAATGCAATGATCGATGGTCAAATGTTGCCACCTTTGCATGGCAACATCTAGGTTCTATCTTTCCTTGCTCCTATGAATACTCATAGTTGTGTTTATCATTTTGATTATAGGAACAAGGGGAGATAAGATTGTTTATGGATTGACCATGGGTTTAATGAATCACCTCAACTATTGATTGTTCCTAGATGTGTTATTGAATTTGAATGCTTCAACATTGATTTTTTTTTTTAATATAAGGATGAGTTTTCATGGATTAGAACTCTAACAATTTCCCTACTGCTTGTGCATGCATTACGGAATCCAATAAGCGTAAATATCAGTTTGCCTTGCCTAAACATGATCCTTTGTAAATATCTTTGTACATAGTTGTTTTTGGGTAGTCTAGGTTTCCTATATATACCTTGCTTTCCTACTTTCCTCTGGGTAGTTTCTTTGTTGTTGCTTTTGCTTTCCCGCTTTGGTTATTTTAGGTGTTTTCTTTCTATTTTCTCTTCATTTGCTTTCACTTGCTTTTGCTTTGCCTCTTTACGAAGTTGCTTTTTCTCACTATCAGGAATGTTTTCATGCATAACAACCATTTTATTTTCTGGGGTTGTTCCATGTATTTCTTCAATAAACTCTAATCAAGTTTTTAGAGTGGATGGTGAAGGTCTTTTGTTAGTGTCAGGTGAATTGGGTATTTGACTCAAAGAGGAAAAGTCATTGGTTTGGTTCAAATCTGATGTACTCTTAAATATTACACCTCTTACACATACTTTAAGAATCCTGAGGTCGCTATAGGTCCTTTGTGAGGTCCAACTAAGTGAAAAATCTAAAATTTTGCTTCAGTGCCACTATGATTCTTAGCCCTGAGTATGAGCGTCGCTGGTTGTGGGTTGAAAAGAGAGAAGAGAAAGGAAAAATCAAAAGAAACAAAGGAAAGTAATTGATGAAAATCAAAAGAAAAGAAAAATTAACTTTTTTAGGGAGATTTGAGCAACTCTACTGAGGCTACGAATGCCCAATCGGTAGTAGAGCAATGTTTGGGAGAATCATAGAAACAACCTCATCGAGGCTATGGATGCCTGACTAGCAGCAAGACAATGTCAATGATTTTTTGGAGTTAGAATCAATCACGCAGCTTAACTTGATGGAGCCTAGGTTCCTCTGGTGGCTTAAGTATGTGAATGAATGCATTTTAACACACTTGGATTTTCAACATATTGAAGGTTGGGTTGACTAGTGGTCTTGATCCTTTGGTCAAATACTCAATTTGTTTGGCCTAACATGAAGGTTGGAACTAGAGATTTTGTGTTCATGATTCTAGTTTGTCATCAAAATTCTCTACAGCATTTTCCCTAGCAAGTCTCCATTTGTTGTGCATATTTTGCATACACACCCCGCCGAAGGCAAGGACCCCCTTTTTTTTGCTTTTTTTTCTTGCTCTTGCTAACTTGGTCCTTGCTCACTTGCTTCACTTTTTTTTTTCATTTTTTGACTTTGGAAACAAGTTTCCTATTGATTTGGGATGTTTTGTGATGCCTAAGTGAATTTCCAAGGTTATATTGAGTTTCAAGAAGTTGCAAGAATTTCTATGTGAGTCATTGTCCCTTCATCGCTATCTATGGGAATTTATTTATGGGTTTTTGTCCCTCTATCACCATCCATGGGAATTTATTTGCAGGCCGCCATCCCTCCATCACCATCCATAAGAATTTCTTTGTGAGTCATCATCCCTCTGTCACCATCTACAGGAATTTCTTTACAGGCCATCATCCCTTCGTTGTTGTTCATAGGAATTTCCTTGCGGATCGCCATGTGCGGGTTGCTGTGTGTGGGTTTCCATGTGTAGATTTCCATTTTTAGGGCAGCAGACCCTTTGGCTTCCCCCTTCCAAATCTTTTCATTTATAGAAAAGGGTGCAAACTTCAAGTTTTCATCATCTAGGACCCATAAAATGAGTGTCCTCACATGCCTAAAGGGGTTTGCATCAATTTTTCATGTGTCTAGACATTGAAAAAGTTCATGCATGGAAGTCCGTTTGAGCAATGCCATTGTAAATGGTGACAAACCCTTCAACTTCTGCATTCCAAATTTTTTCATTTTTCAAAATGAGTCAAATCTTAAGGAAATATGTCTTGGCACTCTTTCTACCCCTTTTCCCATATGCTAAAATTGAAAAATTTCAAGTGTACTATGTTTTGTGAAGTTGTAGGAATTTCTTTGTGGGTTGTCATCCCTCTGTCACCATGCAAAAGAATTTATTTGTGGGCAGCCATCCCTCTATTGTTTTCCACAAGAGTTTCTTTGTGGGTCACTATCCCTCCATTGCCATATGCGGGAATTTCTTTTCAGGCCACCATCCCTTCGTCGCTGCCCACGGGATTCCTTATGC
The DNA here is from genome assembly GCA_007258455.2 of Sequoia sempervirens. Lineage (NCBI taxonomy): Eukaryota > Viridiplantae > Streptophyta > Pinopsida > Cupressales > Cupressaceae > Sequoia > Sequoia sempervirens. The sequence continues at coordinate 129,688,390 of VDFB02256132.1, read as the reverse complement.
AGGTCGTCATCCTTCTGTCACTATCCATAAGAATTTCTTTGCAGGCTGCCATTCCTCCATCACCTTTCATGGGATTCCTGATGCAGGTCGCCATCCCTCCATTGCCATCTATGAGTTTCCATGTGCTCAATGCCATTTTTAAGGTAATAGACCCTCTAACTTCCACATTCCAGATTTCTACATTTTTCAAAAAGGTCCAAATCATTAGGGAGTAGGTCTAGGCATCCTTCTAATGCATCTTCCATGTGATTAATTTGAAAAAACTCAAAATTGCTAAGAGTTGTGGCTTTACAGAACTTCACATGTGGGTCATCATCTCTTGAACACCACCACTTAACATATGATCTTTAAAGCCTTTCCACCTTACAACACCCGCATGCCTCATACTCACAAATGCATCAAGCTTAACTTGGTAACTTCAGGTGCCTTACAATTTATTTTTGCATGTGCCAAAGCACCTCACATGGAATTTGACCACCAAGTTCACCATGTGGAATCTTTGTTGTGGGCGGTTTCCTATAGGTCTCTATGGCCTTGGCACCATCCTACTCCTAGCTGCTCTGAAAGACTTTCGGCCTAGGGGGAAACCCACACCCCCTAAAGCCACATTTATTTTTATGGTCCAAATGAGCTCCAAATGTGGAACAATGATGAATATTATGATCTTTTAATGATGCATGGATGAATCTAATAATGAATATATAGGATTTAACTGGTATTTTTTTCCTCTATATGTAAGAGCACTTACTATGTCTTTGGGTGCAAGATTTATGGAACATGTTGAGGATCCATCGAAGAAGCCTAAAAGAGCCCCTAGAGGAAGAGAGGAAAATGATGTTTGCATAAATAATGAAGGATTGACCAACATATGAATGCATGCCAAGGAAGTCAATGACAAAACTGTAAAGGGTGACCTTGAAAGGAACAGGAAGGAGTTGTTTTATTTTCCACCAGATGATGATGATTATCAAGAGCTATCCATCCAAATTAGTAGCAACATATCTATTTCTTAGAAGCACCAATCTAAAAAAAGAATGCACTTAATTGGCTGCAAAAATGTTGCAAACACATCAAACAAAGGGCAACCTTTGGCAATTTCAACTACAACAAGGAAGACAATCACTAAAAGAAAAAACTGCTACAGTGCAAGGGTCACTAGAAGACAAAATAGGCTACAAGAAAAAATAGAGAAGAAGACAAAATAGCCTATTTTAAATTGAGAAATATTGGGGGTAGGTGAAACCCTAGCTTGTATTGAATTTGGGCCACACATTGTAATTTAATCCTAGCCATTCATTTTGCTTATGGAAAACTATAAATAGGGGCTTGCTCCTTAGTTGTAAATTTTGGTGAACTGGTGTAAAGGGAATTTTGTAGCAATAGAAGAAAGCATTTGAAGATGTTCATTATCCATACATGGTTCAGCCTCCATGTTAGATTTATCTTATAGTTTCTTGAATGGATTTAATGGTGAATGTTGTTATGGTATTTGATGGACTCCTAACCCATACTTTTGGCACTTGTCGATGAAAAAATACTATGTAAAGTTATCCTGGGCTTCTTTATTTCATTGCTACAAATTAGTTCAATTGTATGTTGATGAAGTGAATGCACAATCTAAAAATCTACAGACCTTAGGAGATTGCACTTGTTTTATGTAGTTGTAGGTTATCTTGGTCAAGCAAAACTTGGTTATGGGATCCTGTCTACTGTAGCTTCCTCTATTGTTACTATTCATTCATAGCTTAGATTTAGAATAACTTTTGTTACCATTTCCCTCTTTTGTTATTTCATCTAACTCCTTGTTAGAGTAGGATTCAAAGCATCATAACAATGCTAAATTTGATGAACATGGTGAGTTTCAGCTTGCTATTTTGAGTGAGCAGCCACTATTCATTCATTTCCAACACCTTGAAACTCTATTTGTAGGCCCAACTTCCCATACTTTGTAAATCATAAAGGCCACCCTGTGATTACTAGCAAATCACATCAACCAACTGAACTATTCTGAGAATTGTCATGAACTGACACCTAGGAGACCTTGGGGTAGTAATCTTGAACTTGTTTGCATATTTCTACCTTTCAAGAGAAGTAGCATACTTGTATGCTTCTTGTGTTGAGAAGGTGCAAAAAAACACATCAATAATTAACACTAGAATTTTTACATGGAAAACTCAAAATAGGAAAAAAAATGGCAAGGGTTAGCTCACAATATAGTATAACCAGTTATATGATATTACAAAATGGTGGCTCACTACTAGGACTTACTATCCAAAATTGAAGACTTGCTGCCTACATAAGTACAATGAAAAAATGGCTTACAACCAAAAATTGAACTGATAAGATACACCTAACAGATGTTGATTTAGTTTCGTTGATGCTCAATAAACTAACTCAATACACTTCATCATACTTTTATTCTTTGCACACTTCAATACTACACACCCATTGTCTCAAAGCTATCTAATATGTATATATATATATATATGATATATCCACAAGAACCAATTGGGTCATCCTAATTAGATGCAACCCTTATTTACCAAAAAGATCAATTGTTGGCTTCAAGTATTTACAAAATATTTTTAAAAAAAATTCAAACATGAAACACGCTATAACATGTTGGCATGGACCTAAGATAGGTCACACAAAAATTAATTCATCATAGCACCAACTATCCATTAGGTCAACTAGAGATAGACCTAATAACAAAATGCGACAACAAAATAATGTCAACTTGCAGTGCTAGCATCTATACACATGATATTTTGAACATACACGCTTCCAACATCCAAAAACCATTCCCCAAAACCACAAGAAAAGATAAGCATCAACAGAGGATTGTAGACCAAAATACAAGAGGATGATAACTACATACCAGTTCAGATATCGGTCTAGAATATCAAATCAAACTTGAACTTGACCATGTAGTTGCAACTCATATAACATGGTGGTCCATCAATGACAACACAAAATCTACAAAATGATATGTTATTCTTCATTCTTCCAACAATCTCCCCCTTTGTCATTGATAGAAACATCTACCAAAGTTTACAAAATTTCCTATGTACAACACTCTCCCCCTTACAACTTTTTTTCCATAGTATTCTCTCCCCCTTTCATCATTACAACATTATCTCCCCCTTTGACATCAACGAAAAAGGGTGGTCCAAAAAGAAATATAAAAAATGAAAAAAATTACCTAGAGGATGGTGAGCCTTGAAGCTCCTTAAGAATACCTTACCAAGCTCATTTACCATTCTCCCAACTCTTCTTTGCAACAATCAACATCATGTTCAAGGATTCCAATTGTACCAGACTTTCCTCTACATTATCTAGAGTACCAGGTGTCAAATTTATCTTCTCTAATTTCTCTACACTTGCCAAAGCATTGGCAGCCAGAGTGTACTCCATTATCACAAGGTCACCTAACTTAAAAAATATTCTAATGATATCCTCCTTCTACTTTTGTAGAATAAAGAATTTATCTCTGTGAGCAAAAATGACATTCTAGGTTGATATGTCTTTATCTTTAGATGCATTGGAGGTACCTGAGATAGCAATCAACTAAGACTCAATGGAGAACATAAGATCCTTAATATTCTGAGTGGCATTCGACCACTTCAAGCAATAAGAAAATACAACATTTGCTTCAGATTCACAAGTTTGCACATCTTCCAGATTCTTCTAAAAATTTGTATGTGTTAGAGCACACTTGTCATGTAGTTCCAACAACCTTTTCTCTGCCAACTTCTGCTCAACTTCTTGTTTTTTCTTCTCACCAAGTACAAAGGCATACTCCTTAAAGGATTCCAATAGTAGTTTCAAATTCTCTACCAGAGAGGGATGCATCCATAAATGTACCAGATGCGGCCTCCTACAAAGCTTTCAGAGCATCATCAATTATTTATGTTACTTTATGGTGTGTTTCCATAATCTCTCCTCTTACGGATGCATGCAATGCATCCCCTAACACCAATTTATGAATAGGAGAAATTTTATCCAAGTCCACACTGCCTTAAATCATGGGAAGTTGTAGAAGCTCTGGATTAATTACTGGCTGGAACCTGATCTACTTGGATAGCAAGCTTTTCAATACGTCATCACCGAAGGAGGATTCTCTAGGAGACCTATGAGATTCTACAACCTTCCTTTGATTTTCTTCATTCTTCCCAGTAGATTCCCCATTTATCTCTTCTTCCTCTACATTTTATTTTTCTTCTTCCTTCTCTTCTTCTTCCTTTCCATCTTTTTTTTCATCTTTGTCTTTCTCTCTATTGCCTTCTTCAACATTCCCTTTAGGTTCATTTTTATCTTTCTCTCCTTTAGTATTATCTTTTTCTCCTTCACCATTACCCTTTTCTTCTTCCACATTATCATTTTCACCTTCAGCATGCTCCAGAGGGACATAATCATGTTTCTCTAGGTCTACTTCTCCCTCATTATGTTTCTCCATCTTTGAAGGATCATTTGCAATACCTATATCCAAAGGTATATCTACAACATTTGTTTCTAGAGGAATGGATGTGTCACCTGTACTAGAAGGAATGTCTTTCTCAACTTCTTTTGTAGGAAATTCTTCTCCTATCTTAGGTGCAGAACCGGATGGTAGTGCACCAAGCATTCCATATTTCTTAGTTGTATCTCTGATTACTTTAGCATTCTCCTTCCTTATCTTCTTTATCTATTTCTTGTCCTTTGTCATTAAAGTGTTCACTCTTTTCTTCATTTAGAACATTTTTGCACATATCTTCTTCAAGGTCTCCAAATCATTTGGGGTCAAAGAGGATCCAATTTTTCAAATGCATCATTTCTAATCTTCTCATCTAATCCAATAACCTTTATTCTCCTTTTCATCAGGGCTTCTCACATTATCTCAGGCACATTATTCTTTACATAATCCCACTTAACTTCTAGAGTGATAACATACTAAATAGTGGCTACAATCAATGTTTTCCTATCCTCTCTACCTAATTGATCACAATACTTTTTTGCAGGCTCTAGCATATCTTCAAAATCTATCAATGTATTAACTAACGCCTCTAATCTGAAAGGGGAACTAGGTCTTACCGAAGAGTCCTTTTGTTCTTCCTAGTCCAGAGAGGCTTCTTCAGACACTTTTGATTTCTTTGATTCTAGTTTGGTATGCACATGAACACCAAATTCTTGTTCTTCATCTTCCTCAGAGGATGATACAATATGTAATCTCTTAGAACCAACACTAGCTTCCTGAGAAGCACCTTCACTAGATGATAAGCTTCCTCTTCCCCTCCTTACCAATTTTAATGTGGGATCCTCCTCCTCTTCCTCTTGGTATTTAGTAATACTAAGATTCTTCTCCCTTGTAGCTTTTTCTTTCTTTCCTCTTTTCCCAGGTACCATTAGAGGAGTCTCTTTCCTTTTCCCAGATCTAGTATTAGGTCTAGAAGGAGTCGGGCCTTTGCCTTTATCAATAACACTAGGTTCAATTTTCACTGCAAGGGTTGTGGATGGTATTGAAGGAGAAGTCCTGCTAAATCTCCTTGGTCCTGATGATTCTACCTCCACCTACTCTCTCATAGCCCTACCTTGTGCAATATACTCATCAGTGAAACCTACTTCTCTAAGCATTTTATCTACATTCTTCCTTATTATAGGCTTCATATGCTTGAAGTGAACTTCCATAGATTTTTGCATAAGTACCAACTCTAAGTTCATTGACATCTTTTAGACTTTTCAACAACACCTGCACATAGCCTTCAACTTCATCTTCTATAATCTCATACCCCAAAGGCTGAATCCATATAGTTTGGGGTTTAACAGCTTCAATCATGCACTCATCAAAAGAGACATGAAATATGATATGATTATTATACTTCTCAACTACTCTCTTGGGGATCCTCTCTCTTTCAATCATGTTTCTCTTGAACACAACAAAGAATGTTGTTAAAGAATTATCTCTAGCCTTCAAATCACCCAAGTTGTGCATATAATCAAAGATCTGATGCACAACCAGTTTGGTTGTGTCCCAAAGTACCACATCGTCTCTTCCAAGAAGTCTCTTCAGAAAGTAAAATAGAAAACAAACAATCAAGGAGCCAAATTTAAATGCATACTTCTCCCAAGTCATCCTCAAGTTCTCAAACAACTACTACCATAGAAGTTCACACAAGTCATATTCTACACCATTAATAGCCATATCAAAACAAGTATAAATTGTTATAGAAGATACAAGGTTCTCTCTATTAGTGAAGTAGATTTTATGTCTGATCATTATTGTAGCATACTTAATAGGAGGATTATTGATATATTTTGTAGTTAGATCTCTCCTATCATATGTAGCTCTGGTGAGTTCCATCACCACTTCATTCTTCATATCTTTCAACATAGGTACTAGTCTAGTATCATAGAGTCTGATAACAACCTTAATTGCTTCCTTGGTTATGAGATGGGGTCTGTTAGTCCATAAGAACATGTCATGCATTTTGCTGAGAGCTGGTTTTACATACTTATCATCAACAATGGAGCTAAAATTAGGAAAGTAATTCCATCTATCCAATCTCTTCACAACAATGCTTGAATATTCAGGTTTTACCAAGAAATCATCCCTAGTGAGCTCATTCTACCAAATTTCTATCAAATTATTGTGATTGTATTCATTAGTTTTGACTTGAATGTACATTATTGTATCTTCAATTAGTATAACCCCGTGAGGAATTATTGAGAAGGTGCCCATAGGGTCATCTTTGAAAATCTTCATAGAATACTTCCTATATGATGATCTAGGTTTTTCTGACACACTAACAACTACATGGGTTTCCATTTTTCCTTGAATCGAGCTCAAATTATTTTAGAACAAAGATTCACACAAACCCACAATAACATAGATAAGTAAAATACCTTTTTCTTTGTGAAAACCAGAACTAGGGTTTGTACAATTCACACTTCAAATCACCTCAAGAACGGTCCATAATGCTCTTCAATTTCTTCAAACACACAAGTGATTAAAATTCCTTACTAATTCACTTTATAAACCAATGATTTTCCCTAATTCACATTAAATGCGGTAGATTTCAAAAAGATGCTTAAAAACCCTTCTTCACTACAAAAAAAAACCCTAATTTGCTTCACAAATGAACATTATTGCACCTTTTCTTTTGGTTCTTTTTGCATAATCTCTACCTATTCATTCCTTACAACATCTCCTCATGCCAAATACTGACACATCAAATATCTAGGGGGTTCAAAAAAAATTCTATTAAAGCTCCCCCTAGGACCATGCTAGGTCTAATTCCTAGAGGAATTGTCTGCACCAGATGGAGGCAAAAACACATATGATGTTTCAGGCTCTTCTTTCTTCCTCCAACATACCCTTTAAATATGTCCCAGTTTATTGCAATTATAGCAGACAATATTTTTCTGATTAGTTTTTCCTACATTAACCCTTGATCTGCACTAATTTTCTTTATGTCCAAAGTTTTTACATGTATAATAGTATCCAACAAAATATTGATTCATTCTTCCTCCATGAAACCAATTCATCACGTGAGTTCTGCATTCACTAGCTCTATCTCCAAATTTCTTGCATGCAAAACATTGTCTAGGGAATGAACCAGAAAATTGATTCATCCTACTCCACTCATTTTCCCTATGACCAAATTTATTACATGAGAAGAAAACACCGTTGAAAGATGGGTACCTTTGAGCATTTGGTTGTCTGATAGGTTGTCTTCTAGCAAAGTTTCTTGGATTTCTTTTTCGCTTCCCTTTATCTTGAGTCTTTTGATTATCCACTGTGCTTTGCATAGCCTTAGAGCTTTCACCGGATTCATTTTCCAAACCACCTTCATCTTTAAAAGGTCTCTTCCCTACAATCAATTCATCAAGCTTGGAGGAGATTGTCTTGAAATTATCTTCAGAGAGTTTTTCTTTCTCCAGATCTACTTTTAGGTTCACCACTTCTTGTTCAAGTCTAGTGTATTCATCAGTCTTTCTTTAAACCATTGCATTTTTACAATCTTCAATTCTTTTCTTTTCCTCCACTTGCAACTTCAATCCAGTGATCTCTTCATTTTATTGTTTCAACTACTCAATCCTTTATTCCTTTCCTTGAATTTATTCAATTGCTATTTAAATTTCCAGACACATGCATTTGCCTCATCAATATTTTCTTTCAAATATCTATTTTCAATTTCATCCTTGTCAAGATCTTCAAGAACAACCCAGAGCTCTTCTTTATCATCCATTTTTTCAATCTTCAGAATCTTCCTCAAGCTGTTAGGATTCTCTGGAGGAACCAAGCTCTGATACCAATTGATGAATATCCAAGATATTGCGAGGGGGGGTTGAATTAGTATCTTCTTAAATTTATTGAACAAATACTATCCAATTACTCCAATGCATATAACAGTAAAGATAAGTAAGATCATTAACAAAACATGAAAGAACACAACACATTAACACCAATTATTTTTATGTGGAAAACCCATAATGGGAAAAACCACAGTGAGGGTTAGCTCACAATATAGTATAATCGATTATAAGATATTACAAAAGGGTGGCTCACTGCTAGGACTCACTGTCCAAAATGGAAGGCTCACTACCTATAGAAATACAATGAAAAAATGGCTTACAACCATAAAATGAACTGATAAGATATGGGTATGTGCAAGATCATCATGGAAAAAATAGGCCCTTAAGTGGCAAAAAATTCAGAAAAATCAGAGTTAGGCAACTTGACATAAAAATTTGAATAAGTTATCTATATTATTTCAAAAATATGTAAGAATAGAATCTATAGAAAATTGAATGTAGTTTCTAAACTACTAGGTTTGTTTAAAAAAAATCTATTTGGTGAAAATTTGAAATTTCAATGCAAGTGGTACTTAAATTTTAGGGAAAAATAAGAAGTAGGTGTCTATCGACCAACCTAACCACAATAAAATGATAATACTTTTTATAATATTTTAGATATAAGTAGAAGACTCATGCCTTGATGTGATGCATATTTTTTTGTAATTTTTTTCCAAGTAAATAATTAATTATGAATTTTTTATTACAACTTTTTTAAAAATATAAAAACTCGTATGTCTGACCACCTTAACTTGGTCAAAAATTCATGAAATTCAATTTTTATTTTTTTAATCCTATATTATACAAAGCATAGAATGTGACACATGTTTTGGATTCAAAAAATGTGATACCATTTAAAAGGTATACATGTTTTTCAATTAGCCTATCAATCAGGACTTTAGTCATAATTTGAATAGAAAATTAATAATAATTACTTATTAAATTCAAAGTAAAGTATAATTTATATCAATGGAAAGCTGAGGATCTCCTTTAAAAACCCTTTTCATTTCATCAATTTCGGGTAAAAAAATAGTTGTTAGCCACATACCCATCATATTGCCACTTTTTGGCCCATCATGATCCTGCACATACCCATACACCTAACAAATGTTGATTCAGTTCCTTTGATGCTCAATAAACTAAATTAACACACTTCATCATGCCTATCTTCTTCACACACTTCAATACTTCACACCCACAGTCTCAAAACTATCCAATATATATATATATCTGATACATCCACAAGCACCAATTAGGTCGGCCTAATTAGGTGCAACCCTTATTCACCAAAAAGATCAATTGTTGGCTTCAAGAATTTATAAAATCTTTCCAAAAAAAATTCAAACATACAACAAACTATAACATATCGACATGGACCTAAGATAGGTCACACATACATCCACAACACAAAAATTAATTCATCATAACACCAACTATCCATTAGGTCAACCAGAGATAGACCTAATAGCAAAATATGACAACAGAATAATGACAACTAGTTGTACGAGCACCTATACATGTGAGATTCTAATTATACATGCTTATAACATCCAAAAACCATTCCCCAAAACCACAAGCAAAGATAATCATCAGTGGAGGATTGCATACCAAAATACTGGAGGATGATAATTGTATATTGGTTCAGATACCAGTCCATAATACTAGATCAAAATTGAATTTGACCTTGCAGTTGCAACTCATATAACATGGTGACATAAATGACAACACAAAATCTGCAAAATGATATGTTCTTCATTCTTCCAATAGGATTATGGCATGAATATTATAGATCAATGATCAAAATTTAAAATTGAAAGTCTTCAATGGTTATGATAGTGTGAATAGTGGTTTTGACTATAAACCAAATTAGTGCATGAATTTAATTGGTCCAACTAATACAATGACCAATTTCATTGGTGATATGACATGTAGAGTGGTGGAAGAAACTACAAAGGTGATTAAAATAAGAATCATATTAGATATACAAGGGATGCATTAAATGCATATCAGATCTAGGGTTTGTAGATTGCTATGTTTAGAAAATTTAGTGAATCATAACTGGTGGTGTGTGGCTCAAGGAATTAATTTCTTTCTAACTAATTCACAAGGAGATAGAAAATAAAAATTTGGCTAAGTGATGATGGATGCTACAAGTAGTATGTATGATCTTGAGGCAGATATAGAATGAACTAATAGAAAAAAAGAAAGTGTAGTAGAGCAGTGATTGTGTGATCTCTTGAGGTGGATAGAGAATGCACTAATAGAAAAATAATAGTGTAGAAGAGCAGTGTATGTGTGAGATCTTGAGGTAAATAGAGAATTCACTAAAAGAGAAAGGGAAGGTATAGAATAGAGAGAGAGAGGTGCATGGAAAATAATTGTGTTGTAGAGATAACAATTGAGTATTTTCAAATAGGTTTACAACATTGAATTGTGTTTAGTAGAACAAATTGTAATATCTTTCATTGTAAATTTGATTGGTGGGTGCCACTAGATAATTGGATAGGTACTCAATGTAGGGATTTGGTGCTTCCTTGGAGTGGGTTCTCCTAAAATCATGGGATTGGTTTCTCCTTAGTGTTGGTGCCCTTAAACTTTGTACTCAGAAGATATTCATTGTGAGACTAGATTAGGATAGTAGATCCTAACAACTATTCTCACAATGGTCTTTCGCATGTTGGGTATTCCACATATATCTTATGTTATCTACAATTATGTGTGTGTTTGCTTATTTATTTATTTGGTTAATTTATCTACACAATGTGTTAAGTGTTGGCAACACAAGGGTAGACAACCAAGAGGGGGGTGAATCAGTTGTCATCAAATTTCAAATGTATTAAACTTATTAATCCTTATTCATAGATTTAATCAATATCAATGAAACCATGAAACAACAACACATCATAAAAACACATAACAACAATATTTTTTATGTGGAGACCCTATTAGGGGAAAAAAAATGGTGGAGGTCAGTCCAAAAGATTATACCTTGTTAAAAGTATAAGATGAATAAATGGGGAATGCACATGCATTCAGGCACACTTCCTAGAGCTCACTACTCAATTACAAAGGAAGACCTACTGTCTTATAGAGAGATTTAGATTACAACCATCTAGATTTTGAATAGAGAAAATAATATCTGCTAATGCCTGATTACAGTTTTGGTTAAGCACATGAACACTTATTCACTCTTCTTCACTCTTCTTCACACTCTGCTCTACCTTTGAATGATTTGAACATCACTCGCACATATCACATAGAAGCACATCTTTGGGCAGTCTTCAATTCAAATAAACAATCACTCTTATATATTTGAAACATGAAATTACATCACTACAAGTCAGCCACAAAGAAATAATAAAATGAATATAAATTGTCGGCCCAAAACACTAAAGAAATTTCAATGTGAATCAACCAAGGTTGGCCACAACATAGTGAAGACCTAAATCAACATCTTCAACATGAAAACACTTCAATTAATTTCTCCTTGAAGATCCACAACATGCTTCAACACCCTGTCAGCCAAGAACATGAAAAACATGAACACTCAAGAGAAAATCTCGGATCATGAGGAAAACGATCAATGCATACATGCAACATAGACAGAGCATGATCTAGAAACATCCAAAAGAATCATGAATCACTAGAGAACCATCCATAGCAACTAAACTAACTGAAATCGCATAATCTTCATTCAAGAACACAAACTAAAGTAACAAAAACACTGTCAAATACAAATCTTCATAACTCGATCAAATCTTCACATGGATCTCTAAAACTCAGTGTGGATAAACTAGATATACTCAACAAGAAACTCTTTAGTCCACAACCTCTTATCAACAATGTACAAAACTCACTGATAGACAGAACATCACTTCACCACTAACAACCTGCAACTCATTCCATTACAATTTTCTCAATATCCTCGACATATACAACTTCAAATGCACTAATGCTAATAGTGTTGATATCAATGAAAACCACATATCAACAACACAACCACAACTTCCAACAATCTCCCCCTTTGGCATTGATGTCAATACATGATGTGAAAAACACCATCAATGCAACTAACTCTTGACACTTACTCCCCCTTAGGTTCTGACTCATTTTCACCTTAACTCTTCCACATGATCTTCTTCCCACAAGGCTCTTCTCCTTAGATAATGACTAGTTTTTCACATTACTCTTCCCACCCTTTGACATCAATGTCAAATATCTCTAAGCTCTAAACCGCATATCTGAGCTTCTAAACCATCTAACTACTCCCCCTGAGTAGCAGCCACCACAACATCAATCTGAATCAAGATATGATTATGAAATGGATGGACTGATGCAATGCATTTCTTTGCATCTTAGTTCTAATTAGGAGGGGTAATCACCCCTAACTTCCCTTTGAGATAATCAAAATTATCCTTAGGCAATGACTTTGTAAATACATCTACAATCTACTCCTTAGTAGGCACATACTCCAATTTGACTTCCTTTTCACTTACCTTTTCTCTTAAAAAGTGAAACTTGATAGATATATGCTTGGTTTCTAAATGCAGCACCAAATTATTAAAAATGTTAATGGAACTTGAATTATCATAGAATATAGCAATAAGCTCATCATACACAACTCTGATATCCTTCAGTATCTTCTTCATCCATAATACTTGAGTACAATTGTTAGAAACAACAATGTATTTGGCCTCTGTAGTAGATAAAGAAATGGCATTTTGTTGTTTACTCAACCATGAAATTAGCTTTTTACCCAAGAAAAATGCACCACCACTAGTACTTTTTCTATCATCCACATCTCCTACCCAATCAGCATCAATAAAGGCACTCAAAGTAAGATAATCATCTTTAGCATACCATAGACCAAAGTCAACTATCCCCTTCAAATATCTAAAAATTCTCTTCACAGTAGTCACATGAGATTCCTTAGGATCAGCTTGAAATCTTGCAACAATACATATAATATTCGAGCCTAATTTGAGTCAAATAAAGTAATCCACCAACCATTGATCTGTATCTAGTTTGATTTTCCTTCGGAGAATCATCATCTATTGTCAACTTACATCCAGTCACTATAGGTGTATTAACTGGCTTTGAATCTTCCATACCAAATTTCTTCGTCAATTCTTTCACTTACTTGGACTGAGATATAAAGATCCCTTTATCTAATTGAGTAATTTGAAATCCCAAAAATAATTTCATGTCTCCAATCATTGACATCTCAAACTCATTTTGCATCTCATTAGGAAATGTCATGCACAAACTATCATCTCCTCCAAAAATGATATCGTCAACAAAAGCTTCCACAATCAAATCTCTATCATAAATCTTGAAATACAAATTACTATTAGCAGTACCTTTGTTAAATCTAGGCTTTAACAAGTATTTATCCAATCTAGCATACCAGGCTCTAAGGGCTTGCTTAAGTCCATACAGTGCTTTCCTCAACCAACACACCATATCTTCTTGATCAGTCAATTGAAATCCATCAAGTTGCTCAACATATACCTCTTCTTCCAGTTTTCCATTCAGAAAACAAAATTGACATCTATCTGATAAACCTTGTCATCTTTGTAAGCAACATAAGCAAGAAACAGTCTCATAGCTTCAATTCTAGCAACAAGGGAAAAAGTCTCTTCAAAATCAATTCCTTCCATTTGAGCATATCCCTTGCAAACCAGTCTTGCTTTGTTTCTAACCACTTCACCTTGCTCATCAATTTGTTTCTAAAGGCCCATTTAGTTCCAATTACATTTTTATCCTTAGGTCTAGGAACAAGAATCCCTATATCATTTTTCTCAATTTGTTGTAGCTCTTCTTTCATTACTTCAACCCAATGTTCATCTTTGGATGCTTCATTCACACTAGTAGGCTTAGTCTTTGAAATAAAGCAATATTCTTCTACAATTCTTCTCCTAGTCTGGACACCTTTATTCTTATCACTAATAATTTGATCTTCTGAATGGTTCAATCTTACATACCTTAGAGTCTTAGAATGTTCTTAAATTTTAGGCTCTTCTGATCTCTCTTCTGCTCTTTCACCAATTTCTTCTTCCTCTTGATCTTCTTGATTCACCAGAATGATTTGCACTTGTTTTGAAGTATGACCTTTTTTTGTATTATCATTTTGATCATCAGAGTCATATCCACAAGTTCTAGATGGTCTAGAAATGTCTTCATCAACCTTAACATTTACACTTTCAACCATTTTCTTCAATATCTTATTGTAACACCGGTAGGCCTTGCTTTTAGTAGAATAACCCAAAAAGATTCCTCCATCACTCCTAGCATCGAAATTTCCTATATCTTCATCTCTTTTGATATAACATCTACTCCCAAAGATTTTGAAGTATCTAATAGTAGGCTTATGACCAGTCCATAGCTCAAAAGGGGTCTTACCAGTATCACCTTTGATTTGTACCCAGTTGAGGATATACACAACAATATTCACAACTTCTCTCTAGTAGATATGAGGAACATTTCCTTCCAGCATCATAGTTCTAGTAACATCTTGAACTATTTTGTTCTTCCTTTCCACAACTCCATTTTGCTGAGGGGTCTACAGTGCAGATAATTGTCTCTTTATTCCATGTTCTTCACAAAAATAATTAAACTCACCAAAAGTGAATTCACCACCTCTATCTAATCTTAGAAATTTAAGTTTTAGACCTGTCTCTATCTCAACCATAGCCTTAAAGATCTTGAACTTTTCCAAAGCTTTAGATTTCTCCCTTAGGAAAGTATCCCACATCATTCTTGACTAATCATCAATAAGAAACATGAAATACATGTAACCTTGTAAACTTCTGATTCTAGAGGGACCACACAAAACAATATGCACAAGCTCCAACAATTCATTTGAACAATGTTGTTTTCTTTGAAATGAAATTCTAGTTTTCTTTCCCAACTGACATTCCTTGCAAATGGCATTAGTAGGTTTTACCAACATAGGTAGATCTCTCACATCCTTAGTAGAACTTATCTTCACAATGTTATCAAAGTTAACATGACACATTCTCCAATTCCACAACCAATTTTCATCAACTTGAGCAATCAAACAACTTTTATTAGTAGCATTCAGATGAAATATATTACCCTTTTTTTTGTACTTGATTCAATCACATTTCCAGAACATCCCAATATTCTGCACTTTCCATCCTTGAACTGAAGATTGTATCCCTTATCAACCATCTATCTAACACTCAAAATATTATGCTTCAGACCTTTCACATTCAAGACATTATCATTATTATTCTTACCATTAAGAGAAATGCATCCTCTTCCATGGATCTTACCAGCTATGTTATCACAAAATCTCACAACACTACCATCATACTTTTCCAAGCTTACAAAATTACTTTTGTCTCTAGCCATATGATGTGAACATCCACTATCAATTACCCATTCATCTTTTTATTCAACTCGAGTAGCTAGGGATTTCTCCACATTTGTACATCTAGCATATTTAGTAGATATAGGATTATTTTCCTTGATAGAAATGAACACCCATTCATCTTCACCTTTATTAGATTCATCATCTGTCACACCTTCATCAGTAGCATAGTAAAACTTCTTTTGAAATTTATGCTTGTTATGTCTTGGTTTAGAATCTCTTTCTGGACACCTTGATGCAAAATGACCTATCTTATTGCAAGAAAAACATTTAAAAGGAAATTTTACTTCATACTTACCTTTTCCTCTTAGTACTCTCTTGACAATAAGTGCTTCCATCTCTTCCAGCTCTCTTTCTTCTTCTTCAATCTATCTGATTCATCCTCATACTTGAATCCATTTCTAGATGAACTCTCACCCAGATCATTTATCTATCTATCTCTTTTGAAAGTAGTAGCCTTAAATGTAGATTCAACCTTAGGAAGGGCATCACCAAATTCACTCAACTCAAAAGTAGTTAGCTTACCAACCAACATATCTCTGGCTACATTTGTTACAGTCTAGAGATCTTCAATAGCTGTAGCTTTGACTTTATAAGCAGCAGGCAAGGATCTAAGCACTTTAGTAACAATCTTTGGTTCTTCCAAATTTCCACCAGCACATCTGATACCACACACAAGTTCATTCACTCTTTGCATGAAAGTAGTAACATTTTCATCATCACCCATTCTCAACATTTCATATTTCCCTCTCAAAATCTACAACTTAGTAATTTTCACATTAGCATAATCTTCATACAAAGTTTCCAACTTTTTCCAGATCTCATAAGCAGTCTTCAGATCCATAACATTAATCATCTCGGTATCATTCAAAGCACTCAACAATGCTTTCTTACTTAGCCCTGATATTATACTCAGCATCCCTGATCTTAGCAGAAGTAGTAGGACCATTCTGTGGACTAACATACATATTACTTGTAATGCTCTAGTAGGGTTCACCAATGCATCTCATATCACACTCCATTCGAGTCTTCCACAAGAAATAATGTTTTCCATCAAATCTTGTACTATCCTTCTTGTATGTCACCATCCCAAATCACCTCAAGCTATTAAACTTCTTCCAAGGACCAAAGCTCTGATACCAATTGTTGGCAACACAAGGGTAGACAACTAAGAGGGGGTGAATCAGTTTCCACTGAATTTCAAACTTATTAAACTTATTAGTCCTTATTCTTAGATCTAATCAATATCAATGAAAACGTGAAACAAAAACACATCATAAACACACATAACACCAAGATATTTTACGTGGAAACCCTATTAGGGGAAAAACCACGGTGGAGGTTAGTCCACAAGATTATACCCTATTAAAAGTATAAGAAGTATAAATGGGGAATGCACATTCATTTAGGCACACTACCTAGAGCTCACTCCTTAATTACAAAGGAAGACACACTATCTTACAGAGAGATTCGGATTACAACCATCTTAATTTTGAACTGAGAAAATAGCATTTGATAATGCCTGAGTACAATTCTGGTTAAGCACATGAACACTTCTTCACTCTTCTTCACTCTTCTTCACACTCTGCTCTACCTTCGAATAATTTGAACATGATTCACACATCTCATATAGAAGCACACCTTTGAGCACTCTTCAATTTGAATAAACAATTGCTCTTATATATCCCCAATATGAAATTACATCACTACAAGTCAGGCACAAAGGAAGAATAAAATGAATATAAATTGTTGGCCCATAACACCAAAGAAACTTCAATGTGAATCAACCAAGG
Organism: Sequoia sempervirens; assembly: GCA_007258455.2. Taxonomy (NCBI): domain Eukaryota; kingdom Viridiplantae; phylum Streptophyta; class Pinopsida; order Cupressales; family Cupressaceae; genus Sequoia; species Sequoia sempervirens. The sequence continues at coordinate 129,670,870 of VDFB02256132.1, read as the reverse complement.
CTAGCCAAAACATAGTGAAGACCTAAATCAACATCTTCAACACAAAAACAATTCAATTAATTTATCCTCAAAGATCCACAACACGCTTCAACACCCTATTGCCAAGAACATGAAAAATATGAGCACTCAAGAGAAAATTTTGGATCGCGAGCACAACGATCATTGCAGACATGCAACATAGATAGAGCATGATCTAGAAAAATCCACAAGCATCATGAATCACTAGAGAAGCATCTACAGCAACTAAACCAACTAAAATCACATAATCTTCATTTAGGAACACAAACTAAAGTAACAGAAACACTGTCAAAATACAAATCTTCATAACTTGATCAAATCTTCACGTGGATCTTTGAAACTTAGTGTGGATAAACTAGATATATTGAATAAGAAACCCTTTAGTCCACAACCTCTGATCAACAACGTACAAAACTCACTGATAGATAGAACATCACTTCACCATTGACAACCTACAACTCATTCCATTACAATTTTCTCAATATCCTCGACATATATAGCTTCAAATACACTAATGCTAATAGTGTTGACATCAATGACAACCACATATCAGCAACACAACCACAAAATCCAACATTAAGGGGAAAATTTTATTTTATCTATTGAATCACCCCCCTCTCTATAGATTGTTGTGTTTCAACACACATATGTGCTCACATTTTTTGATGACTTCTCTAGATGTACATTAGTGTACTTTCTTAAGTATAAGAGTGATATCTTTGATTGCTTCAAGATCTTCAAGGAATTTTTTGAGAAGCAATAAGGTCTTTCAACCAAGTGGATATGCAAAAAAAGTGGGGGGAGTATTTCAATTAGGCTTTCATGGACTTTTGTATTGAGCATGATTTGTAACATTAGCTTATAGATCCGTACACCCCTCAGCATAATGGTGTTACTGAGCAAAAGAAAAAAAATTTCTAAGATATTGCCAATTATATTATTCAATCTTGAGATATGGATTCCTCATTCTAGGCCGAGGCAATGAATTATCCCAATTACATTTAGATTAGATTCCTCATAAGGAATTATGATATATGAATCTAGAGGAGGCTTGGACCCATGTCAAGGTTGGTGTATATCTTCATTCATAGTGTTTGGTAGTGATGCTTGGGCATACATTCTAGATGCTTAGTGGAAATCCATGGAGAGGAAAAGCCAACAACTCATATTTTTTGGCTATTGTGAGGATGTGAAGGAATATAGGTTGTTTGATCATGATTTTAGAGAGGTCTTGTTTTAGAAAGATGTCCAATTTTATGAGCGCTTTCCTCTGATGGATTCTCCATCACCAACTTCTCCCACACTACCTACTCCTCTCACTTCATATCTTGAAGATTACTTATCTCTTGAGGATGATGATAATGATGATCCACCTTCACCACCACCTCCAAATATTTATCCTTTACCCAAGTGGGATCGTAATACAGTTGATGGAGTTGGATATTTGGCAAGTGATCCTTCATATTCTCATCATACTCATTCATAGACATTAGGTTGTAGTTTTTTTGAGTTATTCCATTTTGGACGATCCTCCAAAGTTTTAAGATGCAATAGGTACTCTTGATTGGGATAGGGCCATGGAGGAGTATTCCTCGCTAATGAAGAATAATATTTGGAATCTAGTTCCTATTCCTAAGGGAAGAAAGTTTTTTCAAAGCAAGTGGACGTATTGTACCAAATATATTGTAGATGGTTCCATTGATAAGTATAAGGCTCCTCTTGTTACAAAGGGCTTTTCTTAGGTTAGGACATTAACTATTTTGATATGTTTTCCCATATTGCCAAGATGGATTCTATTCACCTTGTGCTTTCACTTCCAGCTTCATAGGGATGGATATTATTTTAGATGGATGTGAAGAGTGCCTTCTTGTATGGTGACCTTCATGAGGAGATTTATATGGAGCAGCCATAGGGCTTTGTATAGGACTCCACTAGTTTTTAGACCTTTTCATTCATTATATTGTCTCAAAGAAGCCCCTCAAGCTTGGTATAAGAAGATAGACTCTTTTCTACTTTCTTTTGGCTTCACATGGTGCCATTTTGATCCCATAGTGTACATTCAAATACAAGAGGGTGATTTTTTTATTTTAGTGCTATATGTAGATGATATGATTTTTACAAGTATCTCATCCTCCATGATTTCAAGTGTTCAACAAGATTTGATAGAGTGGTTTGAGATGATAGATATAAATTTATAGGTTATTCAATATTTAGAGGATATTTCCATATGCATAGGAAGTATGCTCTTGATATGCTTCAAATATTTGGCATGCTTGATTTTAATCCTACCCGCACACCATTTTAGTCAGGTGTTGTATTGTCTTCCAATTGTTCTACTCCTTTGGTGGACGCTACATTATATAGGCAATTGGTTGAAAGTTTGTTCTACCTAACACATTCCAATCTTGATCTTTCCTTTTATGATTGTTCTTGTCTCTCAATTCTCACATGATCCACATGAGAGCCATTGGAAATCTCCCAAATTCATTTTGAGGTATATTTATGGCACATCTCTTTATGGCATTTATATACATCAGGAGCTACTTAGATTGTCAGCTTCACTGACTCAAATTTAGCTTGTGATGTCAATGATAGGAAGTTTACTTTTGGATTTGTGTTATACCTTGGTTCTAGTGCCATTGTATTGTCTTTCAAGAAGAAATATACTCTTTCTTTATCATCTCTAGAGGTTGAGTACCAAGAAGTTTTATCCAAGCATGAGTTTATGGCATCGACAATTGATGGCTCAGTTCAGTTTACCCTTGATAGTCCCACTATTCTTTGGTGTGAAAACCAGAGTGCTATTCACATCTCTTGCAACATAGTGGAGCATAAAAATAAAAAACATATTGAGATCCACATGCACTCCATTCAACAAATAATTTAGGATGGCTTTTTTTATCTTGGACTACATTCATATAGAGGAGTAGGTTACAAACATCTTCATGAAACCTTTGGAATCACCTCACTATCTTCAGCTCTAATCGATGCTTGAGGTGAAGGAAATTGTCCTTGGGGGGGTCTTCATGGGGCCTTCCTTCATGTTTTTCCTATATTATTTCATCTCTTTTTGGAGTGGAGTTTTTCCGATGAGGTATTCTCCATTTCTCTACTTTTTAGAGATATTTTGTTGTACATGGGTGCCTCATCAGGCCTAGTTGTCAAAACCCATCTTTGATTTTCATGCATTCTTCCTTAGGTTTTTAGCTTCTCCCTAAGTTCATATTAAGGGGGGTTTTAGAGTAATAGGGTAATCACCTAATTAATTCATTCATATTGATTAATTAATTAGGTACCCTTTTCTTTACTCACTTAAGCTAAACTTAGGATTTCTTTTTTGCATTATTAAATTAGATTATGTTATCTCATTGTATAGGATTGTGACACTTGTCACATGCTAATTTATTCTTCTCCTAAGGTTTCACTTCTAGGGATTTTATCTCCTTTTCAAAAGTATTGATGTATCATTGTAATTATTCATTCAAGATTATTGCATTAATTTATTCTCTAGTTGTTCAACACCATTGTGCATTTGATCTCCTCTTTTGTGATAGGATATTTTCTTGCAGGCTCTTTCTAGGTTATGTGGAGTTGGTTTTTTAACTTCAATAATTTTTTATGAATATTGCATTGTTTGTGTGACCTAGGATATAGTCCAGATTAACCACACTTGACCCATGAGGATACAAAGTGTAATTTCACCACTAAACCTTAGTCCCAATAGAATCATCTAATGTAAATTAAAATAGAAGTCATTAAACTAAACAAGTTACACTATGAAAGATTTTAGAAACCCCTACTTTAACCCATTAAAACTTATTCTATTGGGGGATTTGTGTCATGTTGATGTGGAACAATGACCCTTTCTCAATCTCGTGGGTATTGAGCTTGTTCTAGTCAATTCTATTGAAAATAATCGATGAAACTAATGTGATATGTGTATGAAAGAATGATTTATGCTAAATTGAACATGATGCAAGCTAAATTAACATGACATTATGCTAAAATTGATCTAAATATACAAAAGCTAAGTTAATTCTAAGCTAAAAGATTCAAACCCTAATTTATAAACAAGCTAAGGTGGATGCATGGAAGCCATTAATGGAAGCTTAAAGCTAATATGCAACTAAAGATGAATTAAAATTATGCTAAATGTGAGTAAAGTATGAGTGTGAATGCAAGTGATTTCAACAACATAAGTTTGCAATTGAAAGATCGATCCATTTGTCTCCAAATAGTGACCTATTTATAGGGAAAAAATGAGAAATGAATAGTTGAGATAAAAAAGGTTAATCAATGGTCAAGGATGGAAGAAATTGGAGGTATGGATCATGGATTCTCATCAATGGGTGAGAATGTAAGATGAGAATTAATCAAGGGTTCACATTCCTTCCAAACAAGCAGAATTTTGACTGTTCAAGAGGTCAAAAGTTAACTTGTACAAGAAGTTATAAGTTAAAACTTGCATAAGAAGCCAAGTGAAAATATCCCTTTTTCAAATGATGGAAGAATAAGAATATTCTTTGGAATATTCATGGGTGAGGGAACAAGAGCTATTTAGTTAATTCAAACTAAATTAAATCGCGAAAAAGAGGAATATTCCCTTGCAAGTGGGAGGAATTGGATTAATTAGATAATTTCTAATTAAACAAGGTTTTAATCATGCAATTAGGGGAATTAGAAGAATTAAGTGATATTCATTAAATTAATTTATTTAGTGAAAATGGGAAAGGTGAAATGACATTTAATTAAATAATTTAGGTTTATTTAATTAAATAAGAAGACTTTAGGGAATTAAATTAAATAGTTTGATTTATTTAATTTAATGAGATGAAATGTTAGCATGAAAGGGGGTGAATCAACCTAATTTTTATGAATTAGGTTAATAGATGCAAATGATGCAATGAATTAAACAACTAAGCTAAATTAATCAATTAAGCGAAAATAGGATGGGTTTGAGTGGAAATGTTGTTAGTATACCTGATTTGAGTGTATCATACCATTTAGGACATTTTTCAATGTCTACATTTTTCCCATCTTTGAAGCAAGGTACTTGCTACTTCGGTTCAAAGAATAACACTCTTTGGATGAAAAACTACTACATAAATCAAAAAAATATTATTATTATTATTAGATGCCCCAGCAAAAGGACAAAGACGGTTCCTTGCCCCCTCAACAAATCGAGTGGAAATTTTGAATTTTGGGTTGATTTCTAGACAAAGGTGAAAAGCCACCCCAGGGGTTTAGAAAGGCTTCAGGATGTAAGAAATATGCCAAAAATGTGAAAAATGATGCAAAATAGGTTTCGATTGGAAAAATTGGTGAAAATGATGATAAAACCTAGCTTAAAGGTTAAATTAGGGGAAAAAACCCTAATTTTGGTGTATAAATAAGCCAAGAAGGGTAACTTTCAATTCATTTGTGCATTCAGACCTTAGAGAATTCTTACTTTTGGAGCTCTAACCTTTGGAAAAATGGCTCAACATGCACTCCCTATTCATCTGCACAAATTTTGGTTGTTGCATCTCTCTAGGGATATCACGATGATAATGCATATGATAGTATACAACCTTTGAGACTGCCTCTCTGTATAATCAAGCCGATACTATTTGACCCTGGAGTGTCACTATAGTAGCTATCACAACCTCTAGCTATTGTCACTACCCAATCTCTTGGGCTAGTTGTACATCCAATTACTACCGCAACTGGACCTCCTAGTCTCTCCACATTGTCATAGCCTATAGTTGCTATTGTAGCTGATCTCTCTCAGCCTACAACTATGCTCACTTTGCTATAAGGGGAAACAATCTGCCCATCTTGTGGGTCTATTTGTATAGGTGGAGGAGGTGGTGGTGCCCACAGAATCTATTCCACTAGTTTCCTATCAGGCTGACCATCATGTTGACCATCCTACTGCCACTGATTTGGCTGCTGCTAGTGCCCATCACCTGGCACCTAGTCCTGTCCCTGGCCTCAACCTCTATCTCAGCTCTCATCCTTTCCTCATCCCATGCCTCTGCCTCTCCCTCTACCTCTACCTCTATCGGGGTATGCCCCAATTGGATCTATAAGGTGTGTGGGTGTTCTAAACTATGCATCATAAACCAGAGTGGTCCTTGCATCTGGGAGACCTTGATCATAACCCCAAGCCTATGGGATGAGTGCTCAAAAATCATTGATCGCCACTATGGGATCAATGATAGCCCCCCACTATGCCTCTCTGTACGACCTAGAAAATACAATAGTGTATTCATCTATAGGTACATCCTGGGTTTCCCCAAACTGATGAGCCACCCAATCTGGAAGATACCACTCAACAATGATGTGCTCTTAGACCTAGAAATACTAAGTTTGTCGTGCAAAGTCCAAGTGTTGTTGATCATCATACAATCGTGGGTGTTGGAGACATGGCCTCCATCTAAACACTGTCATGTCATCAATGACACGACACGAGTATGCCAAACTTGTGGGTCTTGTATGCTATAATGTCATTGATACCCTATACTTGTAAACAATGGGCTCATTCTCATGGATATCAACAAGGGAAATAATGGGCCACAAAACTATAATATGCTCATATGCCCATTTGTGTAGTAGGGTCACTCCTACTCTGATGCTCCTGCCATCTCTATAGATGGCCTCATGCATATCATGATACAAGGAGGAAAGAAGGACTGAACCCCAAGCATACATAATATATCTCCTAATCATGCCCTCCTTCTAGTGCTAATATGTGACCTAGGATATAGTACGGGTTAACCACACTTTATCCATTAGGATACAAAGTGCAATTTAGCCACTAAACATTAATCCCAATAAAATAATCTAGTCTAAATTAAAGCCATTAAACTAAAGAAGTTACACTGTGAAATATTTTAGAAACTCCTACTTTAACCCATTAACTTATTCTATTGGGGGATTGGTCTCATGTTGATGTGCAACAATGACCCTTTCCGAATCTCATGGGTATTGAGCTTGTTCGAATCAGTTCTATTGAAAGGAATCGATGAAACTAATGTGATGTGTATGAAAGCATGATTTATTCTAAATTGAACATGATGTAAGCTAAATTAACATGATATTATGCTAAAATTGATCTAAATATGCAGAAGATAAACTAATCTAAACTAATTCTAAGCTAAAATATTCAAACCCTAATTTATAAACAAGCTAAGATGGATGCATGGAAGTCATTGATGGAAGCTTAAAGCTAATATGCAACTAAAGATGAACTAAAATTATGCTAAATGTGAGTAAAGTATGAGTGTGAATGCAAGTGATTTCAACAACATATGTTTGTAATTGAAAGATCGATCCATTTGTCTCCAAATAGTGAATTATTTATAGGAAAAAAAATGAGAAATGAATGGTTGAGATTAAAAAGGTTAATCAATAGTCAAGGATGGAAGAAATTGGAGGCATAGATCATGGATTGTCATCAACGAGTGAGAATGCAAGATGAGAATTAATCAAGGGTTCACATTCCTTCCAAAAAAGCATACTTTTGACCTATTCAAGAGGTTAAAAGTGATGTAGAGAATCTACACAACTCTAAGGGTACTCAAGACCCAAACACAAAACTTGAGAAGATCAATCTAACTTTCATCAAAATCCACCACTTTAACACTTGATTCGTTATTGCTACAAGGCACCCAATCAACAAATCTTTCTTCTAAACTTTTACCAAACCTTACAACATCTTTACCATCATCATTTTGACTGAAATAAAATAGAATCCCACTGAGAAAACTTTGATACAACCAACTCTTTCAATATTCACCAAATTACACTTCATTGCAACTTGTTTCCATAAAACAAAAAGACAACAAATCATCCAATCTTGCTTCTAACTTTTACCAAACCCCAAGAAAACTTCAACCATCATTATTTTGATAGGTTCAAACAAATAACACTCTTCCATGGCACTGTTACATTAGATCCCCAATTACTTGTGCACAAAAATCAATTTCGCTAGTAGTAGTCCAATAGGACAAAAATGGGTATTACTCTAAAACCACAGTGAATATCCATAAAAAAAAACCTGATTCTAGGACCCATTTGGGCCTACTTTAGCATACTTAAACATAAGGTGCACTTGTTTTGAAAAACATATCAGAAAATTGACTGTCCGTAGCCAAAAGAGCCTCAATTAGGCCTATTGTACAAAAGGAATACCCTTAAAACTTGATGCATGTCTAATTTTTTTCTGGTCATCCACTAATCAGGTCTCAAAACAAACAAATCAACCATATTCTCAAGGAAAATCACTCACTAAAATAGTAGATCAAGAAATCCTTACTTAAAGCTTGAATTAGGCTTTATTCAATGAGGGTTTGTAGAAAACGTGCCTTCCAATCCACATGCTAATGTACCAATGCATCAAAAAAATTTAAATATACCTACACATACTATCTACACCATCTCCAAGCCTTTGCAAATGTTGTTTCTTTAAAACCCTACACTTAGCCATTACTCTTGAACCAAAAATTAATGTAAATGAAGTGGGGCAACAACTTAACTTCTATATTTCACTTATAAATCACAAATCCCAATCTTCATTCAGAAAAAACACATTGAATTTTTTCTTTTACATGCTCTTTAAGCATTCTACTAACAATCTTGAATACATTTAAAACATTTTCTAACTTAAACCATCAACCTTCATGGAGAAAACTCAAGAAATTTGTGAGGGCAACAACAATAACTTTGTCTTCTTGCCTTCCCCTACACTTTCACACATACTTAAATTGAAAATAAAACTAATTCAACCCATTCCAATGATCTAACTAACCCTACATCTTTGGAATGGAAAATCTAAATCTTAATGGACTATCAAAACCCTTGTTTGATGGTTTCAAACCAGTTACAATAGAAATGCTCTTATTTTCCTCTAAACTGAATGAAAAGATCTCAAATCACTTTCAAAAGGAAGCTAACATCTTTCTCTAAGAAAAAAAATAAAGGACTTAGCCTATAAGGTACTATACTATCCATACAAGAATTGAAACAAGAGGGAAAAACATTGTAAATACAGAACAAGGTACTTTATTTACTAAGTTTGATCAAGAATACAATCTACTACCCTTTGCTCTCCCTCACAATGCTTTATAGAGATGTTTCCATCAGTTAAAACAACTGTCCCTTCAAATTCCAATGACCAACAACCTTCCAAATCAACATGACTTCATCTTCATGATTTTGTGCACTTTTTTTGCATTTTTATATTTTTTACAACAAATGACAATTTTTTACAATTTGACTCTTCTAATCTCCTAGAAACCTAATAGAAACTTGATTACAATTGAAATGACCTTAACATGACCCTTTTACATTCTTTTTATGATGACAATTCAAATTTTACAAAAATGCCTATTAGAGGCATAACAACACCAGGTGCTCCTGCACCAAAAAGTTAACTTGTACAAGAAGTTACAAGTTAAAACTTGCATAAGAAGCCAAGTGAAAATATCCCTTTTTCAAATGATGGAAGAATAAGAATATTCTTTGGATATTCATGGGTGAGGAAAAAAGAGCTTTTTAGTTAATTAAAACTAAATTAAATTGTGCAAAAGAGGAATATTCTTTTGGAATATTCCCTTGCAAGTGGGAGGAATTGGATTAATTAGATATTTGCTAATTAAACAAGGTTTTAATCATGCAATTAGGGGAATTAGAAGAATTAAGTGATATTCATTAAATTAATTGATTTAATGAAAGTGGAAAGGTGAAATGACATTTAATTAAATAACTTAGGGTTATTTAATTAAATAAGAAGACTTTAGGGAATTAAATTAAATAGTTTGATTTATTTAATTTAATGTGATAAAATTTTAGCATGAAAGGGGGTGAATTAACCCAATTTTGATGAATTAGGTTAATATATGCAAATGATGCAATTAATTAAATAGCTAAGCTAATTTAATCAATTAAGTGAAAATAGGATGGGTTTGAGGGGAAATGTTGTTAGTATACCTGATTTGAGCGTATGATACCATTCAGGACATTTTTTAGTCTATAGTTTGTGTTTTAATTTTAAAAAAATCATAATTTTTAGGAATTTTCATTTCAAAATTAGTCAATTATTGCATTTTAGATCTAAAATTTACATTCATAACATCTCCAACATTCTTTCATACTTGTATTTTGAATCAAATTGGCATAAAATAAGAAAATTTTCAAAAATTATTTAATGATATAGTTGTTTGCAAGTAGAATTAGAATCCTTAGGTAGTGTAATACATAATTAGATTTTGAGTTTAAAGAACCCTTGAACAAGACTCAGATGCCCTTGGGTGTCCCTTTCTTGCTATTCCTAGCCAAAGAAACTTTTCCTTAGACCTTTGTTGCTATGTTTCCTATTTTTTTCTACCCATTGATTTCTATTCTTGGCTATTTTATTGTGTCTATTTGTCAGTTTAGTGTTCATCTTGGTTACACTTAATTGTTTTGGAACTTGTATGAGTTTCATGACCTGGTTTTCTATTACTAATACATTAGTGAGATGTAGTGCTAGACTTATGGAATCCCATGCTAGTTTAACATTCGTTGTGGAATCTATTCTTGGAGTTACTATGTTAATGGCCACCTTACAAACACATGATATTTACAAATTTTGAGACTATGGTTGCCCATGTTTTCAAAGACAAAATAAAAAAACCTAGACAAGGACTTAGAAAAGCTTCAACTGATGTGGGAGCATCCAACAATGTAGGGAAATCTTGCATCACTCGAATTTTTTTTTTTTCCTTAATTTGTTTAGTTTTTTTGAGTTCCATGATGGTACTTAAGGGGTGCAACATAGTCAGAAGTCAGAAAAGGTGAAAAATGGTCACTTACTTTTGTTTAGTAATTTGGCCTAAATGGGCTTGTATGGACCTAAAAATTTACCCCAAGAAGTAGAACTAAAAAATATTTCCAGTCACAAAAGAATTGTCTCAATACCCTACATGGTTTAGGAGATATTAAAGTTTTTGTCCTAAGAAATTTCTCCAATGTAACTTCAAATTCAGATATGGAAACCTTAGAGGCCCCAAAACAACTTAAAAAGTGGATGAACCAATCTCTGATGGGTCATGAGTTGTAGATATCTTTGAGAGATTTCCAACGATATGTTAGAATAGAAAATCGAACACTTAGATCAAAAGTTATACCCCTACAAAGCCGCCCCTCTAAAAATTCAATCTAATTAAAATATCTTCCTAGGCAAGAAATCAAATGGCAAGACTTTTGGCACCAAAACAAAAGGGAAAGATACACTTTCTAGAACATTCTAGTGTGGTTATTGGGTAAAATAAAAAGGGATAAGTGGGGGTTATAGAAGGTGGCTCCATTAGTGTAGATTATGGCTGTGAATAATATATTTTGTTTTTACATAGTTGATTTTGTTGTAATGAATCAGGCCCATGAGGCTATAGCATGTAAGTTTTGAAATTGTAATTTCATTTTCTGAAAATTATTGAATGTGAGCTGTTTTTCTATCTTGCATCTTTTGTGTTGGTATATATTGTTGTGATTTTTGTGGGTTTTAGGTGGTGTGGCCTTCATCAAGTGGTATCAGAGAAAGTTTTCCTGAGTGTGTAAAAAGATCACCAAATGTGAGGTAGTCTACACCAAGACTTGTGGTTGTGGGTTTCTATGAAAAGTGATCAGAATGCCCTCATGAAAAAATTATGATGGTGGAAGAAATGTTATTGTACCACAAGAGGTTTTTAGAGCCCTACAAAGACAAGTTCAAGCACTACAAGAGGAGCTACATCGAGGGTTTGAGCCAAGAAGATGAGATGAAAGTGAAGATGAAGTTGAAAATGAGGAACGGTTTGAAGAAGAACAAGAAGCAAAAGATACAAAGAAAGTCAGATTATTTAAGGCCATCTCTAAGATTGAGAAAAGGCCAAGTATTGATGTTTCTACATTTTATTGAAATCTTAACCTAGAAGAATTGATTTATTGGATCAATGATATGGAGGAGTACTTTATGTATGAGGTGGAAGATCCTGAGAGGGCCAATTTTGCAAAGACCAAGCTAAAGGGTCATGCAAATATTTGGTGGAAAGAGGTACAACTATAACAAAATTGAAGAGAAAATATAAAATAACAAGATGGGATCATATGGTAGAAAAATTACAAAGACAATTCATTCTTGTGGGTTATGAGCTAGATTTGTTGAAGAAGATGCAAGGGTTGAAACAAGCAAGAAAATCCATTAAGAAGTATATAGAAGAATTCTACTATGCCATGATTAGAATAGGCCATTCTGAGGCCAATAAGAAGAAAGTTTCCCATTACATAAATGGATTGAAGTTGAGTATTCAAGAAGAGTTAGGTTTGGTAAGAATGTCTAACATTGAAGATGTATATCAATTTTCTTTGAAGGTAGAAGAAAATTTGAAAGCAAGCAAAGAGGTGGGGGTCATGGTGGAAAGACTAGTGGATAGTCATATGGAGGTCGAAATGATGATCAAAAGAAGGGTGAAGAATCCAATAGAAGCCAAATCCAAAAGCCAAAAAAAGATAACACCTAGCATCCTCGTGATCAAAATAATGGAGACCAAAGACGAAGAGGAAGATTTGTATGAGGAATGGGAAGAGGAGGCTTTTGTGGAACCTATTTCCAGTGTAGAGAATAAGGAAACAGAGCATATGAGTGTCCTCAAAATCAAGGAAGGATAAATATAAGACCTGAGGGTAATGCATGAGTTGTGTTGAATACACTGAATACTGAGAGGGTAGGGTGAATTAGTATTCTGCTAACAAAATTAATTATCAACCATCCAATTATTAATCTAAATCTGGCTGAACTAGTGAACCAAAACATAAAAGAGATCATAACACATTGACACTAGGATTTTTATGTGGAAAACCCAAAGTAGGAAAAACCATGGTGAGGATTAGCTCACAATATATTATAACTAGTTATAAGATATTACAAGGCTCACTACCAAGACTCACTATCCTGGAAAGGCTCACAACTTGAATAAAAATTATGGTTTATAGCCAGGATACAAAAGGTGTGGTTCACTTCCAAAATGAACTAGAGAAATGCACCTACAAAGTGTAGGAATCAGTTTTGATTAGGCTCTGGAAAATATAAAAAATTCTACTCTGGTTGTAGATATATAATCACCATCAATAACTTCACACTATTACACTTGTCGCATCACTCGTATACCATACTTTGTGTCTATATTTCCTTTTTTCCACCATACACACACATGTATACATAGTCATATCTTCTTTTATCAATTAGGTCAACCTAATTGAATGTGAACACCCAATTTTCAAAATGGCTTGTTGACCCAGTTCAAAATTCCTTTTGGCGCACAAAACAAAATGTGTTATCCAAACATTAGGTCAGCCTAGACCTAATAAGGAACACACAAAGGATAAATAGTTCTTAACCTCATAAAAAATAGAATACCAAACTTCTGTCACTTGGATAACTCAACCAAATCACACAAAATTGTTGAAGACTCATTTATACTTGTAACTAACACTCCTAAGAAACATATCAAAAATTCATAGAATTTCCTTTTACTAAGAGGATTTCCAAACAAAAGTACTAGATCAACATGGATGCATAGTTTACTTAGTCAGTTACCGACCAATGTTGGTATCAATGACAAAAAACCCGAAGGGCATCTTCATTCTTCCAACAATCTCCCCCTTTGTCATTGATGGAAACATGTGCCAAATATGAGACTTGCTTCAAAACAAAAATTGTACTCAACTACCCTAACATATGTATAGGACACAAACACATCACATAAAATTCTTTATACATACTCTTCTCCTCTTCTCCTCTTCTCCTCTTCTCCCCCTTTGACATCAAGGACAAAGGACTGAGAAAATATAAAAACCTCATTCAGGAACTAGGGGCACCCTGTAACTCCTTGATAATCACTTCCCAAGCTGGATTTCCATCATCCAAGACTCATTTTTCCCTGGAAAGAGTTTTATGCAAAGATTCTATTTTTGTTAGGCATTCTTCTCCTTCCATAGTGGATGGAGAAATGTTCATCTTCTCAAGTTTTTCTGCTTTCATCAATGCATTTGATATAGAGACATGTCTGGACATAACCAGGTCTCCAAGCTAGGCATACTGTCTCATAACATCTTCTTTCTGCCTCAACAAGATGAAAATTTTACTTTGAGGGCTGATGCAAGAAATTGGGTACACAAAAAGCTCAAAAAGTGGAAATGTTTTTGCTGTTTTTCAGAATTTGTCACACTTGGACTGAAAATTTGAGGCACTTCCACAATGAATCTTAAAAAAACTCAGTAATGTGAAATTTATCATTTTGAATCTAGTTTCCAAATGTGTAAATTATTAAAATACCCAGTTTATAGAAATTACATTTTGATAAGGATCTATAAAAACCACTTTTTAAAAGTCCCTATTTTTTTACCATACCAAGCAAGTGTACAGACAACACTTTTTGACCCAAATAAAATTATTTTACTAATTCCTTTTAGGAAAAGAAAGCTAACAACATCAAGTTTGGTCTGGATTTTTTTGTAATTTTTGGTTGAATTATTATTTTTTTATTAAATTTTTATTGGCCTTAATTGATTTTTTTTCAAATCAACATGTACAAACAACATAATTGGACCTAAACACATTTTTTGACTTTTTTTTTCATTGTGTAGAGAATTTTCTGAAGTTTGGTCCCATATAATTTTTTTACAAGAAAATCAACCAATAAAAAGTTATTAAAAAACCAAAAAAACCTGATATTTCAAGTTTAAGGACTAGTTTACTTAGAAATTAATTAAAAAATAGCAAACGTAATCCAATTTTAACAAAAATTATATATTTAGAAAGTAGACATTGTGTTCTCTAATGGGTTTTAATTTTATAGACTCATTCAGAAAAAAAGTCCATCATCTATGTTGTCAAAGTTGGACATTCTTCTTCAATCTGCCTTATTTTTTAGTTGTAGGTCAAAGGCTAAGGCTCGGATTGCCAAGCCTTTTCCGAGCCTAAAACCGAGTCAGCATGTGGGTTGGGAATTTTGAATTTAGAAAATGCATACACGTTTTTACAAAACGTGTATGCGTTACAAAATGCATATGCGTTCCTTACTTTCTTGATTATTTAAAAAAATAAATACTTTTTAGAAACGCGTATGCATTCTAAAACGCGTACACGTTTTGAGTTCAAAATGCATACGCGTTCTAAAATGTGTACATGTTTTGAGTTCAAAACGCATACGCATTATAAAACACATACACGTTTCTAAAAAGTATTTATTTTTTTAAAATAATTAATTTTTATGTGTTATAAAATGTGTATGCATTATATAATGAGTACATGTTTGATAGTGCATACACATTTTTTAGAATCAGGTACCCAATCCTAAACGCATACGCATTTTTTGCTAATTTATTTTTGGCTGAAACTTCCCCTCTTCGTGTACCCAACTTCTTGCTTTTACCCTTGAAGATCTACAATAGAAACCCACATAACATAGTTTCTATCATCTGCATTCTTATAATCTCTAGAGGCATCAACAAGTTGAGACTCAATTGAGTCCATTAAATCCTTGATACCTCAAGTGGCTTTCGACCACTTCATGCAGTAAACACATAGTAGTTGGGATTCCTCACCACATTCCCTTACCTCTTTCAAAGTTTGCAAAGCCTTGTCATGTGTAATTGTGCACTTTTATTGTAGAAACAATAGTCTTTTCTCTAGAATACTCAACTCCAGTTCTTTTGTAGTCTGTACCTTAAGATTAGATGTGTAATCTTTGACTAAATCAACTATTATCCTAAAAATTTCAATTGGAGCTAAAGAGTTGTCTGATGTAACTCCCAGGGTTGTCTCCTATAAATATTTTATATCTTTATTTATTAATTCATTTCCTGTCTGATATGACTTTGTAACCTCTTGTGTGATAGAGCTGAGAAAAGTGCAACTTGGTTTTCTTCTGTCACTATGTGTAATCTTTGTCAAATCCACATAACCTAGGTGTGATGGTAGTTTGAATAGCTAAGGTGGAAGCACAGGTTGAAGTATAGTTTTCTTTGAAAGAAGACCTTTAAGAGTACTTTTGGATGATTCTATGGATGGCTTTGATGGTTCAGGGCCTTTCAAAATTTCTCCTTCATCTGAAATGGCTATCTTGTCTTCTTCTTTCTTCTTTTCTTCTTCCTTTTCTTCTTCTTATTTTCTTTCATTTTCTTTTTCTTCTTCTTAGATGCCTTGGTACTAGGACCACTAGGGGCATCAACATCAATAGTTGTAGGGAAAATATGTGCTTTCCTCTTCCTCTTCCCCTTCCCAACATTAGCACCACTGGGAGTAGAAGAACTAGAAATAGGTGTTGATGTACCACCAGAAGATAGTCTTCCAGATTTCCTAGGTCTAGAGGCTTGTTTAGCAGATTTGGCTTTCCTTTCATCAAGAGCCTCCTTCAACTATTCTATATCATCCTTAGTGTATGTTTGACCTTGGAAGAAGGTTTCAAATTTTTTTCTTCTTTTAGATTCAATAGCCTCCAAATGAATTTCAATAGATTTCTCCTCATATGTACCATTCCTAAGTAGGGAGGGGTCCTTAGAACTAGCGAAGAGAATCTCAATATACCTTTCTACCATTTGTTCTTCAATCTCATATCCTAGAGGTTCAATCCATCAAATTTTGGGTTCTATGGCCTCAATGATGCATTGATCTGTAGACACAAGAAAGGTTATCTCCTTCTCATACTTCACCAAACTTCTTAGAATCATGTCTCTTTCATGCATTTCATTATGAAATACTACAAAGAAAGTAGTTAGGGCATTTTTTTGTGCCCTAAAATATCCTAGACTACGCAGATGGTAAAAAATATGATGATTAACTAGTCAAGTGTTATTCCATATTATACCTTTTCTCCTTGGTAACTCCCTTAGGAAATAGAATAGAAAACAAACATCTAAAGTGCCAAATTTAAAAACATTCTTCTTTGCCTTTGTCATACTTAGGTTTTCCATAAGTTACAACCTAGGAAACTGACAAAGATCAAAATCCTTTCCATTCACCACCATTTCATAAGTAGTGTGAATTGTCATGGCTAATAGTGAATTTTCTTAGTTAGTGAAATATATTTTTTTCCCAATCATGATGGAAGCATACTTGATGACAAGGTTTACAATAGAATTTGTAGTTAAATCTCTTCTATGAAACTTAGCACCAGTCCTAGCCTTGTGACTTCATCATTTTTCACTACCTTTAGAACTGGAATGGGTCCAGTATCACAAAGACCAATTATAGCTAGAATTGTCTCCTTGTTGAGAAGCTCTAATTCAGTTGTCCACACAAATTTGTTATGAACCCTATTGAGGGCCATTCTAAAAAAATTTGCCTCACTCTCACTGGAAAAGATTGAAAACTAGTTCCAAATGTTCAGCTTCATTCGAACTAGGTTTTCATATTTTTCCTTGAGTAGTAGGTCATCTCTCATTAACTCATTGTCCCACAAATCCTTCAACTCTTGGTGATTGAATTCTTCTAGCTTCCCATGAATGTATGTTCTTGGAATGTGCAAGAACACACCCATGTGGTCATTTTCATACACTTTCCATGAATATCTACTAAATATGGGTTGGGGTCTCTCAAAAATTTCTACAATAGTGGGAGTGTCCATATTCCCTAAACATTCTTGAATAAGCTTAACAAAGAGTTCCTTCAACTTTAAAATCCATAGAATTCAGATAACAAAGAATACCTTTTTGTTTGTTTGTTGAGAAGTAGGGTTTTGGTGTATGATGCTCTAAATCACCTCCATACTCACTTTAGCTTGCACTACTTCTTCCAAATTGCACAAATGTGCTTGTTCTTAACTTAGCCTCTTGCTTTATTACTTACGAACTTTTCCCTAATTCACATTTATTGATTTTTAGCTTTAAAGCTTCCAATCACTTTATGAAATGCACTATAAACTAAGAAGAGTTCCAAAATTCTCTGGATTTGCCTATTTTATGTCAAAAATTTCTCCAATTCCTTCAAAATGATGACTCACATCATATCCTTGTGCAATGGCTTGAAACCACATATATCAGGGGGCTTATTAGATTTTATATAACTTCTCCCCCTAAACCCATTATTGGGTTCAGTTCTTGGAAGAGGTATATGCACTGAATGCAGATATAGGTGTATTTGATTAATCCTTTTTCTTAGGTTCTTCCTTCTTCCTTCAAATTATTTCCATTTCTTTCCTTATGTCATCAAGATCTACTTTTTCCATAGGCTTGTTCTTCTATTCTAGATTAGGTTTCTTCCCAATTTTTCTCCTACAAAATTTTGAGATATGTCTTGGTTTGTTGCAAGTGTAGCACACAACATATCCTTGATCAAAGAGATTTGCATTCATCCTCGACCTGCACTGATTAACCTTATCTCCAAAGATATTGCATGTGTAACAATAGCCTTGTATAGACTGAATCCTTCTAGTAGCATTAAACCTATTCATCATCATTTAGCTTCTACATTCAGTAGCTCTATGTTCAAACTTGTTGCAAACATAGCATTGTCCAGTGAAGAATCCAAAATGCTGACTCACTATATTCTGGTTCATCCTACTTCTACATTATGTTGCTCTATATATGAATTTATTGCATGAAAAGAAAGGCCATTAAAAGATGGGTACCTTTAAGCATTAGGCTATTAGATAGGAATCCTTTTGGTACTGCTCCTTTCATTCTTGATTTGATAGGTATTGGCTTGAAATTTCCTCTAATTGCCCAATTTGTTGGAAACCAGTTTAGCCTTTGATATTTTTCCTTCTTCAAGTCCTAGACCACCTTTTGTTGGCAAGAGACACTGTACATATTTTATGGTGTTGTCATTGATGGCAACCCTAGTCAGCTAATTGATCCACACATTGTAATTTACTCATAATGGAAGACAAATTGAAGGTTAGTGATTATCTGTTAAGCTAGAATGGCAGCCCTAGTTAGCTAGTCGATCCACACATTGTAATTTACTCATACTGGAAGGCAGAATGAAGATCTGTGATTATCTTTGATTCATATGCATATTTTTTTCTATTATTTTGTGTTGTGGATCTCAGGGAAGATTGTTCGATGCATAATCTATGTTATCTGTAAATATTGGTGCCTCGTATCAATTTGGGTGTAAGGTAGAAGGTCCAATTGGCTAATTTTCTGTTCATCAGTGTATGAAGGCCAACTTGGTGAATCTAGTGTGTCACAAATAGTTGAAGAGTTATTGTTTAAGTATTTTTGTGTTCAAACATTTTGGTTTGGGTCCTCACTATGTTGTGGCTGACTCTTGTGGATGTGCATTGAATATTATGGATGATTTAAACTGACAGTTTTGAATATTTCTTATTTTGTTGAGGCTGACATGAAGCAATTAAATCCTAAGTGGAAAATATATATAAGTGATCGATTATATCATTTTTGGGTATGTTCATTGTGGATTGATGTATGTTGTGAATGTTAGAAGGTTAGTAGAGCGATTATGCATAGTTTCACTTGTGCATTAAGGATTTTTGGTGCGAACTGAAGCAGAATAGAGTAGAATAGCAGAATCAGATACAATATCTAGAGTTCAATTGTTGAGCCTAACCAAAACTATAATCAGGAATTTGTAGATACTACTTTATCAGTTCAAACTCTTGGAAGTATTCTAATTTTTTGTAAGGTAGTGAACCTTTTAGTTTTTGAGCAGTGATCTCTAGGCAGTTTTCCTAAAAGCAAGTGCATTCTCATTTTGTAATCTTTTATTTTGAGTATACTTAGACCAATATTGTGGATTGACCTCCACTGTGGTTTTTCCCCTAACAGGGTTTCCACGTAAAAAAATATTTTTGTTATGGTGTTGTGGTTATTTGTTTTATGTGCATGCATCTTTATTTTGGTTGAATGTTATTAGTACTTTAAGAATCAAATTAATAAAGTTAAAATTTGCACAAGACTGATTCACCCCCCTCTCAATGTTGCTTGATTCCAACAATTGGTATTAGAGCTCGGTTCCTAAGAATAATTTTAAAAGATTGGGGAAGATCTTGGAAAGTGTTTCAATGGATTAAAGTAGTCTTGAACAACTCATGGTGGCCCTGGGTATGTGCAGGATCATGATGGGCCAAAAAGTGGCAACATAATGGGTATTTGTAGGGTATGTGGCTGACGACTTTTTTTTAACCCAAAATTGATGAAATGAAAAGGGTTTTTAGAGGAGATTCTCAGATTTCCACCAATATAAATTATGCTTTAATTTGAATTTAATAAATAATTATTATTCATTTTCTATTAGAATTATGACTAAAGTCCTGATCGATAGGATGATTTAAAAACATCTATAACTTTCAAACGGTATCACATTTTTTTAATTTGAAATATGTGTCAAATTCTATGCTTCATGTACTATAGGATTAAAAAAATAAAAATTAAATTTCATGAAGTTTTGACCAAGTTAAGGTGGTCAGACATACGAGTTTTTGTATTTTTTAAAATTTGTAATAAAAAAATCATAATTAATTATTTACGTGGAAAAAAATTACAAAAAAATATGCATCACATCTGGACATGAGTCCTCTACTTACATATAAAATATTATAAAAAATATTATCATTTTATTATGGTTAGGGTGGTCAGACAAACACCTACTTCTTATTTTTCCTGAAATTTAAGTACCTTGCATTGAAATTTCAAATTTTCACCAAATAGATTTTATTTATTTTTAAATAAACCTAGTAGTTTAGAAACTACATTCAATTTTCTACAATTCTATTCTTCCATATTTTTGAAATAATATAGATAACTTATTCAAATTTTTATGTCAAGTTTCCTAACATTGATTTTTTCTGAATTTTTTGCCACTTAAGGGCCTGTTTTTTCCATGATGATCTTGCACATACCCCCCTAGATGATCTTGATTAGGAAAAATCTGAAGTCTGAGAATTACAAGAAAATCTCATGAATGTTGAGAGATTCATTGAGTCATTGAAAGAAAAAATCAATAATTACAGAAAGAAGAGAAGGGAACTTTGTGATCAAATCAAGTAGGAAGATAGTAAACGCATTGTAGATGAACAACTGAGTCAATCCCTGAAGTAGAAGATAGAATAATGTGAAAATTTTGTGAGGGATAATGCAGTTCTAAAGCATGAGATGGAATCTATTATGATGAGAATGACTAAGGAGATTGAAGACAAAAAGAAGAATGAAGAAAATATTTCCCAATCCTTGAAAGAAAAATCTGAAGAATGTAGTTGAATTACTGATGGATTCATTTAGTTAGAACTTGAGTTAGAACTATCTAAACATAATGAGGAAGAGCTTGAAAAGCACATTGTTGATCTCAGAGATGAACTTGCTACTGCAAATGAATTCAAGGAGAAGTTCAAGATTAGCTTAGCCAAGCTTGATGAACTGATTAAAAGTCAGAGGACTGATGGTTACAAGTGATCTCTTGGATATGAGAAAGGAGAAACTTTCAAATTTAGAAAAAGGAGGTTTAGACAAGGAAATTAGATGAAAAATGTTGGAAGGTATCTAGTAAGACAACCTAATGTTCAAAATTTTAATGGTAACTGTTATGTTTGCAATAAATTTGGTCATATGGTGACCCAAGGTAGAAGTAGAATGAATGCAAATGGTCCATCATTCTTTGGTCAGTGCTTTAATTGTAACAAGTATAGTCATAAGTCAAATGAATGCAAAAATGTGATGAACAAATTTTATAGAGATGTTAGATGTTATACATGCAATAGATTTGGAAATATTGCTAACCAGTGTAGATCAAGAGAAAATCAGTGGAGTGGTGTGCTACAATTGCAACAAAACTGGCCATATTGCTAGATTTTGTAGAAGAGGTCTGGTAAATCAAAGAAGAAACATGTAGAAGGATGAAAAATGAAAAAGGAAAGTCACTATAGATCAGATCAAGAAGCAGATGGAGAAGACATGGGTGAAGAAGAGTCCATCTATTGTAGGAAAGGAGCTAGCACCAAAATAAACTTTTGGTAATTCCTCTAAGAATTAGGTTAAGGCCTCTGGCCTAGGGGGAGATGTCAAGAAAATCCTTCAAACGCCCTACTGGTAATTGACACTGGGATGTGGATGAGTTCAGTGATTGCATTGATGATCTATAGATGTTATTGAACAGTTGGAGAGAGTATTTATGTAGAATTGAAGGTCTGCATGAGAGCTATCTTTCATAGTGTATGGAAATAGGGTATCCAGATGAGTTAGGGAAAAAGAATTTATTATGTCAAAAAGGTTAGGTGTACGAATGATAAAAGGTTATTTCTATCTTTCATTTCTCACTTTGCATTTTGAGAAGAATAATTTTTGAGAGCTCTGAAATGAACTTTGACGAAATTTGGAAGAATTCAAGTGTGAAGATGATTCAAATTTCAAACCATAATCTAGAAAAAAGGTATTTATCAGGAAAACTTGTAAAACTGTGAATTTGTGAAAATGGCTACTCCATTGGTAGTTGAAGTCAAGGTTAGATCCCATCTGAAATTCAATTGGCATCCTTTCAAATCTATTGAGACTGAGCCTTTAGGTGCATTTTCGTCTATTTTGTATGATGTCTTACATATTGAAGACATTAGGGAATATATTCAAGCTAATGTTGAGGAGTTAGGAAGCTCGCATTTGCTAAATTTATATTCCAAAAACATTGTTGGAGAGGATTTTTGTGTTAAGCCAAAATTCCAAACCCTAGAGGAGAAGAAATTCACAAAGATTATGAAATTCCCCATGTTTGATGAAAATTAATGGGTCTGATATATCTTGAGTCGAGTTCATGCTGAATTTATGTGGTTGAATCAACCTTTCAAGATTCCAAAAGAAGTTATAAGAGCTTTTATAGGTTTAAATTTCTTTGGTGGATTGTCGATTTTGAAGTTTGTGAAGAATCAAATAGTCACTGATGCAACTGGTTCAGTATTTGATAGAAGAGTGATGACAATTGATAACATCATTGATGTGGGTGTGAAATTTTCCTCGATGGTCATTGGTTACAAGATATATCACTCTAGCTGAGAAAATACTATATCTGGTACAACCATAAATGCAGCATATCAGATGGTAAAGGAGAATGCAGAGTATGATTTATGTGAATTGCTTCAAAGTCAGCTTATGCAAAATCTTGGTAAGATTAAGAAATACAAGAAGAATTCCTATAAATATAATAATTTTTTGTTATGTTTGTTCTTTTATTTCATGAATGAAGTTCCACGAGTTGAGAAAGTGCATTGGCAAAGTGATAAGCCTATTGCTGTTCAAATTAGAAATATCTTGCATGGAATTGGTGATATGCAAGATAGGAAAACTACAATATGGGGATATTTCAAGAAATTTTAGAATATAATGCAAGCCAGGGAAAGAATTCCTACTTCTATTATGGAGAAGTATAAGGATACAATCTGTTTTATAGTGGATATTGATCAATGCTTGATGGAAGTTGCAGAAGCTAGAACCATCTGGATTATGCTAATGGGTTATGAAGTTGAGGAGAGAATCTTGGAGCTATATGCATAACATTTGTTGAGTAAGCCTTTGGATCCATCTGAAGAAAGATTTGGAACATATGTAGAGAAGAATATGTAAGTCCATGAGAAATGAAGAAACCAATGATAGTTGAAAGATTAAGGAAAGAAGTGGAAGTCTTTGTAGAGAGCATGGGAATATCTAAAGAAGTTGTAAGAGAAGCCAAAAGGATGAGAGAAAAAGCTGAAAGCGAAAAAGGAAAAGAGCCTGCTAAAACTAAATCTACTAGTTTCATAGCATCCTCTACTTGAACTAGAACAACAAGGAGCTCATCACCCCTATCTAGTCATGCGAATAAGTCAGCCCCTTCAAAAGCTCAAGTTAAGACATCCAGTAAGAGGAAGTGATGCAGGGGCATCCAGAAGCATTCAAAAAGTTGAAGCAGTTGACAGTGAAGTTGCAAAGTTGCAGAGTACCGGATTATTGAATTCGATTGTTAGAGGTTGTGGATTAAAGGGTTTGTTTCTAATGGTGTCTAGTATTTCCATGTTATGTTTTAGGGATCCATGTGAAGGATCGATCAAGTTGTGAAGATCTGTGTGCCGACAGTTGTTCATTTATTCTAGTTGGTGTTTCTAAGGGAAGATGATGTGATTCCAGTACATGGAGTTGTTGCAAAAATTGCTGTGGTGATTCATGATAATTATGGATGTTTCCATATCATGTGTTGTTGGTCCACATTCATCTGTGTGCTTGCGATTGGTAATTTTCTTTTGAGAGTTTATGTTTTTCCATGTTCTTGGCTGACAAGGTGTTGTGGAATGTTGTGGATCTTTGAGGAGTGATCTAGAATGTGTTTGTGTGATTGAGGATGTTGATTTGGGTCCTGGCTTTGTTGTGGCTGACCTAGGTTGATTCACATGGTAAATTGTTATTGTTTGGGGCCAACCTATCTGAGTTGGCACATTATATTTCTAGCTGTTGGAATTGGGCCGGCATGTTGAGGGTTAGACGATTCACGAATGATATAAATAGAAGCGAAAGTAATTTTTTGAGGGACAAAAGATAAAGTGATCAACAAGGTGCTTGATAGTGTGAAGAATGAAGCATGGTGATAAAGTATTCTAATCTGAAAGGATCTCAAAGAAGAGAGTGTGTGGAGTAGGAAAAGAAGTTGATGAAAATTGTTGTATGAATTATTTGTAATACCTGGGATACAACCTAGAATCTGTAAGCCTGTAAGGCATTCGTAATGTGTTTTGAGATCTAATATAATGTGGATGAGGTTTGAAGGCTAGGTTTTTCCCTGTTAGGGTTTTCCCAGGATAAATCTTGTATCTGGTGTTCATGATGGTCTTTGATCTTTCTATTGATTAACTATTAAATTTCATTGCATATCTATGTGATCAAGAAGTTAGTGTGTTAGGCTGCAAGTCTGAAGAGTCCTTAATTGGATCCTCCTACCTTGAATGCATTAAATGGTATTTGAGCTGTTTGCAAGTCTATTTCTTGGTTGTGGATCTAACGGTGTTGAAAGAAGTGTGAAACCATAGAGGAGAGATCATGACAAGATTTGGTTGTTTATCTAATTTTTTACAATGGGGAAGGGTGGAAAGAGGATGGAGAAGGAAAATGAAACCCTCGTATGCAAAAGGGATACTTTGGAGGAGGAATTGTGTGAAATCAAGAAGTGTAATGTAGAATTGAGGGAGAGAAATGAAGAACTAGAAGTAGAACTAGATATGTTTGAAGACCTTAAAAGGAAATTTGCAGAAGAATTCAAGATTGTTCTAGAGGAAAGTTTGAAAGAGCTGAATAAGGAGAATAGTTTGTAGAAGAAGGAAATATCTAGTTTGAAGGAACATGTTGCTTAGTTGGAGTAGTCACTTATTGCATGCTAGAAGGAGAATGATAATTTGAGATCTAAACCTGAAGTGTGTGATGTTGCAAAAGTTTCTTTGAGTAAATTTGAAGGTAACAAGGTAATGAAGCCTAAAATTTTTGGTGATGGTATTGGTTTCAAAATCATGTAGAGAATGGGATATGAAGGAAAAGGATTGGGAAAGCAGCAGCAAGGAATTACAAAACCTATTGAGTCGGTGATGAGATCAAAAAGTGAAGGCCTTGGATATGAAATAGGTAAGAATGTTATTGCAAGTTTGAATTGGGGAAGAAAAAGTATGTATTGTTCACATTGTAATAGGAATGGACATGAAAAGGAATTGTGTTGGGATCTACATTCTTGTAAGTTATGTGGATTAAGGAATCATTCTGAAAAGATGTGTTGGGATAAAATGAGAAGGAGAAGGCCTATGAAAAATTGTAAGTAGATGGATTATGGATGGATTGATGGAACAAAATGGAAACATGTTACTTGTATGTTGAGAAGATCGTATAGGTGGAAGAACTCATATGTTGGAGGAAAATAGGGATCAATATGTAGAGAAAAAAGACCTTATGGAGAGCATAGAGGGGTTTGGAGGAAGAAAGAATCAAGTGTTGAGTGTCATCAAGAACCTGATGTTAGAGAAGCTAATGAAGAAGTAGTAAATAATACAAAGATAGTTTGTATAGATGAAGAAGAGCCTAAATTAATTTATCTAGAGGAAGGGGAACCTTTGGAGGAAACAAATTTTCTTGTGGAACTAGAAGAAGGTGAAACTTTAATCTTGAGGAGAAATTTTGGTGAAGTATGAATGAAGGAATTGATCCTAAGGCAACTTGTGGAGAAGACTTGCTCAGACTGCCAACTAGTGAGGCAATGCAAGGCTTGCAAGTAGATAGTCGAACCTTGACCATGACATGATGAAGAATTGAAGTAAACTTGCAAGGTGGGCTTGCTCAAATTTCTAACTAGTGAGGCAGTGCAAGGCCTGCAAGTAGAACGTCGAACCTAGAAGAACTTGAGGCAGTTTTGTAGGGTGGACTTGAATAGAATGTCGACCTTGAGGAAGTTGCAAGTGCCTGCGGATAGATCATCGAGCACATTTAAGGAAGCAATATTGGATTTGATACAATATAGACCAAACTGAAGAGGTCCACTTTTCAAATAACCCCAAGAGTCTAATCTAAGGGCATCTAGAAGCATTCAAAAAGTTGAGGCAATTAACAGTAAAGTTGCAAAGTTGTAGAGTACTGGATTATTGAATTCAATTGTTAGAGGTTGTGGATTAAAGGGTTTGTTGTTGATTGTGTCTAGTATTTCCATGTTAAGTTTTAGGGATCCGTGTGAAGGATCAATCGAGTTGTGAAGATTTGTGTGATGATAGTTGTTAAGTTATTCTAGTTGATGTTCCTAAGGGAAGATGATGCAATTCTAGTATGTGGAGTTGTTGCGAACATTGCTGTGGTGATTCGTGATGATCATGGATGTTTCCAGATCATGTGTTGTTGGTCCAAAATGATCTATGTGCCGGTAATTGGTGATTTTCTTTTGATATTTTATGTTTTTCCATGTTCTTGGCCAACAGGGTGTTGAGGTGTGTTGTGGATCTTCTAGGAGTGATCTAGAAGGTGTTTGTGTGATCAAGGATGTTGATTTGGGTCCTAGATTTGTTGTGGCTGACCTGGGTTGATTCACATGGTAAATTGTTATTGTTTGGGGCCAAGCTATCTGAGTTGGAATGTTATATTTCTAGTTGTTGAAATTGGGCTGACATGTTGAGGGTTGGACGATTTGCAAATGATATAAATAGAAGTGAGAGGACTTGTTGTGAGGGACAAAAGATGAAGTGATTGACAAGGTGCTCAATAGTGTGAAGAATGAAGCACGATGATGAAGTATTCTAATCCAAAAGGATCTCAAAGTAGAGAGTGTATGGAGTAGGAAAATAATTCGATGAAAATTGTTGTATGAATTATTTGTAATCCCTGGGCTGTGACCTAGAATCTATAAGACTGTAAGGAATTTTTAATGTGTTTTGAGATCTAATATAATGTGGATGAGGTTTGAAGGCTAGGTTTTTCCCTGTTATGGTTTTCCGAAGATAAATATTATGTCTGGTGTTCATGATAGTCTTTGATCTTTCTATTGACTATCTGTTAAATTCTGTTGCATATATGTGTGATCAAGAAGTTAATGTGTTAAGATGCAAGGATGGACAGTCCTTAATTGGATCCTCCTACCTTGACTACATTAGGAAGAAGGATAAGAGTACAAGAGTGTATACATCTATTTCAGAAGATGAAGAGACAAAATCCAATGAATAAGTTAGAGAAATAAATCATATGGGCACCCAAGCAATAACAATAGTCACTAAGGACAAGCCCTTTGGTGAAGAGGAGAATTCAAAGAAGAAGATGAAGCCTGAAAAACTAGGTATGTTCATAGAAGAAATTGAAAGAGGTATAATTAAAGATGGAAATCTTAAGCCCCTATGTGAAGTGTATGGTACCTTTGATACTATTGGTCAAAGAGTCCTTGAGGAGGCTACAATATAATATTTGAACAATTTCAATATGACTCTTGTTGAGATAATGGCATAGTTGCTTAAGGAATTGTATGAAATTTTGGAAATGAGGAGAGTTAGTGCCAAAACTGAAGAGGAGCAGCTGAAAGAAAAAGTTCTTACGAATCTAAGTCTGATAATGTCTATTGAAGAAATGAAGTTAATCTTGAAAGAAGCAAAAAGAGAATTCAAAATATAAACAAGGATAAACAAGCTTATGATGGGTAGGATTGAAGAAGTAGAAAAAGAAACTGAAAGCATTATGAAGGAAGTTCTATTAAAGAACATAATTGATATTTTTTTTGAAGAAGAGCATGCAGAAGATATTTCATCTAGTCTGGTAAATGAAGAAGTTATAGTTGAGGACACTTAGATTCTTCTTGATGTTCATGATACTGAAGAACCTATGGAGACTGGAGCTCCTAAAATTGTTTCGGTTGAAGAAAATGACATATTAGTTGAAGAAGTTGAAGCTTTGAATGACAAGAAAAAAATTGTGGTTGTGGAAATAGTATTTGAGGAAAAGAAGGTTGAAGTTAAAGAAGTTTTGATGGAAGCAAGAGACACTGCAAAGGTAGTGAAGAAGTTTCTAGAAGAGAAAAAGGAAGAATTTGATCTTGAGTTGGGAGATGCCCCTATTCATTTGTCTCCTTTGTCCCCAATTTAGAAAATGAAAGTCACATCATTTGCACAAGCTAAGGCTAGGGAAGAAATTATGAAGTATCACATTGAGGACAGTGATTTATTGAATCTTGCATCTGGAATTCTGGAGAAGATCGTACCTACTCATGTTAAGGATCCATTTGGTTCTTCCTCCGGTGAGCTGAAGAAGCTTATAAATTCGGTAAGTACTCATTTTGAATCACTTGAGAAGTCAACTTTGGTCAAAGTTCAGAAGGAATTTGATGCTAGAAAGATTAGTAGGTTGAAAGAAATGATAGCTAATGATAAATCTCTGTTAGCTACCTATATGAAAAAAATTCAATGTGCATTATCAGAAGGTGGAAGGATTTATAAGTCATGTTTTTCTTTATCAAAACTTACTGAAGAAAATGAGAAGAAGGTTAAGGATCTTGAGAAAGAGTTAGCTACTATTTCTGGTGCTTTTAATCCTTTAACTGTTTCTGTTGGAGAGCAAGAAGGCCAAGTTATATCCTTGAAAAAATAAAGAGCTTGAAGCCTGATAATGACAGAGTTGTGGAAAGAGCTGGTGAACTTAGAGGCCTAATTGGTCCAAAGATGGAAACCATGTTGAATGCCTTGAAAGAAGCACAAGATGCTATGGTGGTCAATGATCTAGTGAACCTTGAATCTATAGAAACACAATCTTATTTACTCTATGGTCACATAACTATTCTAGAAAGTCTCAAGAAGTGTTGGGACACAACATTGAACCTGTTAAAGACCAATTTTGTAGATATCTTCAAGTTTGTGTAAGTTGTTTGAAACAAAGATTGTACATATGCAGTTTGAAGTTTTTGTTTATAGGAGTTTTGAATGCAGATTCCCCATCTTTTCCATTGATGTCAAAGGGGGAGAGTAGAAAAATGAAAAATGTATATTCATCTAAGGGGGAGTTGTAGTTTTGAGCTATGGATGAAGATCTTTTTGATTTTTTGTTGGCAGTGTATTTTTCTTGGTACTAATCCGACACTTAGTCATTTTTCACTAAGTGCTGCCATCAATGCCAAAGGGGGAGATTGTTGGCAAGAGACACTTCACATATTTTTTGGTGTTTTCATTGATGGAAACCCTGGTCAGCTAGTTGATCCACACATTGTAATTTACTTATACCAGTAGACAAATTGAAGATCAGTGATTATCTATTAAGCTAGAACAAAGCATCTAGTAGATCTATGTTCTTTGATTCATATGCAAATTTTTTGTTATTTTTTAGTGTTGTGGATCTCAAGGAAGATTGTTCGATGCATAATCTATGTTATCTATAAATCTTGGTGCCTCATATCAATTTGGGTGTAAGTTAGAAGGTCTAGTTGACTAATTTTATGTTCATAAGTGTATGAAGATCGACTTGGTGAATATAGTGTGTCACAGATAGTTGAAGAGTTATTGTTTAAGTATTTTTGTGTTCGAACATTTTGGTTTGGGTCTTCACTATGTTGTGGCTGACTCTTGTGGATGCGCATTGAATATTATGGATGATTTAAGCCGACAGTTTGTGAAGTTTTCTTATTTTGTTGAGGCCAACATGAAGCGATTAAATCCTAAGTGGCAGATATATATAAGTGATCAATTATATCATTTTGGGATATGTTCATTGTGGATTGATGTATGTTGAGAATGTTAGAATGTTAGTAGAGAGATTATGTACAGTTTCACTTGTGCATTAAGGATTTTTGGTGCGAATTGAAGCAAAATAGAGCAAAAGAGTAGAATCAAATAGAAGATCCAAAATTCTATTGTTGAGCCTAACCAAAATTGTAATCAAGAATTTGTAGATGCTACTTTATCAGTTCAAATCCTTGGAAGTATTCTAAACTTTTGTAAGGTAGTGATCCTTTCAATTTTTGAGCAGTGAGCTCTAAGCAGTGTTCTTGAAAGCAAGTGCATTCTCATTTTGTAATCTTTTCTTTTGAGTATACTTAGAACAATATTGTGGATTGACCTCCACCGTGGTGTTTCCCCTAACAGGGTTTCTTTTGCTATGGTGTTGTGGTTATTTTTTTTATGTACATGCATCTTTATTTTGGTTGAATGTTATCAGTACTTTAAGAATCAGATTAAAAAAGTTAAAATTTACACAACACTGATTCATCCCTCCTCTCAGTGTTTCTTGATTCCAGCACCTTTTATACTTAGAATGTTTTTGAGATGTAATCAACTCATCAAGCATTGTAGAGCTTATTTTGAATAATTTTTCATGAGATTTTGCTTTTACCTATTGAGATCTTAGGGTTACCACTTCATGTTCAAGCTTTGTACATTCATCAGTTTTATTTTGAATCTCAGCTTTCTGACATTCCTCAATTTGTTTATTTTATTCTACTTGCACCTTTAGTCTAATAATGTCCTCATTATCCTTTTCAACTACTCATGAACTTCTCTATTCCTTTCCTTGAATTTTTTGATCTTCTCTCTCAGCTTCCTAATGCAATCATTTGCTTCCTTCAGGTTTCCTTTCAGAGTTTCCTTCTCTTCTATTTTGCCTAATTCCTCAAGAGTAGCATATATTTGCTTAGATATAGAGTTTTCTTTTGGAGGAACAAGATAGCATTTGTTAGCCATGTATTCAAAATTTGGGACCTTCCTCAAGGTGTAAGACTTTTTCAGAGGAACCAAGCTCTGATACCAATTGTTGAATACACCAAATACTGAGAGGGGGGTGAATCAATATTCTTCTAGCAAAATTAATTATCAACCATCTAATTATTAATCCCCATCTAGCTGAAATAGTGAACTAAAACATAAAAGAGATAATAACACATTGACACCAAGATTTTTATGTGGAAAACCCAAACTGGGAAAAAACACAGTGAGGATTAGCTCACAATATATTATAATTGGTTATAAGATATTATAGGGCTCACTACCAAGACTCATTGTCCTTGAAAGGCTCACAACTTGAATACAAAAGATGACTTATATCCAGGATACAAAAGGTGTGGCTCACTACCAAAAATGAGCTAGAGAAGTGCACCTACAAAGTGTAGGAATTAGTTTCAGTTAGGCTATGGAAAATACCAAAATTCTACCCTGATTGTAGATATATAATCACTATCAGTAACTTCACACTATTACACTTGTCACATCACTCGCATTCTATACTTTGTGTTTATATCTCCTTCTATCCATCATACACATATATATGTATATACACAGTCATGTCTCCCTTCATCAATTAGGTTGACCTAATTGAATGTGAACATCCAAAATTCCAAATGGCTTGTTGGACCAATCAAAAATTCCTTTTGGTGCATAAAACAAAACATGTTATCCAAGCATTAGGTTAGCCCAAACCTAATAAGGAACACACAAAGGACAAATAGTTATTAACCTTGTAGTCCAAAAGAATATCAAACTTCTATCACTTGGATAACTCAACCACATCACACAAACTTGCTGAAAACTTATAACTGATACTCCTTAGAAACATATCAAAAACTCATAGAATTTCCTTTTACTGAGAGGATTTTCAAACTAAAATATCAGATCAGTATGGACACATAGTTTACTTATTTAGTTACCAACCAATTTTGGCATCAATGACAACAAACCCAGAGGGCACCTTATTCATTCTTCCAACATGTTGTGCATGTAGATGAAGATGTTGATTCTACACATTTTGAGGATGTAGAAAGGGTAGAGGTTCTTGTTACTAGAAGAGCCTTGCTAAATGAAGAGAAGGAACCAACTCAAAGGAATAATTTGTTTCACACAGAATGAAAGTGATAAGGTAAAGTTTGTGATTGGAGAGAAGAAGGCATCTGAACCCATACAAGATTACTTGGTTGCAAGATGACCATAAAGCCTTGGTAAATGAACAATGCCTGGTAAAGTTCAAGATTGGAAATTACCATGATGAGGTATTGTGTGATATTATGCCTATGGATGTTTGTCATATGTTGTTAAGCAGACCATGGTAGTTTAATCGGCGAGTAATACATGAAGGAAATTCCAACACCTATTCTTTGACAAAGGATGGGGTTTGTCATAAGTTGAAGCCCTTGAAAGAGGTAGAGGAAAAGGTATGCAATAATGCAATATTTTTTTTTGGCTGATGGAAGAAAGTTCCTAGAAGTTATTAGGCATGAGAATATGTCTTTTGCATTGATCCCTAGATTTGATAAAGAAGATACTATTGAGGTACCTATAGAGGTTTCAAATTTGCTGAATGAGTTTCAAGCTATTATTTTTGGTAACGTACTTGAAGGTTTTCCTCCATTAAGAAATATTAGTCATCAAATGGACCCGATTCCTAGAGTTAGTTTTCCGAATAAGGCAACTCATTGTATGACTCCAGTAGAGAGTGAAGGGTTGAATAGACAAGTGTAATAGTTGTTGTAGAAGGGATTGATTAGAGTGTGTTTGAGTCCATGTGTAGTGCCTACAATACAAGCACCAAACAAGGATGGGGAATGGTAGATGTGTATATATTCTAGAGCCATCAACAAGATCACCATCAAGTATAGATTTCCCTTCTCGAGAATGGATTAAATTATGGATTGTTTGAGTGGATCTGAGTACTTCATGAAGATATATTTAAAGAGTGGATATCACTAGATCCATATTAGAGAAGGAGATGAATGGAAGAAAACCTTTAAAACCAACGAGGGCTTGTACAAGTGGTTAGTTATTTCTTTTGGGCTAACCAATGCACTGAGCACATTTATGTAGCTTATTAATGAGGTATTAAAAGAATTTTTGGGAAAAAATGTTATTACTTATTTGGATGTTATTTTGATTTTTTGTAAGACACTAGAGGAGAATTTGATGCATATCCAAAGAGATTTTGAGAAGCAAAGGGAGTAGAAGCTATTGATTAATTTGAAGAAATGTAGTTTTGTGAAGAGAGAGTTTGTGTATCTGGGATTTTTTGTCTTAGTAGAGGGTCTTAAAATGGATCTAGATAAGGTGAGAGATATCATTGAATGACCTACCCCAAGGAATGTTATAGAGTTAATGTCATTTAATGGTCTAGCAAGTTTTTACATAAATTTTATTAAGAATTTTAGTAGTATTTGTGCGCCTCTAACTAAAGCAATGGGGGGGAGATAAAAAAGAATTTAAGTGGACTACAAGAGCAGAATTTTTTTTTTTGATATGTTGAAGAAGAAAGTTATAGAGCAACTTGTTTTGGCACTTCCAGATTTCAATAAGGTCTTTAAGGTAGATTGTGATGCTAGTGGAACTACCATGGGAGCTATTCTGAGTCAAGAAGGTAAGCATGTTGTGTATTTTAGTGAGAAGCTAAATGATGCTTGTTGATGGGTGGTTTTTCACTTCTCAACATAGAAAAAACACAAGTGTAATGTCTCTCTTGAAAGATAATTCCCTGCAAGTGAGTTGCAGAAAATATCCCAAGGTCTCTCAAATGTCAAATCATGACTATGTAAAAACAACTCAGTTGTTGATGTGTGATTTGCTGGTAATCACAAGGGGCCATTATGGTTCACAAAGCATGGAGTTTTCAAGTTTCTAACTAAGTTTCAAAATTTTGAAAATGGATGTACAGTAGCTACAAATTCTAGGACAATAGTATGAAACTTATATAAATCATCACATTTGGCTATGTAGTGATGCTAGGAACTTATGTTTGATTCATATTTTAAAAGAAAAGTCAAAAGGTTGAAAGTTTTAGAAGTTATTATAAGTATAAAACTATGGACAACAATAAAAATGGCTAATATCGCAATAGACAGACTTCCCAAACTGAGTTTTTCTTAACCAAGAACAACCTATAGTGTCACAAAACTAGTGCAATCTTCTAAGGCTCTTTGCAGGTTTTTAGATTGTAACATTCACCTATTTAGCATGAACACATAATTTAACTTAAGTGCAGCAAGTGAAGGAGCTCAGACTAACTTTACACATCAATTTATCATCAATAAATTACTAAGAAGTATGAGCTAGAAGTGCATCAAATACTACAACATGCAATTACCATTAAATCTAAAAATGAACTAGAAAACAAAAAATGAACTTAAATAGTAAATGAACAAGTTGAAATAAACATATGGAGGCTGAATCATGCACACATAAATAACAATACACAAGAAACCATCAACTTCAATGCTTTTATTATATATTGCAACAAAATTCCTTTATACAACAACTCGTCTCCCTTTGCAAATGAGGAGCAATCCCCTATTTATAGCTTTCAAAAAGTAGAATGAATGGTCAAGATTACTTTACAATGAATGGATCAGATTCATTATAGTTTAGGGTTTTCACATCACATAATAAGAGTACAAAATTAACAATATAAAATAGGCTATTTTGTCTTTTCCCTATTTTGTCTTGTAGCCTATTTCGTCCTCTAGCTACCTTTTTAAATATTCATCATCTATTATAGGATTTCCAACCTCTTTTTGTAATATGGCATACTGGACAAATTTGTTGATGGTAGCCAAGAGCTTCTTTTCCTCCGAGAAGTCAGATTTTGACATATAGAAGGTGACCCTCTTAAATATTTCGACCATTTGATCATGAAGATTTATGTAGGTTTCTACTGCCTTGATCATTTACTCTGATTTGGAGAAGGCCTGCATAATGAAATGCATGAAATATGCTGACAAAGTGTCGCCAGCTCCTTGCTCCATTCTCTTATGGAACTCATGCTTCATAGCTTATCAATCTAATTTTTGTGCTGGGTATGTGCAGGATCATCATGGAAAAAATAGGCCCTTAAGTGGCAAAAACTTCAGAAAAATCAGAGTTAGGAAACTTGACATAAAAATTTGAATAAGTTATCTATATTATTTCAAAAATATGTAAGAATAGAATCTATAGAAAATTGAATGTAGTTTCTAAACTACTAGGTTAAAAAAAAATATATATATTTAGTGAAAATTTGAAATTTCAATGTAGTAGTACTTAAATTTCAGGGAAAAAATAAGAAGTAGGTGTCTGTCTAACCACCCTAACCATAGTAAAATGATAATATTTTTTATAATATTTTAGATATAAGTAGAGGACTCATGTCCCGATGTGATGCATATTTTTTTGCAATTTTTTTCTATGTAAATAATTAATTATGAATTTTTAATTACAACTTTTAAAAAATATACAAACTCATATGTCTAACCACCTTAACTTGGTCTAAAATTTATGAAATTCAATTTTCTTTTTAATCCTATAGTATGTGAAGCATAGAATGTGACACATATTTTGGATTCAAAAAATGTGATATCGTTTGAAAGCTATAGATGTTTTTCAATCAGCCTATCAATCAGAACTTTAGTCATAATTCAAATAGAAAATGAATAATAATTATTTATTAAATTCAAAGTAAAGCATAATTTATATTGGTGAAAAGTTGAAAATCTCCTTTAAAAACCTTTTTTGTTTCATCAATTTTGGGTAAAAAAAGTCATCAGCCACACACCCTACAAATATCCATCATATTGCCACTTTTTGGCCCATCATGATCCTACACATACCCCACTGACATCTTATATCCTATCACTAGTTCTAGGATATCATCACATTCATCTAGGTGATCCACAATTTGTGCATGATTGGCCTCTAATTAAATTAGAGATTTTTCCAAAAATCCTTTTCTATATTCATAATTAAGTAACCATGCCTCGGGCAACCAGTGATCTTCTTTTGGCAAGGCAAGCCCTTTCTTCCAAATCTCTATAGAGAGCTTGAGAATGCTCTTCAGCTTGGGGTATGTGATCCTATAAAGCTCAAGAAATTCTTTACACACCTTCACCTCATTTTCAAATTCCTTCTGCAGGACTAGATAGTCATTATGCATCCTAGCTACACAATGAATGCCCTTATTTCCCATGTCAATAACTCTTTTGAACTAGTTCAAGGTGGAATTAGTCCAATTCTTCATCTTTTCTATTTTATTGATTTCTTCTTTGGACAACAAGGTGGGCACTGATGATCCCATTGTTGCTTCATCTCTGGGTGTTTTCCATTGTTGTATAAAGGTAGTTAATTCTACAACTTGTGATTTCAAATCATCCTTTTTAGATTGATCCTTATTCATTTGCTAGAGGATTGTAGAAATAGACCCTTGAAATTCATCAATCTACTAGGCTCAAGATCCGAGGCTCAAATTGATGGTAGTTACTTGGTAATCCTTTCCTTGTAGGGTGTCAGCATCCTTATCCATGGCTAGGGTTTCCACCTGTAATATTTTTGAGATCGATGTGTCTGTCATGATATGTGACCTAACTTTTGGATTCTTCTTCTCTCATGTCTTCACTTGTGTTCTAGCTAGTATTGCTTCTAGGCGGGCTTTAGGGTCTATGAGCATAGGAGCTTTTCTTTTCAACTATTGCTCTAGCCATGAGGGAACCTTTGTTTGATTGTCAGGGGATGTAGTACATTGAATTCATTATTTTCCCCTTCCTCCTGATCTTTTGAATGCTCTTCCTCCTCATTCCTAGGAGCATCCTCAACCTTCTCATCCTCCTTGTCTTGCTCCTCTTCTAGTGTTATTTCCTTCCCTTTACCATGCTCAATAACTTTTGCATTCTTCTCAGCAGTATCTTCTTCTTGGGTTGGCTTTTCACTTTCCACATGCTCAACCTCAGCTTCCTGGTTGGGCTCAACATCCTTCTTAACTATATCTTCTTCTTTATCTTGCTCTCCTTCTGGAGGCAATTCTTCATGTTGTAGGCCCTCATCTTGGGTAGTTTCTTGGAGCTCACCAACCTTATCCACATCAACCTCAATATTAATTTTCCCTTCTTCAGAGTGGTGCTCTTCTAGGCTTTCTTCTTTATCTTTATGCTCCTCAAGTTGCTCACCCTTGGGCTCCTAATCTAAAGTCCTAACATGATAATAGTTATCAAACTTTCTCATTTCTCCATCTTTGGGTTTTTTTTCCATTCTTCATCTGAGGCTACTTCATCAAGATCAATCCTCAGGCCCTCATTGACATGTTCATAATAATCATCATAGTCCAAGTTCTTGGGATCTTCAACAATATCTACTATTATTTCTTTGTGTTTATCCTCACTAAACCTCTCCATTTATACAAAGATCTGCATTGTAGCCTCCATTTTAGGTGGCTCGGTAGGAGGTGGAGGGAGGGGCAATGTAGTAGCAAGTTGATCCATAAGCATATTTACTTGGGGATTCAAAATAACCTCAAAGAATTGTGGTGGTAAATTTTGAAAGTAGGAGATGAAAGTCTCCAACAAGGTGATAGGTACCATGGAAGTTGTAGGAAGAGAAGGTGTCAAGGTGGAGAAAATTGGAAATGGAGGTGGGAGTAAGGAAGATGAGAGTAGAGAAGTGGTGGAAGAAGAGGAATCAAGCACGACCACTGGAGCAGTTGGGGAAGTGGATGTGAGGTGGACAAAGATGATATGGAAAATGATTGAGGAGTAGAGGGAGATGAGCCAATGTCAGTAGATAATGGGTGTGCAGAGGTGGTGGGTGGTGGAGAATGTGGTTTCTCAGCTTCTTCCTCTTCCTAGAGCAAAGACCCTTCTTCTTGTATAGTAGGCATATTAGGAACAAAGGTTCCTATTCTCTTAGGTTTCTTTGGTGGTCTCTACCCTTCAACTAATTTTTTAATGTACACCTTATGTTTGGGTTACCGCTCTGATGTGTCCTTTCTTTTTCTAGATCTGGTGATTGGTGGAGACTTGGGAGCTTCTTCTGCAAAACTTGTAGCAATGCCACTATCTGTCTCACTTTCAATTTCATCCTCCAATTCTTCATAAGTCAATTTTATGCCTTGTTTCCACAATTGGACTATTTGATCATTTAACCACTTCGTAGTTCTCTGCTCCATTGGATGAGTTACAGTGTCCAAATCCCTAACTTTTGGCTTCATCCAGACCATTCACTGGTAATGACACATTGACTAGAGCATTGTATCTCTTGTCAAGAACATTATCATCTTCCATAATTTGATCAGGGAAAGGGTATAAATTAATGGATTTTAAAAATTTAGTGATCATTCTCATGTAGTACCTCCTTCGGACATCATGGTCATCATTGCAATTAGCCCATAAATCTTCAATGTGTGGCCTATGGGAATACTATCATCCAACGTGCTTCATTAGTTTTTTGAGAGGATCCAAACCCCCTTTCTTTGTATGTAGTTCCAAGTGGTACTCGGGTATGTGCAGGATCATCATGGAAAAAAAAGGCCCTTAAGTGATGAAAAATTTAGAAAAATTAGAGTTAGGAAACATGACGTAAAAATTTAAATAAGTTATCTATATTATTTAAAAAATATGTAACAATAGAATATGTAGCAAATTGAATGTAGTTTCTAGACTACTAGGTTTATTTAAAAAAATAAAAATCTATTTGGTGAAAATTTGAAATTTCAATGCAGTAGCACTTAAATTTCAAGGAAAAAATAAGAAGTATGTGTCTGCCTGACTACCCTAACCACAATAAAATGATAATATTTTTTTATAATATTTTAGATATAAGCAGAGTACTCATGTCCCGATGTGATGCATATTTTATTGTAATTTTTTTCCAAGTAAATAATTAATTATGAATTTTTTATTACATTTTTAAATTAATATAAAAACTTGTATGTCTAACCAACTTAACTTGGTCAGAACTTCATGAAATTCATTTTTTTTAATTTTTAATCCTATAGTATGCAAAGAATAGAATGTGACACATATTTTAGATTCAAAAAATGTGATACTATTTGAAAGCTATAAATGTTTTTCAATCACCCTATCAATCAAGACTTTAGTCACAATTCAAATAAAAAATGAATAATAATTATGTATTAAATTCAAAGTAAAGCATAATTTATATTGGTGGAAATATGAGAATCTCCTTTAAAAACCCTTTTCATTTCATCA
Organism: Sequoia sempervirens; assembly: GCA_007258455.2. Classification (NCBI taxonomy): domain Eukaryota; kingdom Viridiplantae; phylum Streptophyta; class Pinopsida; order Cupressales; family Cupressaceae; genus Sequoia; species Sequoia sempervirens. Next base: position 129,631,470 of record VDFB02256132.1, on the reverse strand, counting down.
ATTTTGGGTAAAAAAAATTTGTCAGCCACATACCCATCATATCGCCACTTTTTGGCCCATCATGATCCTGCACATACCCACTCAATGAGCTTTTTCTCTAAATAATCTACACATGGGGGAGTAGGGAATGAGTATACTCCTTGAACAAATATAATGGGGTATGAGACCCCAACATGGTGCTTATTATGCAATAAACTGTGGGCATTCTGCAACTACCGAGTGAGCTCAAACAAGCTTATTCTGTCATTAGAGTATTGGGGCAGTTGGTATGGAAATCTTGAGAATCCCTCAGCTCTTATGTATGTAAATTTGGAGAGCTAAATGGACTAGTACCTGAAGCATTTTACTAACACCTTTGCATTGTGAGTCATTCTTCTATGATAGTCCCCTAACAAGGTCTAGACAATGTGCATGATGAAAGCATCATTGACCTATCTGTAATCCTTCTTGAAATTTCTATATTAGATCTACGGGTAGCAATCATTGACTAGATTTTTCCCCTTCTTCGTTCCCAAGGTGCCAACACAATCCAATTCTTTGTAGGGGAACTTCACCGCCATAAGGTACACAAGATAGGAGGTCATGTAGAACTCGTGAGTTTTCTTTATTACAACAAATTATTGGTGTAGATTTTTGCTAATGATCTTTTCCTAATGAAATTTGGCCTCTCCTCTAAGGATTTCCTCTACAAAATAGAAAATCCACTCATTGAAGAGAGAGGAAGTGGGGAGGCCCATCACTCTACTATATAGTGTTACGAGGTCATTGGCCTCTTCTATGAAATCACTCCTATACAGCTTCTAGGGAACGTTATTGTAATTGCCCCTCTTTATGAGCAACCATGTTTGATTAATAGTTCTCTTGTAGCCTATGGGGTCAACTTTCCACACATTCAAGGCATATTCTTTCTCAGTTTCTTCCATTTTTTCAAATAAGGGGATGCCAAATGTCTTTCCCATAGACATGGGAGTTAGGTCAGTTAGTTCCCTCCCATCTACATTGATTATCCTCTTGGTCTATGCATGGTAACATTCTCGACATGTGAAGACCAACTCTAGAGAGATTAGGGCAAGCAGAAAGTCTACTAACTTTGCAATTCCACTCTTATTTATCCTTAAGGACTCTTAATGTTTTGGGTTGACTATAATCCTTTGTTTGAATTAATCAATGCTAACATGGCCCAAGTCTGTGTTGGTCACTTTGCCCCAATTCAAAGTGATTTTTGAGGTACACTCAACTCCATGGAATTCGTACTTCATTTGGGTCTTTTCTTCTTTTCCTCTAGTAGCCTTTGTAGTTTTCTTTCCTTTATCAATTTTATTTGTTGATTTCTCTACTAGTTCCATAAATCCTACACAAAGAATGCATAGAAAGTACCTTGACAAATTAAGAGGGAAAACGTTAGTTAAACCATGCCAACATATCATTAAATGAATCCTCATAGCTTGAAAATATCATCACATTAATTAAATTTTCATTTTTTTTGTCTATTCATGAAGTTTGTAGAAATGCAAGTCAAGAGGAGCAGGTTTTTTCCTAGTGGAAGCCGTTAGGGTAAATTTCATAAGGAATGGCTTAGGGAAGATAGACTTCCACAGATAGAGTTTCGATGAGGAATTCTTGCAAGGTTTAAACATCAAGTAAATTTAGTGTAAAATATTAGGCATGTGAGTAAATGTAGGTTGGAATGTTTGGGACCATTTCCCATTGATCAAAGTGGCATTTTAAGCTTGTGCAGAGATTGATGGTGCAAAAGTCGTCACATGGAACGTTGTCTGAGTCTTTCCATAAGAAACAAACTTGGGGACACAACAACTCATAGGAAAAGTTTCAAAGGGTGGAACCCACAATTTCTTTTGACTTAGTCAATCTTGTTCTAAATCCTTTTAATACATGGGAAAAAATTGTGTCTAGTGAGCTTTCCTGAATATTTCATCATTTCATGGATTGTGGATATTTGGAGTGTGGGTGTCATCAATCGCTCAATAGTAGTGGGACAACATCATGGTGATGGAAATCTAGAAGTGATGTTCTGCAGGTCAAAACCCACAAAGGTATTTTGTTTTGATATTTTTCATTTTAGCTTAATGTGTTATCGTGGAATCTCTTAGTTTCACACTTATATCATCAATAGTTGGATTTAGGCATTTGTGGAAAGGTGAAGTGCAGAAGCCACTAGGCGGGGCACCAAAAATAGGTTGTTGTTGAACACCGACTGAGGAGGGATGACTTTTTATTGATGGTAGCCTGCAAGAGCAGAACCACAATGGAATCTTGACTTAGCGATTTTCAATGTTCAAGTTTGAGTTTGAGGTTCACAGAGGTGGACGGAGTGGGGAATGAATGATGGTAAGCTATTTGAACTTAGCCATAAGTAATGGCTTAGGGAGAGCAGAGTTCCACAAATGATGGCCTACAAGAGGAATCCTACAAAATTCTCATACTTAAAGATTTTCCAATGTGTCAGTGCAAGCAAAAGTGGAGGGTGTGGAGACTACAATGTAGGGAGTCACTTAAGTTCAGTCATAGGAAATGACCTAGGAAGAGTGGAGTTCTACCGATGGCAGCCCACAAGGGAAGACCTACATAGGTGTCCAGACTTAGTTATTTTCAAGGTTCAAATCTCATCCTTTGCTACTTGGCAGGAATGACTAGCGTGGAAGCTAACAGTGAGAATGATGCCATATTTTCCCCATTAACAATAATCATGACAGGACGGTGACTCACAGAAGGAGTTCAACAAAGGACTTCTTCCTCTATTCAAAAAATTAGTCAATTTCCTAGGGTTTAGTTTCACATGGTTTGGTAGCGAATGAAGATGAAGCAAAGGGAGTGCGGGCTGGTGTTGCTTTTGCTATTTAAAACGACATGCTAAAGATGGGTTTCTGAGACTAAAAACCTACATTGCTTAGGATGAAGGTCCTGGAACCTAGGTTTTAATAGTTTGATAGGTTTTTAACAAACCCTAGGTGAACAACTTATCAAATTAAACATTTAAAGTAGAAGGAGAGATTTAGACTCATACCTCAAGCTGAGAAAATAGAGGGAGCATGAGATGCTTTAGTCCTCAACCTTTTTTGCATGTGCCATAGTCTATTTAGCTCTTCAAATTTGAAATCCATCAGTGAAAGTGACAGGTCGAGGCTCTATATATAGACCTAAGCACCATAAATGCAGTCATTAATTGAAGGCTTCAAAATGTGTGTGGTTAGTGGGGACTTAGCGCAAAAACCAAATGAGTGAAAGATGTTGGGTTGAAGTTCACATGGAGAAATAACACGTGGAAGCAAGATGAGAAAATTCCATTGTGGGAAGGCGGAGGGGAAATACAACAAGGAAGGAAGAAGTAGAAATGAAAATTTGCAAAGGGAAACCCACAACCCAAAACCTGCAAATGGAAAAATATGGTGCGACTTTTGCATGGTGGAAACCCATAGATACTAAGCAATAGGATAATATAGATTCCATTATCCAATTTATTAAAATAAACACAATAAGTAGAATATCCTTTTTAACCTTGTTCAACCAAAAACTATCAAATTTCAAATACCATTACAGAGGTACTTGCTTCAAGCCATACAAACTCTTCTATAATCTGCACACAAATCCCTCCTTACCTTTGGCCTCATATCCCTTTGGTTGCTCCATATATATTTCCTCTTCAAAATCCCCATGGAGAAATGTTGTTTCAACATCTAGCTATTCAATATGCAAGTCTTCCGGAACCACAAGACTTAGAATAGTTCTAATAGAAGTCATCTTTACAACTAGAGAAAATATTTCATCAAAATCTATACCTTTTACCACGAGTCTGGCCTTATATATTTTCTTACCTCCATCTTCTTCCTTCAACCTATAAACCCATTTATTTAGCAGTGATCTTTTACCTACATTCAATTGGGCTAAGTCCCAAGTTTGATTCTGCAAGAATAAATCCATTTCCTCATTCATGCCTAGCTCTAACTACTTTTTGGTATCTACTTGAATTGTTTCTTCATAACCTTCAAGTTCACCAGAATCAGTTAATAATATAGAATATAATGGTGGAGATAATCTTTTTGGAGGTCTAGTTATCCTTGTAGAACATCTAACACTTGCAAGAGTCTATGTGATAACTTGTTCTTGCTAAGTATTAGGTACCACTGGCATTTTATTTTCTAGAATCTCATCCAACACCACATATTCCTTTTTGGCCTATTCATGATTCTTTTCCTATAGTTGATCCTTAAACATGAGCTTCTCATTGAATATAACATCTCTACTCCTAACGATTTTATGATTTTCATAATCCCATAATCGATAACCAAATTCATCTACTCCATATCGAATGGAGGTATATTTTTTAGGCTTAGCCTCAAGCTTGGTTATGTTTTCAATATCAACGTGGACAAAAGCTTCACAACCAAAGGTTTTCATAAATGAATAGTTTTCCTTTCTACCCATCCATGCCTCCTCTGGAATGCCAACATCCAAAGGATTTGAAGGTCCCCTATGTGTTAAATATACAACAGTATGTACAACATCTTCCCAAAATTGTAAGAGTAGTCCAACATGTAATCTCATGCTCCTTGCATGCGCCATAATGATCCTATTCATCCTCTAAGAAATACCATTTTCTTGTGGGGTTCCAGGAACCATTTTTTGCTTACAGATTCCTTTGTATGAACAACAATTTTCAAATTCTCTATTGCAATACTCACCTCCATTGTCAAATTTGAGATACTTCAACCTTTTTCCTATCTCGTTGTGAACCAAAGCTTTCCACTTTTTAAAAGTTTCAAATACTTCTAATTTTTGTTTTAGGAAATACACCCATGTTTTCCTAGTTGCATCACGAACAAAAGTAACATAATAGCAAGAGCCACCAAGAGAAGATACCTAAGCAAGTCTCCATACATCTGAATGTAAAAGCTCTAATTTCTCACTCTTCTTCTCTTTCCCAACTTTGAGAAATCTGAATCTTTTTTGTTTTCCATAAACATAATTTCCGTAGAACTCCAAGTGAATATGCTTCAGACCTGGTAGAAACTTTCCAAAGTGAAGGATCTTCATCACTTTCTCACTCATGTGCCCAAGTTCATGGTGCCACAATTCTATTTTAGTCCCTACAACAAGTGTTCTAATTGTCTCAATAGCAATTGTTTCTATAGTAGCTAAGGTAGAATAAGTATTACTAGGACACAAATATAATGTGCCTACCTTTTCACCTTTAGCTACTACTAATGAACCTTTAGTGGCCTTCAAGAATTTATTCTTATAGGTAACTATGCGGCCTTCACTACCTAGTTGTCTTGCATAAATTAAATTCCTTCTCAAATTTGAAACATGCCTTACCTCCTATAGCAACCATTCATTTCCATTCTACAGCTTGATTTTTATCTTTCCTTTTCAAACAATCTAATAGGGTTCATCATCACCCAAATATACCTTTCTAAAATCACCTTGAACATAATCTACAAAATATTTCCTATAGGGTGTGACATGAAATGAAGCCCATAAATCTATTTCCCAGGAATCATTAACATTATCTAAATATAGAATTAAAACATCCTATAATTTATTACTTGCAACATTAGCTTCCTTACTGTCATCATGTTGTCCATCTCCTTGTTTTCCTTTCCGAGAACAACAATCCTTCTTCAAGTGTCCCGACTTTCCATGGTGCAGCACGTCAACAATCCATTTTTCCTCTAGATTTAGATCTACCTTTCTTTGAGTTCCCTTGTGACTTCCCATGATTTTTTAGGCTTTTTCCTCTCACCTTTTTTCTTCCCCTGTTCTCTACAATCAAAGCATTACCTGGTGTTGAAGTCTCACTTGTGCTTTTCCATTGCATTTCCTCGCTAAGGATAACACCAAAAACATCATCAAATTTCAATGTATTTGAACCAAAGACAAAGTTACTTACAACCATTACCAAGCTATTCCAACTTTTTTGAAAAGAGCATAAAACCAAGAGAGCTCTCACCTCTTCATAAAATTCACTTTTACAGAAGTTAACTGACTAGTAATTGTATTAAACTCATTTAAATGGTCTTTCATAGATCCACCTTCAATCATTTTTAGATTAAACAAATGCTACATTAGAAATACCTTATTTGAGGCTGAGGGTTTTTCATATAATTTAGCCAAATGTTCCATCAGATCTATTGTTGTCTTTTCTTCTATTATATTGAACGCCATAGATGGTACCATGAACAACTGAATGGTTCCCAATACCTTTCTATCCATAATCTCCCATTCTTCATCATTCATCGTAGCATCTTTCTTTACTTTTCCTTGCAATGGATACCATAGATCCTTTATATACAAATAATATTCCATCTGCATCTTCCATAATTGATAATTTTGGTTGTTGAACTTCTCAACCTTTAATTTTCCTTCTTCCATTGCTCCCACTCAAATCTAGAGGTTTCCTATCAATCAATCGAAATACACATGGCTTTAATACCAGTTGTTAATATTTAGGAAGATTGGAGCAATAAACATTTACAATTATATGAAGATTAAATAACCTAGAAATAACAATGAAGAATAACGCAAAAGAGATCAACATAGAAATTTAACGTGGTTTAGCCAATATGGGCTACATCCATAGAAACTCAACAACCTAATAATTTTATTATCAAGTGCAAAAAAAATACAATCTTGCAAATTACACCCACCACAACTTACATTCCAACTACTTATAACAAGCTTTTTGGAAGCTTCCAGCTGTTTTAAAAAGTCATTTTTCATTTGACGTGTCAGCGAGAAAACATTGACGTGTTAATGAGAAACTACCACCCTTGAACCCCCGTTGTTAGAGGTTGTCGCCCCTAAACCCAAGAGAGGATACATTACAAGTGTACAATATTTGCATGATCTGTCACCACAAATCAATAATAAAAATTTGAGAGCCAAATTTTGCAACTTCAAAAAGGTGAAAAGGAGAATTAAAATGAAGGTGATCCAAAGAAGACATAAGAAGGTATAATTTGTGTCATTCACATTTGTTTTATTTGTTATGTCTTTTTTTTCTTTATTGTTTGGATTTTGATTTTTTGCTTTAAAGGTCTAATAGTTTTGTGGTTGTTGTTTATGATTTGAGCTCATTACCCATTTTCTCATTTGAAACTTAGTTTATGAAAATATTATATTTTCTTATTTACATCGCATAAAAATTAGTTTGTAATATTTATAAGTTTATTTCAATCCTTAAAATTATTAACCTAAAATTAAGAAATTGTATTTATCTTTATACCAATAAATGTTATATATTTAAAATTAATTTACCAATAAATTGAAAGGTCTAAGAAGGATATTGTAAAAGAGGGAAACTATTATGATTTACATGAGATGTATTAGCCAAATAATTTTTCACATCTTTAAATTAAGATTAACTAGTTTTAAATGAAACACACATTATTATAATATAGGAAAGTAGAAAAGTAAATCTAGAACTTTAAAAATGTAATATTTAACTAAGAAAAACATTAGAGATATTAATAAAATATTATTTATATAACTATGAAATATTAATTTATTAAAATTTAACATCAAAATCACAAATGTTATAATGAGATAATATTTTCACTAAATATGAAGACTACAAGTTTTGATACAAGAAAATCACGTAGATGCTAGTATGATGTGTTATCCTATATTATTAAAAAATTAAATTTGTTTTTCTATACAAAAAATTTGACATACATATAGAGAAATAAAACAAAAGAAATTATGAGTAACATGAATAATATAATAATATAATAAGAAAGTTATAAATTAACATAAATTGATTAAAATATTAATGAAATAAAAGAGAAGAGGAAAGGTAGCACCAAGATCCAAAATTCTTCTCATCGAAATTTATATTTGATTTCATCTAAATCTCAATCAATTATTTTTCCATCCCTAGTCTTCTAACATAATTCATAATCCAAATCCCATTCCAAATCTAATACAAATTAATCTTCTAAATCATTCATCAACCATATCCTAATTTACTTCTCAAATCACATCTATCCTTCATTCATTCTAACTATGCTATCCTAAATTCAAGATTACTCCAACTAGAAATATAATCTTTTACAAATCAAGCCTAAATCCAATCCAACTCATCCTCATCCAATATCTTCTAATCCCCTTTCTACCATCTTAGTCCCACCCAACCTCATGCCTTCAAATTTCACATGTTCCAACCAATCATTGATGATGATGATGATGATGATGATGATGATGATGATGTTTTTCTTGTTAACCAACATGAATATAACTCTTATGATGATAATGAGAGCCTTTTTAATAAAGAGGAGCCCTCCCCATCAACCGCCCTTTAAATCCAAGCATCCATTAGTCACACTTGCAATCCCAACAACCTCTTTATTTACTTCCTTGCCTCTCTCTTTAACAATAATAAATATGTCAAGGCTAGAGTGTTTCAAATAAAAATATTTATCAAAATTTAAGGGAGGGGACATGAAAAAGAGTCTAATGAGCTATGGATTCATCTGAAATCGATTTCACTAACTGGAGTAGGTAACAATTGAAAAAAATATAATAAATTATCACCAAATAAGAAACCATCATGAGACATTAGCACATCACATTGACATATGCATGCCATGCTAGTATCTAGACAATTTTCACTCAAAAATGATGACACTAAAAAAAATAAGGCTAACAAAAGGTGATACAAAACATGACAAAAGAGACTACATTAAATAAGAACTAATAATCTTGAGAAATAGAAAGGCTAATACAGGGCTAGAATAAGCTTAGAAGAACACTAAAAAAGAGATGCTATAATGAACACAAAATTTAATATGAAATTATAAGTGTGTAATTTTTGACATTAGAGAGACTAAACATATGTTGAAAGTTATAATTAAATTATATTATTTATAAATTTATATAAATGTATATATATACTTATACTTAATTATAATTATATATATAAACATTTAAAAAACAAATTTATATTAATTTTTTTAAAATAATCTAATTAAACAATTGAAAATTCATTTTTATATTAATTCATTTTTAAATAATTTAATTAAAAAAATCATTTTAATATCAATAAATATAAAATGAGATTATTAAAAAAAAATTAATATAAAATTGATTTTTCAAATGTTCATATATTTAATTATAATTTAAGTATAAGTATATATTTACATTTATATAAATTTATAAATAATTTAAGTATAAGTATATATTTATGTTTATATAAATTTATAAATAATTTTCTACTTTGATGATTTAAATTAGGATTGTATGCACTTATTAGTGTGAGAAATTAAGGAGGTGCACCATCAATAAATTAATAGTTTATACAATTAATTAAAAATTTCAGCCAAACAAGTGAGAAATTTTATTAAGAATGTGTGATGGTATTAAATAATCATGATGCCTATGATTCATATCTTTATATTAGTGGCCCATTTATATTCTATATATTTTTCTAGTAAATGAAAATATTGCATTTCATAAATAGTAAATAAAACAGTTTTAAAATAATATAAAATAATTCTTATGTAAATAAAATAAATCTAAATTGATATTTCTTGATATGTTTATATAGATATATTTAAGATATATATACTAATTTATAATCATTGTAAATTTATATATATGTATATACAATGCATACATACACGTATATATATATATCTGTGTATATTAATTTAACATTCCTCTTTCTTATATATAAATTTTTATATTTTATTTTATAATAAAAACAATATAAATACAATTATAAATTTTACCGAGATCCTTCTATATAAATAATAAATATTAAAAGTATTGAAGATTATTAGCTTTTGGTGGACTGTTCTTTCCCACCGCCCGCATGGGTTGCCGAAAAGTACTGTCTGTCTTAAAATGGTAAAGAATTTCTTTGATCGACATCTTTACAGAAATGAACAGTGAGAAAGACGGGAATCTCCACTCAGTTTCCTATACGTTGTCATGGATGCGGTGCCAGGCTTTCTCTTTTAAAAACTCCCGTAATCAAGAAACTTTATGGTTTATGAGAATCGTGGACGTTTATTATATAGGAAGTGCCAACTGACTTCCACACCTGGGGAAGCAGCATCCAACGTATTTTCATTATTCTATCTTACAGACAGAAAAGGCAGACAGCGGGCTTCTTTCTTTCTTTCCTAAGAATGAACCTTTTTGACTAAGTTACCTCAAGAGATACCTCAAAACAGCTGTTCACAAAAGAAATGATGATATATAAACATAATTTCTCAGCGGTTGTGAACAGCACTCGAAGGACTCGTCTTTTTAATTTACAACTTTCCTTTAAAAAGCCATGGAATTTTTAAAAGAATTATACGTCGCACTACCAAAATGGAATGCGGTACGTTTCCAAAAATATCAAAGTCTTGGTCAGAGAATATTTCTACTGCAATTGTCTATGGAATAAAAGAAGAAACTAACAATAAATAATACAATTCCAAGGTAGGCGATGAGAGAATAATCGGTGAACTTTGTCTGGTACAGTGACAAGATATGGCTTAGAAAGAATAAACTGGAGTCCACAAATTCGTTAGGGGAGAGGGGTCTATAGTGGAGCATCCTAACTTCACGTTTCTCAAAATCTTATGTGGAAATTTCAAATCACTCTCAATTCTGTACACCAGTTTATTTGGCAACTCATGTGCTTCTATATTTCGTTTTAGGGCCACATCATCAAATATGATGTCATATCAGCATGCTTTTTGTTGAGGTATCCAAAAATGCCCAAGAAAAAAGTGAGACCGATAGTGGTGCACTAAGTCATGTTTTATTAGTGTGCTGATGTGACATCACATGATTTGTCACTTTGCGTGCTTTATGGATAAAAAGTGTTTTACAATTGGATATTAAAGTTCTCCACTATGGGGCCCAATGAGAACTACTTCTATCCCCACTATTGGACCCTGCTCCATTATGGGCCCCTCTCCCCTACTTGATATAGAAAAGATGCTATATATTTTCTATAATTGGACAATATTTTCATAACGAAGGTTGTATATGACATTTTAAATGTATTCAATATGGATGGTGTATTCTTGGAGTCATGGTTTAATAAGCATGTGATCAATTAAGCTTATTGGAAGAATGTATTTAATTTGATTGTAAAATGCATTTAAGTCTTGGGGCACATATTATAAGACAATTTGGTGTGAAGGAATAAAGAGGCCACCATGAAGATGGTTGAGTAATAAGTATGTGTGCTTGAGGGCATTCACTACTATTAAAGAATGGTGACAATAAAGTGAGTTTCCTATAACTTTTTTCTCTTGTGTGTGAGAAATAAGATGTCTCAAATTGTTTATTTAATGTTGAAATAATATTTCATAGTTATCTCATTTTACATTGTGAGTTACAACTTACAGTTTCTATTTTCAAGGAGGAGTCAAGTTTGGAAACACAATTTGCATGTATAGTTTTCTTGAAACATAGTTTTTATATCTTCATATTTGGGTGTTGGATTATAGAAATGTCTAATTAATGCATTGTAAGATCTTATACACTATTTATTTAATGTTAAAATAATATTCCATAGTTATCTCCTTTTACATTGTGAGTTACAACTTCCAGTTTCTATTTTCAAGGAGTCAAGTTTCAAAGTACAACTTGTATGTATAGTTTTCTTGAAACTTAGTTTTTGCATCTTCATATTTGGGTGTTGGATTATAGAAATGTCTAATTAATGCATTGTAAGATCTTATATAATGAGCACTTGGATTTTGGAGTTAAATTTTTTTGTTTCTTAAAGTGGCGTTATGTTGCCAGAATTACTTCAGAATCCTAAAGAAGTGTGAAAGCTCTTCTTGATGAGCTTAGTGTTGATATTGTGTTGTACTTAATTTTGATTATTGATAATACAAAGTATTGTTATTTTTGAGTGTGGGATTTTTCTACTAAAAGGGGTTTCCCCATGTAAATTTTGTGTTGTGGTTTGAATTTTTATCTATTAATGATATGTATGTGCATCTAAATCATTAATTGTTTAAATTTTCAAAAGATTTTTTTGCAACCATCTCCTTCTTAGATTGGTGAATGAATCTCCTTCCATGCACCTTCTTTCCTTTTAGTTGGTATTAGATTCTAGCGAGCCTTGATTTTGTTGTTGGGTTGGAAGGTTTTTTTGTACTAATCTTAGGTTTAGTGGTAGTTTTGTAGAAAACATTTTGTGACCTTGGTGTAGGAAAAGATGGAAATCACATTCATTACAATTGAAAAGGAGGAGTTTAATGGAAAAAAATTTGAGTTATGGAAGTTGAAAATGGAGGATTTGCTTGTGGATAGAGTTATGTGGGCTATAATATATGGTACAAAACTAGCAAGCATGACCCAAGATGATTGGGATCTACTACATTGGAAAGCCAAGGGTTTGATAAGACTTTGTTTAGTTGATTTCGTGCTCCTAAATGTCCATGAAGAGAAGAGTGCAAAATATATTTGGAAAAAATTTGGAGACACTTATCATGCTAAATCCTTGGTGAACAAGTTATTCTCATGGAACAAATTCTAGTATTTGAAGATGGAAGATGGAAGGTCTATTGCAGATCACATGAATGCATTCAATGTACTTGTAGCTTAGTTGGGTTCTATTGGTGACAAAATTGAAGAGGATCATTGCGTGCTTCTATTATGTTCTTTTATAAACTCGTGGGACCACCAAGTGATATCTACTGGGAGTACCATCACTAAGTTCAAGATGGATAAGGTGGTTGCATTGTTATTGTCTTTAGAGATGTGAAGAAAATCTTTTGAGATGGTTAAGGAGACCCTTGTTGTTTGCGGAATATCAAAAGAGAAAGGAAAGGACAAGGAAAATAAGTTTAAATATAAATTTCTCTAGGGAGATCTAAGTTTCCTAGTAAGTCCAAGGAAAAGTATTGAACAAAACAAAACTATTCATTTTTGCAAAAAGTGCAAGTAGGAGAAGAAAAATAGAGGTAATACAAATTTATCCAATTCTAACTATGATAAATCCTCTCAAAATGATGCAAATGCTTTTGTTGTAACCTTTGCAATGCATGCATTGAAATATGTGGGGCTGATAGACTTGAGTACTTTATTCCACATCACCTCACATAGGGGTTTGTTCTTGAAGTATGTGTTGCAAATGTTCTCATTGATTTTAAGAAGGTATTTATTATTGTTATCATTGATAAATAGACAAGAGTATTGAAAATATTGTCACCAATGTCAAAAAGGGTTTCATTGTCTAAGCATAGTATCATTGATGTATGGATGATATTGTTAGAAGTTTTTCATTGATGTCAAAGAATAGATCTGAGTATTTGTTGCAACAATTTCGTCAAGATTGTGTGTAAGATTGTGGAGTTAATAGAGCAAGAACTTATAGTTAACTAGAAGTGTTATTGTGAAGAATTATTCTTGAAATAAGTTGAGCTTATTCTAAAATAAACTATAGACGGAAATCATTCATCTATAATACAAGGAGGAATTTATTTATTGGGAATCTTCCATTTGATGTGAAGGATGAGAAACTATATTAGCAACGTGTTGAAACTGCCCCTATGTGCCTTTTGTTGAAGCTATTCATGTTATAAGTGAACATGAAAAAGTATAAAAAAGACATTACATATGTTCAAGAGAATAGATCCTACTTGTAAATACTCGAAATTATCCTAGTTTATAAGAAACACCTTTTTACTAATTTTCACTCTTTTCTCCTAATTGTTAAATAATACCTTGTTATTTAATTATTATAAAAAATCATATTCAGTTATTAATTAAGTGACTTTGTGTTATTTAATTAATTAATTTTGATACATCCTTTCTAATTAATTAAATAAATCTTATTTATTTGATTATGTCTTAATTATTCTTAATCTTCTTGATTAATTAAATAAGTCTTATTATGTCACTAATTACACTTATTCTTTTATTTTAATTAAATAGTTATCATTAATTATTTAATTAACATCAACACCCTTCTTAAATTGAATAATTATCACTAATTATTTAATTAAACCACTTTTTCACTTTTAAATTAAATAATTAAATTAGTTATTTAATTTCCCTATTTCATCTCTAATATTATCCATTAATAAATAAATATTTTTTTATTAATCAAATATTAACTTGTGTTGGCATGCACATTTTTCATCATGCATCTTCTTAAGTCCAACTTGGAATTTATAATCATAGGCGTGCATTTATTTTCTTGGTCTAGAGCATTCACTTTGGGAGGTCACCTACTATGGCATGTTTCCCGTGATCTCTTCTCTAGTTTCTACCACACGTTTGTTGCATTTTTCCCTGCTTATTTATACAGGGCCCTTTGTACATTTTAGATCATCTCATTCACATCAATGGTGAAATAGCTTCTTTCTAGTTGCTTCTCATTGTTTGGTTGTTTTGGCTTGTAGCACAGGCTCCTGGGTGTGTCAACATGGTATCGGAGCTATTGTGACTGCAGCCCTTTCTTCCCATTGATTTTTCATCGGGTCTGAGTCTACATTGTGTGGGGAATTGCTAAAGAATCCCATTCCTTCCCTACGTCTAAAATGCCCACTTCTAGCTCTCTATTCTTGGTGAAAATCTTAGGGTCCACCGACAGACCCACCATGTCCTACCCATAGTCACCGGTCAAGTAGGACAAGGGCTTCCTTGAGAAGGGTCCCAAGTATTTCACCTTGTCTGGCCCGTACCAAGGGGAGCTTGATATGGGTGCTTTGACAGTCTTGGCCACACCCCTCCGCATGTTCACGAGCTCTCCCACATTAGAAGGACTGCATTTTTTATTTTGTTGAGGAAGGTGATCTAGGTGTCAGGGGGACTGGTCATACTAATGGCAAGGATGGTGGTAGGTCGTCGGATCTCTAGGCCTTCCTGAATGCTTTGATGTCTTCCATCTTCATCTTCCCTACAGACATGTTGGAATTAACAAAGGGATAGATGATGGATGAAGTTTTGTGACCCAGGGAGAACGTTTAGAGGCCAAATTCCTTGATTTTCCTTGCTGAAATTTTCTCCATTGGAAGGGCTACATTTTGATTTTGCTGAGGAAGGCGATCTATGGAGTTTGGAGAAACACATTTTTTGTTTCAATGAAGGTACGAGGAGGAGTCATTTCAGTGGAGGCTGATTTCTATCTTCTTGTAGGTCGATTCTCTATGTTGAAGTAGGCCTGATTTCATGCTTGAATTCAATTCTTTTGGAGGTTTTTTGGCTTGATTTTCCTATGCAGACTTAGGCCCGATTTAGTCCCACATTTGAGCGCAAAACTTTATTTAGCTATTTATATAGCTGATTACACCACATTTAGACGTGGGTAAAGGCTCATGTGGACAACTGAAAGTTGGATTGTTTTCTTTAATCTTGTGTGCCTTCTATGTGGAGGGCTGCTTTTCAAATTTTTGCAACTTTTACAAATGGAGTCTTTTTTAAACAACCGAGCTACCGTCAGAAATCTAGTTCAACGATCTTCACTATGGATGAGGTATTTTCTGGAAATCCTATCATTTTATGTCACTTTTACTAGCTTGAAGTTGCAAGTTGTTACTATTATATCTCTTGGAAAACTTGAAGCTTCTAAATTGTAAACTTAGTTTAAATATATTCTGGGGGGTGTATTTTTTACATTTTAGTCCTTTGAGTGGCCTTGTATATTATGTCAAACCCTAGGATTGATTTTCTCACTCCACAAAACTATCACACATGGAAGCTCAAGATGCCACAATTGTTGCAATCTCGGGGTCTATGGCAATTGTTGGATGTCAACCAACCCGAATTCAATAAAACAATTGAGTAATTTGTTCATAGAAACAAAATGGATGCAGCTAAAGGACTCATAGGTCTTCATGTGTCTGATAATTTGTTGTTTCATATTGCTGAGTGTAAAACATCTAAAGAAGTGTGGGATAAGCTTGTAGAATTGTATGGCAAGGTCAATCGGTTTAGGATCTTGCAGCTTGAAGCCGGTCTCACTTCTCTCTCTCTAGATGCTTTTCCTTCTATTCAAGATTTTCTTGCACAATTCAAGCTGATTTTGTCTCAATTAAAAGGATGTGTTCATGCCAAAGAAGATAAGGAGTGTATTTTCTTGATCTTGTCTAAGCTTAAAGGTCCTTTTCAAGTGTTTTCCTCTACCTTCTATTCTACTATGGATTTGGGGGGAGTGGTCGTACTAATGGCAAGGATGGTGGTAGGTTGTCAGCTCTCTAGGCCTTCTTGAATGCTTTGATGTCCTCCATCTTCATCTTCCCTGCAAACATGTTGGAATTAACAAAGGGATAGATGATGGATGAAGTTTTGTGACCTAGGGAGAACGTTTAGAGGCCGAATTCCTTGATTTTCCTTGCTGAAATTTTCTCCATTGGAAGGGTTACATTTTTCTTTTGTTGAGGAAGGCGATCTATGGAGTTTGGAGAAACACATTTTTTGTTTCAATGAAGGTACAAGGAGTCATTTCAATGGAGTCTAATTTCTATTCTCTTGCCGGTCGATTCTCTGTGTTCAAGTAGGCCTGATTTCATGCTTGAATTCAATTCTTTTGGAGGTTTTTTTCCTTGATTTTCCTGTGCAGACTTAGGCCCGATTTAGTCCCACATTCGAGCAAAAAACTTTATTTAGCTATATATATAGCTGATTACACCACATTTAGATGTGAGTAAAGGCTCACGTGGACAACTAAAAGTTGGATTGTTTTCTCTAATCTTGTGTGCCTTCTATGTGGAGGGCTTCTTTTCAAATTTGTGCAACTTTTGCAAATGGAGTCTTTTTTCAACAACCGAGCTACCGTCAAAAAGATAGTTCAACGATCTTCACTATGGATGAGGTATTTTCTGGAAATCCTATCATTTTATGTCACTTTTACTAGCTTAAAGTTGCAAATTGTTACTATTACATCTATTGGAAAAACTTGGTGCTTCTAAATTGTAAAATCAATTTAAATATATTCTTGGGGGGTGTATTTTTTGCATTTTAGTCCTTTGAGTGCCCTTGTATATCATGTCAAACCCTAGGATTGATTTTCTCACTCCACAAAACTATCACACATGGAAGCTCAAGATGTCACAATTGTTGCAATCTCAGTGTCTATGGCAATTGTTGGATGCCGACCAACCCAAATTCAATAAAAAAATTGAGCAATTTATTCATAGAAATAAAATGGATGAGGTTAAAGGACTTATAGGTCTTCACGTGTCTGATAATTTGTTGTTTCATATTGCTAAGTGTAAAACACCTAAAGAAGTGTGGGATAAGCTTGTATAATTGTATGGAAAGGTCAATTGGTTTAGGATCTTGCAGCTTGAAGTTGATCTCACTTCTCTCTCTCCAGATGCTTTTCCTTCTATTCAGGATTTCCTTGCACAATTCAAGTTGATTTTGTCTCAATTAAAAGGATGTGGTCATGCCAAAGAAGATAAGGAGTGTATTTTCTTGATCCTGTCTAAGCTTAAAGGTCTTTTTCAAGTGTTTTCCGCTACCTTCTATTCTACTATGGATTCTATGGGGGAAGATCATAAGATGCCTTCTTTTGAGGAGTTTTGTGATTGATTGGAAAGGGAGCATGCCAAGTTGATTCAGATGGATGGTCTTCCTAAGAGTCATGCTTTAATGGCTCAATTTTCCAAGGGCAGGGGTAAGAATAAGAAGAAGCCCAAGATAGATTCATCTTTAGGTGGTGAGCCCCCCTCCAAACCTAAGACAAAGACTAATCAGAAGGATAATCCTCTACCTCATCCTCTTTCTAACTCAGGCGATTCATCTTCTAAGTCTAAGAAGAAGAAGGAAAACTATTCATTTTATGGAAAATCTAGGCATAATGATGCACATCTTTTTGTAAGGCTAGCAACATTGGAAGAAGCTATGAGGAAGCATAATCTTTCCATGCCTAAGTCTTCTTCCTTGAGAAAGGGCAAGCTATCTCAACTATGACTTTTTCCTCTACCAGTTCCAATTGGATTCTTGATTCTGGTGTTTCTCATCACATGAATCATACTATGGATCTTCTTGATTCTCTTTATGATAGTCATACTTCACATATTGTTGTTAGGAACGCTTCTCAAATTCTAGTTTTGGGGACATGCTTAGTTCATATGCAAGACGGTAGCTTCATTGATGTTCTTCTTGTTCCTGATATTTCATAGAATATGCTCTATGTCTATCTATCTATCAGATTTTTAATCATGGTGATAGAAGGCTTGTTGAGTTCTCTCCTATTGATGTGACCATTCAAGAGATGAAAGATCCTAAGAAGGTCATTGCTATAGGCATAGTTGACTGTGTATCCCATCTGTATAGGTTTGATGGATTTGAGTCTTCATTAGGATCATCCATTATTACTCATGTAGATTCTATGAGCAAGCTTTGGCACAAATGGTTTGGGCACTTGAATTATAGATATCTTCAACAAATGAGCACAAAAAAATTCGTAATTGCTCTTCCTCAGATCTCTTGTTCAGATGGAGTTTGTCAAGGTTGTGTGCTTGGAAAGCATCATAGGGATCCTTTCATGAAGGGTATGGACACACATGCTTCGACACCCCTTGAGTTAGTACATAGTGATCTCATGTCCTTCTCGACTCCTTCATTTTCAGGGGCCAAATATGTGCTCACCTTCATTGATGATTTTTCTAGGCATACTTGGGTCTTTTTTTTGAAGTATAAGGATGAGGTTCTTTTCCATTTCATGTACTTCCTTGCATTTGTGGAGAAGCAGTCAGGCCATTCCCTTTAGCAGATTCACATAGATAATGGGGGGGAGTATGTCAATCATGCATTTTAGGAATTTTATCACACTAAGGGTATTATTCATCAACACATAGTGCCATACACTCCTCAACAAAATGGTGTAGCTAAGTGGAAGAATAGAACTATATGGGAGATGGCTAATTGTATGCTACAGTCTAGATCCATGGCTCCCACATTTTGGGCAGAGGCTGTCAATTGTGCCAACTACATTTAGAACTGTATGCCCCACAAGGTAGTGAAGAACATGACTCCCGAGGAGGCTTGGTATCATGTCAAGCCCAAGGTTTCCTACTTTATAGTATTTGGGAGTGATGCATGGCCATTCATTCCATATGGTAGACACATGTAAATGGAGAAGGAAAGTTAGTGGTTCATTTTTGTTGGCTATTGTGAGGATGTGAAGGGTCATCGATTGTTTGATCCTGTCACTCGAGAGGTTTATTTTTGTCATGATGTTCAATTTGATGAGTCTTTCACTCCAAAGGATTCTCCATCACAAGCCTCTCCCTCTCTTCTTCCTAGTTCTTCTTCATAGGATGTTGTGCTTCTAGAGGATGATGATGATGATGATGATGCTTGTAATGATGTTGTTCCTAATGATGGTATAGATCATGTTGTTGATATTACTCCATCTTCTCCTTCTCCTCCACCTGCACCCTATCAACCATTATGGGCTCATACACTTCTTGAGGATGTTGGTTCTCTTGCAAATGATCCCACAACTACATGTTGCACTCCTTTCCACACTTCAGGTATTAGTATTTTGAGTCACGCAACACCCTTCACTTGTTTGTAGGCTCCGACGTTCATTGTATGGTCTCAAACAGGCTCCTAGAGCTTGGTATGAAAAGATGTATAGTTTCTTTCTTGCTTCTAGATTCACTAGATGTCACTCCAATCCTATAGTTTACATTCGAAGGCATGGGGGGGATCTTCTCATTATTTTTCTTTATGTGGATGACTTGATTCTCATGGGTATTTCTCTTGCCATGATTGAGGATACTAAGCAAGATTTGATGGAGCATTTTGATATGATAGATCTTGGTTTGTTGCATTACTTCCTTGGTCTTCAAATCCATTAGTCTTCTATTAGTATTTCTATCTTCTAGCAGATGTATGCTCTTGATTTGCTTCAGAGGTTTGGAATGGCTGATTACAAGCTAGCTCCTACTCCTTTTTAGTTAGGTGTTGTTTTTTCCACCAATTACACTACTCCATCCATTGATGCTACTTTGTATTGGTAATTGGTTGGCAGCATTTTGTACTTAACACATAGTCATCCTGATATTTCCTTTGCAGTTGGTCTTGTCTCCCGTTTCTCTCAAGATCCTCATGAGAGTCATCGGAAGGCATCCAAGCATATCTTACGATACATTTAGGGAACTATACAGTTTGGAATTCACTACACATTAGGTGCTACTAACATTGTGGGATTCATTGAATCAGATTGCGCCGATGATGTTGATGATTGAAAGTCTACTTCTGGCTTTTCTTTCTGTCTTGGTTCTGGTCTAGTTGCTTGGTCTTGCAAGAAGCAAACTGCTATTGCATTATCATCAATTGAGGCTGAGTATCGAGGAGTTTTCTTGGCTAGTCAAGAGGTTCTTTGGCTTCGACAGTTGATGGTTGGGTTTTGCTTTCCTCTTGATAATCCCACTATTCTTTGGTGTGATAACTAGAGTTTCATCCATATTTCTCATAACCCAATGGAGCATCAATGCACTAAGCATATTGAGATCCAAATGCACTTTATTTAGAAACTCATTTAGGAAGGTGTTCTTGCTTTGGAGTATTTTCCTACGGAGCAGTAGGTTGCAGACATCTTTATTAAACCTTTGGAATCTCCTTGCTATCTTCAGTTGTGATCAATCTTAGGGGTGAAGGAAGTTATTCTTGGGGGGTCTTGAGGAGTCCTCCTTCCTTTCACTTTTGTTTTCTTTTCTTTTGGAGAGGATTTTTTCTCCCATAGGGTTTTTCTCCATTTTTCTAGTTATGAGAGATTTGCATTGCATTGCATTGTAGTTGTACATGGGTACCTAACAAGGCTTTATTGTCGAGACCCATAATGCATCTCAAATTGCACTTTCATTCACTCTTTGCATCTCCTACATATTTATCCCTAAGTTTCACTTAAGGGGGGGTGTTGGCATGCACGTTTTTCATCATGCATCTTCTTAAGTCCAACTTGGCATTTATAACCATAGGTGTGGGTGCTGTCATAATAGTGGTTTACAATTTTTGAGAGGAACGAATTTTAGCTGAAATCACATATTTTTAGAAAATATAATGATTTAATCCTTAAAAAGTTCCATTTTAAGGATTCCAATTGAAGAGGGTTTGATCAAATCACCTTAGATAAAACCCCCTTGGATAGAACCTTGCTAGTTTTAAACCATACCTATAAATGCGTCTCCTTTACCCCTATCAAAATGCTGATAAAAAATCACTTTTGATTTAGATTTTGGGGGATCAAATGAATTCATTTAAAATTTATTTCAAATGATTATGGTATTCCTCAGAACAAGCTATCCAATGAATATAATTTTAATATGTTTTGGTTTTGTTATGTATTTGTTTTTTAAGTTTTATTAAACATAGGTTTTTCATCGAAAATGAATTTCTTTGTTCTTCACATGTGAAAAAATAGAAGATTATCAAAAATTGAAAATATGAGTGCACCAGATATTGAAGTCCTTGATCCAACAAAAAAATTAAATTAAATTTTATATGTACAAAAAAGTTATGTGTTATCAGTCACGCTGTGTTTGAATTGTAATTAATTTGAATTTGAAACTTGATTAAGGAAAAAATATTCAATAAAAAACTATCTAACCAAGTGGAAGCACTAGATATCAGAGTTAAAAATCTAAATTTGAAAGAATTAGAATTTTATCCTTCATGGAAAAAAAGTTATGCGTTATATGGTGTGCGCCACTTTTTAAAAATGTTGTTTTCTGAAAATAATCTATTTTCGTGGGAGATGGAAAAAGAAGTGAAATTTGATTCCAAAAATTTTGAAAAAAATATTTTTAGCATCTACAGACAAAATTTGATGAGACTCTAGTTTGCACCATCTTGAAATTCCTCACAGTTTAGCCACTATAGGTGCCCAAATGTGAAGATTTAGTTAAAAATAATAATTTCAGTGTACAGTTTGGCCAAAAATTGTAAACCACTATTATGGGATCACCCGTGTGCATTTATTTTTCTTGGTCTGGAGCATTCACTTTGGGTAGTCACCTGCTGTGGCATGTTTCACATGATCTCTTCTCTAGTTTCTACCACACGTTTGTTACATTTTTCCCTGCTTATTTATATAGGGCCCTTTGTACATTTCAAATCATCTCATTCACATCAATGGTGAAATAGCTTCTTTCTGTTTACTTCTCATTGTTTGGTTGTTTTGGCTTGTAGCACAAGATACTGGGTGCATCAACAACTTGCGCATTCCTCCAATGATTAATTAATTATTTAGTTAATTATCCTCTCATACATTGACTAATCAATCAATTCCATTAATTAATCAATCAAATCCATTGACTAATAAATCAATCCCATTGGTTAATCCATCAATCCCATCCATTAATGCATCAATATCATTGATTAATAAAATAAATCTCATTGATTAACCAATCAATTCCCTTCATTAAATGAATCAAGCTAGTTAACACTCCAATCTATTTCCTCTAAACAAACCTTGATCATTGATCTCCATCTTTAATCTTTGAATCTAGATCATTCATATGAATCAAGCATTTCTATAAGACAAATCCTTCATATCATGTTGATGGCTAACCACAAAACTTTGGCATTTGCATCATTGCTATTCTCACATATACTTGAAGGTTAAGGAAAATGGCATACCAATTTTTGAGAGAAAAAGAAAACTAAGAAGAGCAATGGAAGTCATCCATGGAAATATTGTAAAGGTAAAAGTACCATTTGTTTGAATTTGATTTCATCCTTATTGTATGTTTTCTATTGATTAAATTGGATCTTACTAAGTTTAGGATTGCATATTGTGGTTGTTTTCATTGTTTCATATTATCTCTAATAATTCAAGGTCAAATTTTCAATTTATGTTTTGGTGAAATCGATGTGAAACACATTTAAAAAAAAAATGTACATAATTCATTTTTTTTAAAGCTAGAAGAAGTGCAACACAATCATGAAAAATAGCAATGCAATCACAAAAAACAACAATGCAATCATGGGGTCCTACACCACAATGTTGATCAACTATCTTTTCAATGCGTCTGTTGATCTTAGTGACACATATAAAGTTTGTTGTGATGTGTCTATCACTATTATTTTTTAGTATTTTTGTAGGTTCATCCAATATGTTGCATTTGTTCCTTCCTACACTACAATTATTACACAAAAAACTGCAGTCACTTGTTTGAACACCACATATGGGTTTTCGTACATCGTAGTCACTTAATTGTATGATGCATCTTAGTCTCCTTGCACCACAAGTGACTACCATAGACAAAAGGGAAAAATGTTGAGTTATACTTTTCTATTTTATAATTTTCTTAATAGAGCAACATTTTTGGTGTTACTAATCCCTTTCTTTCCATCTTGTAGAAATTTTTCAGATTATCTTGCACATTTCCTTTTAGTGGTTAGAATGAACATGATCTCACACATTTCCTTTTAGTGCTTAAAATGAACATGATCTTACACATTTCCTTTGTAGTTCTTTAAATGAACATGATCTCACAAATTTATTTTTAGTTCTCTTAAAAAGAATAATACAATCTAAAACATTTGGCTTTAGTTCTCTTAAAAAGTGAAATATAATCCTCACTTTGCAATCTAGGTTTAAAATTAATA
This sequence comes from Sequoia sempervirens, assembly GCA_007258455.2. NCBI lineage: Eukaryota > Viridiplantae > Streptophyta > Pinopsida > Cupressales > Cupressaceae > Sequoia > Sequoia sempervirens. The sequence continues at coordinate 129,607,926 of VDFB02256132.1, read as the reverse complement.
GTGTGATTGAACATGCAATATTTCACTTGGTGCTATAAAATTAATAAACAAATTATACACTTCTTATGGTGTAATTAAAATGAACCAATGATTACTATATTTTGTGAACTTACACACTTAAGTCTTGCTATAGAAGGTGTTTAGCTATGCATCCTCTCCCATTGCGCTTCGTGTGATCTTGGGTGATGATAAATAGTAATGGGTATGTGTAGGATCATGATGGGCCAAAAAAGTGGCAATATGATGGGTATGTCTAGGGTATGTGGCTGACTTTTTTTTACCCAAAATTGATGAAACAAAAAGGGTTCTTAAAGGAGATTCTCAGCTTTCCACCAATATAAATTATGTTTTACTTTGAATTCAATAAATAATTATTATTCATTTTCTATTTGAATTACGACTAAATTCCTGATTGATAGGCTGATTCAAAAACATCTATAGCTTTCAAATGGTATCAATTTTTTTGAATTCAAAACATGTGTCACATTCTATGCTTGACATACTATAGGATTAAAAAAAAAATGAATTTCATGAAGTTTTGACCAAGTTAAGGTGGCCAGACATACAAGGTTTTATATTTTTTTAAAGTTGTAATAAAAAAATCATAATTAATTATTTACTTGGAAAAAAATTACAAAAAAATATGCATCACATTGGGACATGAGTCCTCTACTTATATCCAAAATATTATTAAAAAAATCATCATTTTATTGTGGTTAGGGTGGTCGCAGACACCTACTTATTTTTCCCTAAAATTTAAGTACTCTGCATTGAAATTTCAAATTTTCACCAAATAGATTTAAAAAAAAAAAACCTAGTAGTTTAGAAACTACATTCAATTTGCTACAAATTCTATTTTTACATATAGATAACTTATTCAAATTTTTACATCAGGTTGCCTAACTCTTATTTTTCTAAATTTTCATCACCACTTAAGGGTCTGTATTTTCCATGATGATCACGTAGATACCATAATACATAAACCTTCCCTATTTTTTTAAGTTGGAGGCTTTCCTTGTGGCACATCCTCATGGAGAACCCAAGGGATTGAACTCAAGCAACATTTTCTAGCATGCTATAGAAATTGGATAATAGTAAAATATGTAGTTCAATCCATGCTTGTAACGCTCCAAAATTTTGTTATGGGTGTCTATTTTTCGTGCATCAAGGAGACATCTGAGAGTTAGATGATGATCATAGAGATCTACCCACTCAATTTTTTTGTTATAGATTCCATTAAATTCCTTCAAATGTAACTTATAAAGTGGTGTAAGGGATGCAGATTGTACCCTAGAGTAACTCACCATGTACTTTCTTAGGCTTAGACAGATCTTGAGTTACTAGCAATAGTTCTTAATAGGAGAAAGAAGGTGTACCTATGGAATTTTTTGATGAACCTATGTCTTTAGACATCTACTATTTTCATTTTTATAGAGAAGGTGTTTTCAAAATTGACCCAATTGTTCAAATACCCAATCTTTCTAAGTATTTACCCTCTAAATGGGAGGTGGGCCTACCTACAGTTACACACCCACTATATTACTAAATTAGGTTGTGAATTTTTTGAGTCTTGTTATTGTAGTAACAAAAAAAGTATCCATTTTCCATAATTTGGGAATAAGTGATATTGAATTAACCTAATTGTGCCTTGGTTTAGTGTTGTAATGTGTTGTACACATTCACATTAATCTAGGACCGGGTTTTTTAACAAAGTGTACTTAAATTGTACCTTATTTATGGTGTTGTAAAATTTTGTAGCACACTTTCACACTTATCTAGGGTTTTATTAATTAATTGTTGTTAATTGAGCTTAACTAGTCCTTTTAATTCAAATTTAAGCCTTATTAATAACACCTTCCGAAGGATCTCTCTCGACACTCAATAATAAAATTGCATAAAATTTAATTTGGAAAAATAAAGGTCTAAGAAAATGGTGCTAGGATCCATTTGCCTTTAGTGGAAAATGGGTCCTCTCCACATTGGACCCCCCTTTCTTTTCATTTTTGAGGTGAGTTTTTGATGTTGTTTCCACCCCTTGAAGCAAGGTCCTAAAAACTTGAGCTAGGATGCATTCAACTTTATTGGAGAATGGGTCCTCCTCAAATAGGAAACCCCTTTTCAAATTTAATTTTGGAGCGATTCTAATGATTTTTAATCCTATATCTATTGTTGACTTGAATTATTTGAATTTCAGGGCTAATCTCTAGATTTAGTATAAATATGAGGTTAATTCACATTTTTTCACCTAGCAAGCTCAAGTTATCATTAAAGCACTTTCACAAGAGAATTATATAGCACTTCAAGAGAGTATTCAAAGGCTTTCAAAGTCATATTATCAAGAATTTATTGCAGCAATTCAAGATCATTTCATCATGTCAAAGGAATAGTGCATTCATGCATGTTGTTGAGCTAAGATTGTGGATGTAGCATTGAAGATCCATCTTGCAATCATTGTTATACATCTTATTTGAGATCAATATCTACATTATTAATGGCCACTACATGTTAGTTTGGAGATTTATACTCCAAGACAACTTCCAAGGTATCAAAATTTCATCATTTTAGGTTCATGCTTCAATTTCATTATTTCATCATTTGGTTTAATTACCTAAAAGGGGTTTGGCTTAGAAAAAACCCTATTCATTAAAAATCAACAAATTTTTCTCCTCTTGAGTTTGTATTTGTATATTTATAGTTTGAAGATCAAGTGGAGAACAAGTTTCAAGTGAAATTGTCAAAGTTGTCATTCATGGTGCAAGAACACGAAAATAAGGCTACAAAATTTGCTACATGTTATTGGGAACTGACAACTGAGGACTTGAGAGTGTAGGAATCAAGGAACGGAACCCAAATCCTAGTTTTAGAACACTAATAGGGACCCATTCACCACTAAAGGTGAATGAGTCCTTTGTGACCTAAAAACAACCTTCTTGTAGCAAGGTACACATCATTCTAAGCTCTCAAAACTCCCCTCATAGTTGCTATAATAGTTAGGGTTAGTTTATGATTGTTATTTACATTATATCACACAAAAAATCACATGATTTAAGGTGGGAATTAGTGTTCTATCATTTTGATTTTGGTAAACCCCATTTTGCCCCTAATAATTAACAGTGAACCCGAATGAGTATTGCATTTTTTTTATTTTGAAGTCTATAATTGCATCCTAGGTTAGATCTTGCATTCATTTGCATTTAATTTGCATTTAATTAGATATCATTTAAGGTTTCTTGATTTTCATTCAAATTTGCATCTCATTGAGGGTTTATAATTTCATTGCTTTACATTTCTTAAATCTAAAAAATACAAAAAAATATCACTCATTTTGAATATCATTTTGATCTTATAAAATATTTGAAGATACCAAAGAGTTAGGATATCAAGATCCTTCTCCTAACATAAGTGTCCTCCTTCATAAATAACTACCAATGACTCATAACGATGGTAGGATTGTCTTAGATCCTCCTCCTAACATAAGTGTCCTCCTTCCTATAGAACAACCAATTCCTCACAATGATGATAAAAAAGACAAGATCATTTTAGGCCCTCCTGCTCTATATCCAACTAGGGAAGTAGGTGAATCTACTAAGAAACAAAGGCCTTACAAACTAAATAAATTACAATTCCCTTATCTATCAACTACAATTGAAAGGATTTTACAGATACTTCTACATTGTGGAATGATTATATTGCAACTCATAAGAGAAGATTGAAAAAAAAATCCTAAGTTCATAAAAAACACATCACACTGTCGATATCATCAGGTTATTGGAGATAGTACTAATGAGTGTCACACTTTATAAAAAATATTTAAAAATCTTGATATCATAGAAATAATCCCTTAAAGCATGCAATCCACTCTTTGCCATGTAATAGTTGTAGGGTCTTCACATTCTCACTATTACATTTTATACAATTATTGCAATTTGTTTTCTTTGATGCAAGGAGCTCATTATCATCACCTTTCTTGGCTCATCCTTATCCCACACTTAGTGGGGGAATGGGTTAGTTAGCATTGTCTTAGTTTTGGTACACATTTTTTCCCCTTTTGCTAGTTATCTACCTTTTGTTTATACTGATTGAGATTGGGATGCAAACAAACTACTTTTAGTTGACTCGCATGTTCCTTAATAGTATTTTTCTTTTTCCTGTTTCTTTATGTGATTACATGTGTGTAATGTGATCCCCCATGATGTTTTGTTTGATGTATCTCTCTCTCTTTGTGACATTCCTCTATTTGTACCTACATTCTTCTTTAAGTCATAAGCATTTATATTTCTCTTGTGTTTTCCTTTTGGGGATGATGCAAGGCATTGAGACATTTAGGTCTCTTCCATGTTGACCAAAAATATTTTTTCTTTATTTTCACTCTATTTGTGTCATTCTTCCTAAACTCTATGATTATTTGAGGAATGATGATAGCTCTGAGCTCTTAAACAACAATGTAGCAAAGACATACTGACCCCAAATCCATAGATCCCTTATGTATTTATGGGGCCAACTTCCTGGTGTAGGAGCACCTTGGTCATTAAATACCTTTCATAGGTAAAAGATGAATGTTCAAGTGTAAATGGTATTGTAAAGGTTATATAAGAGTCACTTTAGATGTAAATGAGTCATCAAAAGGTCTTTAGGAGGTAAATAGAGTCAAATTACAAAAATGTCATTTTTGTGCAAAAATTGTAAAAATGGGGAAATGATAAGAAATTGAAAAAAAGGTTGTAAAATAATATGTCAAGGTCAGGAAAAGGTTATTTCAAATGTATTTAAAATCCTAAATAGGTCCTTAGGTGGTCACAAAAAAAGGTCGATTCCCAAATGTTGCTAGAGATGGGAAAAATTTGTAAAAAGGCAAAAAAAAATCAAGAAATGTACAAGAAGCATGGAATATCAAAATTCATAAGGTATTTTAGGTAGTTTCACTCAATGAGGGAGGTTTAAAAGGAAGTTATGTGATTGGTAATATATATAAAAGCATGTAAAAGGTGAGAAAATGGACATATTTTTGTATTCTTGAATCATTTTAATAAATACAGTCCCTTGTTCCTATTTTACTGTGTTTTATTCTTGAATCCAGTTCTTGCACATGATATATTTTTGTTTGTTCAATTTATGAAAGGTGTTAACAATCATCTAGTAATGTTTTGAAGAGTCACCATCAAATTTAAAAGCCAAGGTTTTGTGGTCCGTCAAATTAACTAGTCAAGGTTTTTGAGGGTCATTTAAGGCTTGAATTTACCATCCCACCAATGTAGATTTAGAAGATAGATGGGATGGAATGTATATATCATTTTTTAGAATGCTTTAAGTAATTTGTGAGTGTACGGTAACAGGTAAATCAAGAAATTTTTGATTAGTTGTTGGTCATACAAAAAATACAAAGTTTCCTTCATGGAAAGCATGGTTCCAAGGTGGTGTTCGATACAAAAGAATGCATGAAGGTGGGTGGTGAGTTTCTCAAGCTTATGTAGGATATTTCCATGGTGTTTGTGGTGGTGGAGGGAGTATTTAAGGTTTGCAAGTACCTTATTCAATAAACCCTCATTTGTAGGGCTTGATTTGTGCATAAAATAAGGGTTTTTTGGAACAGTAATTTATGGAGCTTTTTTGTAACTAAAAATGTTTGATTCTTTAGTTTTGTGACATGATGAATGACTAATTTTAGTACATTGATATTTTGGTGCTGATATATGAGCACTTCATTTGTAAATTAGGCCTAATTTAGTAGCCTTTCCTAATGTACAATTTAAGAATATGGTAGTTTCTTTAAAGTAGGCAATTGAAAGCTTTTGTTATGTTGATTTTGACAACAATAGGCCTCTGAATATGTATTTGGTTCTTGGAAATTGAATTTGGTTTGTGAGATTCACCCAATTTAGGGAATGGAGTCCTAATTGTCAAATAGTGCTTTGATTTCATAGAAAGTGGAAACTTCATGAAATAGTGAAAAGAGTGATTATAAATGTTTGAATACTGTCCTATTTATGCTGTTAAGGATATTTCTAAGTTTGGATAAGGTGTAGAAGGAAATTTTGAAGGTTTTGATGAATTGAGCAATGAGAACCTTATGTGTGACAATGGTGTTTGTCTACGATAAAGATGGAACTCTACTAAACAATGAAAAGTATGAATGATTGTGATTAAATCCAAGTTGTAAAGGATATCCTAATGCTTGAACAATGGTTAGAATAAGGTTTTGTGGCTAACTTGCTGATTTGGTGTATGTGATTCCTTGTGCAAATGGGGAATGGGCTATGAGAATCAATGTATCTGTTAAATTAGAGGTATGTGAACATGTTACTAGTTTATTTTCATTATAAACATGGTGGTTATGAGGAACTTGAAGCTTGATAATAGTTTGTGAGGGAGAAAAGTTGACTTTTGTCTTGGAAAAGCAAATTGAATGAAAGAGTGCCTTGGTGAATAATGAAAGAGTGGATTGTTTAGTGACTCTAATCAGGTTTCTTGTGTGGATCAATCATTTTTGTTGATAAATAATATTTTTGAATCTTGAGGATGATAAGAAGAAGCATTGAAGTGAGTTGGCTTGTTGTTGCCTTGTGGTTTGCAAATGAAACAATGTGTTTTTTTGATGAAAAGAGAGAAATTTTGGTTGCTTGTTCAATTTGATCTCATCTTGATTGAATTGGGTCAGTTGCACCCTGATGAAGGAAGGTTGTTGATTGTGGATATTGCATCACTTCCTTCTGATTTTATGGCGTAGCTTTATTTTAGAAACATATGAATTGGCATAGGGTTTTCTGAGGAAATCTCTCATGTCTTAGGACAAAACATTGGCTACTTTAAAGTAATTTCTCACAGTAATGGTGTTAGCAACCCCTTTAAAGTGGGGGCATACATAGATGACATCTTTAGGCATATTACATGGTGTGCTTTTCTGTTTCTTCTAACATGTCCTTTTCTTGGTGGTGTCATTGGGTTTGATGTCCTCCAAGAGTGCAATATTTCTAAGCATATGATCTCCCTTCATGGAATGATGCAAAATGAGATACATCCCATAAGTAGAAATCTGATATTCTTGACTTTCCCTCTCTTGGAGACATTAGGCATGATGTTCCCTAAGAAGAAGACCATAGATAAACAAAGAAAAATCCCCTTTAACAAAAACTTACATACGTGACATTCAAAAGCATTTACAAAAAGCATTGCATTATGGTGCCTTATTGAAGTTATCAGGAGGATAGCTTTGGTATGGTTAGTATGATGAGAAGCTGACACACTAGCATGAATTTCTCATTGTATGGTGAGAAGATGACACACTAGAATGTCTTTCTCACTAAACCACCTAGTTGGGACAACTCACCTTGTGGACAGATTGAGGTTCCACTACCATTGATTGAGCATACATGATTGGGATAACTCACCTTGTGGATAGAATGAGGTTCCACTACCCAGAGTGAGTAGTGCATGTTATGAACAAACAACCCCATTCCACATCATGTTGGAACGATTGTGCTTGATCCATTTTTTTTCTTGGTCTTTGATAGGGTATGATTATGTATCTTTGTTATTGTTGCACACTAAGGTGTCTTGAATGTATAATTTAGTGTGAGTTTGTCGTGGGGGAAAAATGTAGTAATGAAAAAAAATCCCTTTTCCTTACTTAATTTGGAAAAAAGTGATATTGAATTAACCTAATTGTGCCTTGGTTTAGTGTTGTAATGTGTTGTACACATTCACATTGATATAGGGCCCATTTTTAACAAAATGTGCTTAAATTGTACCTTATTTATGGTGTTATAAATTTTTGTAACACACTTTCACACTTATCTAGAGTTTCATTAATTAATTATGTTTAATTGAGCTTAATTATCCCCTTTAATTCAAATTTAAGCCTTCTTAATGAAACCTTTTGAAGGATCTATCCCGAAACTCAATAATCAAATTGCATAATATTTAATTTGGAAAAATCAAGGTCCTAGAAAATGGTGCTAAGACCTATTCACCTTTAGTGGTGAATGGGTCCTCTCCACATAGGACTCCCCTTTCTATGCATTTTTTATGTTCTTTGCACCCCCCAAAGCAAGGTCCTAGAAACTTGTACTAGGACCCATTCATATTTAGTGGCGAATAGATCCTCCTCACATAGGACAACCCATTTTGAATTTAATTTTGGTGGGATTTTAATGATTTTCAATCCTATATTTTGGTGTTGGCTTGAATTATTTGAATTTCAAGTTTAATCTATAGATTTAGTAAAAATATAAGGTTAATTCACATTGCTTCACCTAGCAAGTTCAAGTTATCATTAGAGAAATTTCACAAGAGAATTATAGAGCACTTCAAGATCATTTCCAATGGCATTAAAAGGCATATTATCAAGAGTTTATTGCAGAAATTCAAGATCATTTCATCATGTCAATGCCATAGTGCGTTCATGCATGTTGTTGAGCTAAGATTTTGGAAGTAGCATTGAAGATCCATCTTGCAAGCATTGTTACAAATATTATTTCAGATCAAGATCTACATTCTTCATGGCCACCACATGTTAGTTTGGAGATTTATACTCCAAGATAATTTCCAAGGTATCAACATTTCATCATTGTAGGTTATACTTCAATTTCATTATTTCATCATTTGGTTTAATTACCTAAAAGGGGTTTGACTTAGGAAAACCCCTATTCACTAAAAATAAACAAGTTTTTATACTCTTCAGTATGTATTTGCAGATTTATAGGTTGAAGATCAAGTGGAGAACAAGTTTGAAGAAAAATTGTCAAAGTTGTCATTCATAGTGCGAGAACATGGAAAGAAGGCTACATAATTTTCTATAGGATTTCAGGAGCTGACAACCTAGGACTTGAGAGTGTAGGAATCAAGGAACATAACCTAGATCTTAGTTTCAATATCCTAACAGGGGCCCATTCCCCACTAAAGGTGAATGAGTCCTTTGTGACCTAAAAATAAGCTTCTTACAATAAGGTACACATCATTCTAAGCTCTCAAAACTCCCCAAATCATATTTTCTATAATAGTTAGGGTTAGTTTATGATTGTTATTTACACTATATCACACACAAAATAGCACGATTTAAGGTGGGAATTAGTGGTCTATCATTTTGATTTTGGTAAACCCTATTTTCCACCTAATTAGTTACTACCAAGTGTAAAGGACCTTATCATTTGACACAAACCTTGAAAAATGACAACCAATAAACTATTAAAAAATTGTTTTATGTGTTTTCTCAAACTAAATTACATCTAAAATTAGAAAACTAATCAAGATTAGGGTTCCTTAGAGGTCATATTTTTGACAAAACTTGTGCATCGCATCTATTAGCATGTGCACTATAACTATGTATCTACATCGTAGAAATAGTGTGATGCATCCATTGGTGACTGCAACACATTTTTTTTTTAAAACACATCTCATTATTAGTCAAAATCCTACCAAGTAAACAAACAAAAATGCATCTATGTACAATGCATTTTTTGCAAACTGCACCACAATAATAATCTTGTCCATCACATCTTTGTTTTTCTCTATCGCATCTATCTGACAAATAAAATAGAGTTTGAATAAAATTGATCCTTTTACATAGAATTCCAAAATCTGAAAATAAATTTTTCTCTGCATTTATGGTATTTTTTTCCTAGGTTAAAACATCATCTCATTTTAGAGTCATATCATACAAATCCTTGAAAATATTACCTTAAAAATATTGAAATATAAAAACCAAAAACATGTTTAGAACTCAAAATTTGATAGTTATCATTTTATAAAATCAACACAACCTCATTTTTACAAAAATATCCCCATTAACAAAAAGTAGGTTTCTTAACTCATTTATCTAGTTGAAAAATGACTTTTTCTATCAAACCACCATCATCACTAGAGGTTTAACATTTTTCCACTTTTTTAGGTTAGTCCAAAAATGAAAAAAAATTCAAAGGTAATCATCTTTTAGGATCCAAAGTGAAGATATCAAAGTTTTTTGCATTAGCGAAATATCATCACAAAAAATTCTAAAAATCATAGTTTTCATTTTAGCCTTATACCTTTCAAAATTATGATATTGCTACTAGGATTCAATTATGTGGTTTTATGATTCAAACTCCCTGACCCATGTTACATGAGTAGAGGTTCACAAGAACCCATCTCTCATGATAATGAACGATCCACTTAACACTCATTGTATCTAGGTGATACTCACAAAGGTGAAGAACTGGGCCTTCTCGGGAGGTCACCCATCCTAGTACTACTCCAACTCAAGCACATTTAACCTTTCAAAATTTCCAAAATTCAAAAAATACCAAAAATATAAAGTAGATTCTTTCTAGTTTACATCCATACCCAAAACTTCACAAAAACCGAAAAAATAAAAATCTAGAAAAAGACAAAGACAACACACCATCACTTTTATGGTTGTCACCCAATCACAAATCAAAAGAAAAGAGATGGAAACATCATCTAATTTGATGTACATCCCAACTAGTGATATGAAATTTGGTGAAAATCCTAGTGGTCACACGAACTCACAAACTCAAAATTCTCCCACCATATGAGAGTTACACTTTGCAAGAGGTAATCCAAGGGCTCATGCCTAAGGAAATTGAAAATGCATCTCAAGATCCAAGGATCTTAAGAATCATTAACGAAATTGTATCAATGGACCCTAATAGATACTTTATGCGATTGACCCAAAATGGAGCTAGGCTACCACCTAACTTTGACATAACCTAGATCATAGGGGAGATGCTTAACATAGTGACACTAGGATTAGGTTTCATGAATAGAACTCCACCATCATTGGCACCTAATGCATAACCCCCACATCATAGTTGAACATAGAAAATGATGCCTACCCAAACATCTCATTATTTTTCAACTGTGAATGTTCTGCCACCACCAACATTCACTAAACCCATGGAAAATCTATTTTCCTCCACATCTACAACTGCAATACAAACCCACACTATGGGTGTAACCCAAAATTCCACCCATTCAAATACACCAAGTAAGATACAAAATACAAACCCTTTGTATCTAGGACCATAAGTGGGTACTATATCCACTTCACAGAATGTAAACACACCTCCAACAAGAACTTGATCCTTTGTTGAAACAATTCCAAACATCACTCCACTCAAAAAATAACAAAACAATATTGGTTTGCAATCCACATTTTGGATTTCTCAACCCCCTCCACAAAAACCAAATAATCTTGGATTTTCATCGTCATTTGGGTTTAATCAACCTTGACCTCCGCAACAACCAAACAATCATGGTTTTGCATATATATTTTAGTTTAATCAACCCCCAACTCCACAATAACCAAAAATTATTAGTTTCATAATCCACATTTGGATTTTCTCAAACCCTTCACAACAATCAAACTATCATGGTTCGATAATGAAACAAATTGTACAATAGAAGAATAAGATATAAAATATACTAAAAATAATTGAAATAACTGAGAATAACAAGCCACTTCAAGGGGGCAACCTCCAAATATCTCTAATGAGAACACAATTCACAATATGATGATGAAATAAGACTCACTACCTCCTATATATGCCTATTTATACCTAGGATATAATCCAGGACAACTTAGATAGCCCTATATAAGCCTTAGGATGACCTAAATAACTAAATATCAATATAATAATGATAATATGACTCAATTAAGAGTTAATATAGCCACAAGATGTATATTCATAAGCCAATCAACACCAATATTAAGGGAATATCATGCCCCCTTCTTCAAAGAAGCATTTTCCTCAATGCTAATCAAGTGTGGATTCTTCTAAATTAACTTTGTTCCCTCCATGTGGCATCTTCAACTAGTAATTTCTTCCATTAGGTGAGATAATTAGTGAGAATTCTATTCTTTCACTTCTTTATGTGTGTTTGATGAATGAACATTGGCTCCAAAAGTATTCCTCCTTCATCGAGCTTTGGTAGTACTACTTGAGTTGGAATATTATTGGTGGAAAATGTGCCTCAAACTTACTGACATGAAACCCCTGAAAGAGAAAATTTGGTGAGACCTTCTAGAAGTCTTACCGACTAGCAACTGTGTTCAAAGTTTAAATTCGCTAAGACTTTGGTTTTGTCTTGCTGATGGGAGTCATCGGCAAGACATGTCTATCGCTATGAGTTTCCCATCTCATTCCATCATGGCAGATCTCTTGCCGACGAGTTGGTTCCAGTTGGTTATCGGGAAGACTCTTGGCAATGAGTGGAATCGGGGAGAGGTATGAACATTCAAAGTGACTCATTCTAATAGCGCTAGTATCGCTGATGGATTGGCTCCTATTGATCATCAAGGAGACTCTTGGCTGACATCTTTGTAGTTGGTATGAATTCTTGCTAAGAGTGCTAGTCTCACAGACGGATTTGTTTATGAACTGCTGATGGATCTCCATGCGATGAACTTTGGTATAACCTTTTGCCAATGGTGTTGCTCTTGCTGATAGACTTGTCAGAGTAATATGAACTATTAGGTATGCCTTCAGTGTGATGTCCTACCGATCACTATTGGTCTCGCTGATAGATAAGTGCTTTCGGTGAGAACTCTTTCCAATGGTTTTCCTCTCGCCAACGGGTATGAACATCAGTATGACATAAAGGTTCTATAAGAATCCTAGAGATAGCACAACTCTTACAGATAGATCTGCACAAGCTAGATTTGTGTTCGGTATAATGTCTCCCCGATAGCGATGATCATGTCAATGGTTATGTGATTGGGCATTATGGCACCGGGGAGACACAACCTAGTGTCTCACTAACATGCAATTTCATTTGAAATTCTTTGACCAAATGACTATCCTACGTGGTCTATTTTGGACCAATTAGAGAAGTAGAATCTGAACCATTAGCAGTTGGACTGTTGTGACCATTCTTGTGAGGGAGATGAACATACTATGAGAGAATGGATTTTTCTCTAGCAATGGCGGATGACGATGAACAATGTGAGATAATGAAGTGTTGCTCGATTGAACATTGATTGATATGAGTGAATTCATTAGATGTTTTTAGAGAGCTATTCTGTACAAGATTGATCAGTAAATGTGCTACTGTAAATTGACATCAGAAAATGAAGTTTGTACTTTGTATGTAATTTTTGTTTACTGTAATACAAAGAGGCTTTTCTTGGTGTGGTGGGTTTTTCTCCCATAAGGGTTTTCCCTTGTAAATCTGGTGTCCAATTGTGTATGTTCATTTCTTTGTTCTGTTATTTCTTTCAAGTGTATCTTAATGAGCTGTAATTGTAAAATTTAAAGTCATATCTACATTCTTCCCTGAGGTTTTGATGTTAGGAGAGTTTGTTCTGCACCTAAGCTTTCCTTACAAGTGGTATCTGATCCTGGCTAGCTGTGTTATCCTTGTGGGTACATTGGGTTTTTTGAGTCAATTTTGTTCAGTGGGAGTCTTGTAGAAGTCTGGTAATTCAAATTATAGATTAAGATGGAAAGCACATCATGAAAGATTGAAATTGAGAAATTCAATGGCAGCAATTTTGAGTTGTGGAAACTCAAAATGGAAGATTTGTTGGTTGATCATGATATTTGGCTTGTTGTGTTTGGAACGAAGCCTACAAGCATGAAGCAAGAGGATTGGGACCTTGCAGATTGAAAATCAAAGGGGCGATAAGGCTCTGTTTAGCATACTTTGTTCTTCTATATGTTCATGAAGAAAAGACTGCATCTTCTTTGTGGAAAAGACTGGGAGATATTTATTAGGGAAAGTCCTTGGTGAATAAGTTGTTCTTAAGGAAGAATTTGTATTCTTTGAAAATGTAGGAATTAGTGTCTATTGCTAATCATTTGAATGCTTTCAACATGTTGATTGCTCAGTTAGCATCTGTAGGTGTGAAGATTGATGAAGAAGATTGTTGTATGCTATTGTTATGTTCTTTGCCAGATTCTTGTGATCACTTGGTGATGGCTATTGGGAGTACGACATCCACTTTTAAGATGGAATATGTTGTTGCTTCTTTGTTATCAGAAGAGATGAGAAGAAAATCTTCTGAGATGGTGAAGGAGGCTCTTACTATTAGAGGCAAATCGAAAGAAAAAGGAAAGAAGAAGGACAAGAAGTCCAATTCGAAATTAGAGGGGAGATCAAAGTCTCCTAGTAAGAAGTCCAAGGTAAAGTGCTAGAATTGTGGGCAACCTGGTCATGTTTGAAAGGATTTCAAAGAGGAGAAAAAGAAGAAGAAGAAGTATTCTTCCGACAATGATTCTTCTCAAAGTGATGCAGACGCTTTCATTGTAGCCTTGGCTACACAAGCATCAGATGATGTCTAGCTGATTGATTCTAGAGCATCTTTCCACATGACATCTCATAGAGACTGGTTCACTAAGTATGAAAAATATGATGGTGGAAGGGTGTATTTGGCAAGCAATTCATCTTTGGAAATAGTTGGTCGTGCAAGAGTCAGAATTTAATTTCCTGATGGAAGAGTGAAGGGAATCAATGATGTAATACATTTACCAGGTCTGGCTTGAAACTTACTTTCTGGTAGTAAGTTGAACGATGTTGGAGTGTAGGTCCCATTCTCTAGAAATGGCTGCAAGATGACTAGAGGCTCAATGGTGCTAGCTAGGGGTGTTCGTATTGGTACCTTGTATAATCTAGATGCACATGTTGTGCAATGCAATAGTATCTTTATAAAGTCACAGAAGGCTACTCGTAGAGAAAAGGAGGAAAAATTTCTTGATAGTGCAAACTCTATGGAAGTTAAACTTCTAGCAGAAAAGACTATGCTCTGGCATCATAGGCTTGGCCACATTGGTGAAAAAGGTTTTAAAACCTTGAAAAATAAAAACTTGGTTGAAGGGCTTGATGATTGTAAACTCGAATTTGAATTTTGTGATCATTGTATATATGGTAAACAACAGCATGTTTCATTTTACTCCAGTCCTCATAAATCTTCTTATTTACCTGATTACATTCATTCTGATGTTTTTGGTCCAGTAAATGTTCCTTCTTTGTCTAAATCAAGATATTATGTATCGTTCATTGATGATTATTCAAGAAGGGAATTTGTTTATTTTTTGAAAATTAAAGAAAAAGTGTTCAGTCATTTTAAGGAATTTAAAAACTTTGTGGAAAATCAAACTGGAAGAAAAATAAAATGTTTAAGGACTGACAATGGCAATGAGTTTTTTTCTGATGAGTTTTAAAGGTAATGTAAAGATCATGGGATTATAATACATAAAACTACACCCTACACTCCACAACAAAATGGAGTTGTTGAAAGGTTCAATAGGACAGTGATGGAAAGAGTACAAAGTATGCTAAGCAGTGCTGGCTTGGAGGAGAAGTTTTGGGCTGAGGTAGTTGCAACATGTTATTTAATAAACCATTCTCTAAATTCCTCTCTTGTTGAGAAAACACCTTTGGAAGCATGGTATGGAAAGAAGACCTCTCTGAGACATATTTTTGTCTTTGGCTGTGAGGAATATGCATATGTGTCGAATGAAAAAATATCTAAATTGGAGAACAAGGCTGTTAAATGTATTTTTATTGGTTATAGTGTTGGCATAAAAGGATACTAGCTTTGGAATCCTAATATGGAGAGGGTTCTGTAAAACAGAAGTGTTTATTTTCATGAGCTGAAGCCTTCTACTTTGGATCTACAAAGACAAAATCAGAAAATAAAAAGGATGTAGTTGAAATTCCTTCGACACTAGATAGAGAGGAATTAAAAATTCAAAATGTACCTAAAACTGAGGAGAGCTCAAGTAGTTCTAAGAGTTCTGAAGAAGAAGATCAACCTCAGCCTCAGCCTATGAGGAGGTCACATGAAAGAAAGCAACCTGATAGGTATGGGTTTTCTTTGTTAGATTCTAATTGTGCCTATGCTTTAATTTCTAGCACTGATGAGCCTAGGACTGTGAAAGAGGCATTTAGAATGTCTGATTCAAACTCTTGGTTGGATGCCATGAATGAAGAAATGGCATAATTAGAAAAGAATGATACTTGGAGTTTGGTGCCCTTGCCTAAAGGCAGAAAAGCTATTGGCTGCAAATGGATATTTACAAAGAAAATAGGTCTGGATGGTAGTGTGGAAAAGTATAAGGTGAGGTTGGTTGCAAAAGGGTATTCCCAGGTAGAGGGAATTGATTATGGAGAAATATTTTCTCCTATAGCTAAGCTGACGTTTATTAGATTTCTTTTGACACTTGCAGTAGCGTATGACTTAGAGATTGAACAGATGGATGTGAAGATAGAATTTCTTCATGGTGATCTGGAAGAAGATATTTACATGTCCCAGCCTGAGCACTTTGTGGAAAAGGGTAAAGAAAAACTAGTTTGCAAGTTGAAAAAATCTCTGTATGGATTAAAATAATCTCCTAGAATGTGGTACCAGAAGTTTGACATGTTTGTTTTGTCATTGGGATTTATAAGATCAAAATTTGATCATTGTGTGTACTACAAAGCTGAGAATGATCGTGTTCTTATAATTTCTCTCTATGTTGATGATATGTTGTTCATAGGCAATAGTAAGTTAATGATTTGATAATCTAAAATCTCAGCTATCTGCAAAGTTCAAAATGAAAGATCTTGGTGCAGCTAAGTATATTCTGGGAATGGAAATAACCAGGACAGGAAGAGTAGAAAAATTTGGCTCAGTCATAGTAAGTATATTAATATTGTTCTTGAGAGATTTTGTATGATTGATTTCAAGCAGCTAGTTGTTCTAGTTTTGCATGGAACGAAGCTATCTGTTGAAGATTGTCAAAACTATCCTACTGAGATAGAGGACATGACTAGAGTTCCTCATGCTAGTGTAGTTGGTAGTCTAATGTATGCAATGGTCTGTACAAGGCCAGACATTGCCCAAGCAGTGGGAGTACTTAGTCATTTTATGGAAAATCCTAGAAGGACACATTAGGATGTTGTGAAAAGGGTGTTTAGATATCTGAAGGGCACTTCATAATATGCTTTGTGTTACCATGGGAATTTGGTTGAATCACATAGGACTCTCAGCATTCGTGGCTATGTGGATTATGATTGGGCAGGGGACATTGACAGTAGAAGATCCACCAGTGGATATATTTTCATGATGAATGGTGGTGCAGTTAGTTGGATGAGTAAGCAACAGGTTGTAGTCACTTTGTCCACTACAAAGGCATAATAAATGGAAGAAACACATGCCTGTAAAGAAGAAATTTGGTTAAAAATTTTGTGTTCTAACATTGGGTTTGACACAGGGATAATTACAATTTACTGTGACAGTTAGAGTGCTATTTGTTTAGCAAAAAATTCTACTTTCCATGCCATGATGAAACATATTGATGTGCAGTATCATTTTGTATGAGATATGGTGGAGGATGGAAAGGTCTCTTTAGAAAAAAGTGGATACTCTGGAAAATGTTCTAGATGCATTAACGAAACTAGTGAGCACAGACAAGTTTAGATGGTGTGCCAGTTTGATGGGCCTTAGTGCCCATGAATTTTAGTAGTTTTGTTATGCTCTGGAGGTGTCAGTAAGATCTTCGCCAAGTGGGAGATTGTTGGAAAATGTGCCTCAAGCTTACTGATATGAAACTCCTAAAAGAGAATTTGGTGAGACCTTCTGGAAGTCTTACCGACTAGCAATTGTGTTCAAAGTTTAAAGTCGTTGAGACTTTGATTCTGTCTTTCTGACGGGAGTCATCAGCAAGACATTTCTATCACCATGAGTTTCCCATCTCATTCCATCATGGTAGATCTCTTGCCGATAGGTTGGTTCCAGTTGGTTATTGGGGAGACTCTTGGCGACGAGTGGCATTGGGGAGAGGTATGAACCTTCAGAGTGACTCATTCCGATAGTGCTAGTCTCGATGATGGATTGGCTCCTGGTGATGATTGGGGAGACTCTTGGCTGACAGGTTTGCAGTCGGTATGAACTCTTTCTGAGAGTGCTAGTCTCACCGATGGATTTGTTTATGAACTGCCGATGGATCTCCATGCAATGAACTTCATTGTAACCTCTTGCCAATGGTTCTGCTCTTGCTAATAGATTGGTCAGAGTAATATGAATTGATGGGTATGCCTTCTGTGTGATCTCCTACTGATGACTATTGGTCTCACTGATAGATAGGTTCTTTCGGTGAGAACTCTTGCTGATGGTTTTCCTCTCGCTGACAGGTATGAACATTTGTATGACATAAAGGTTCTATAAGACTCTTAGCAATAGAAAAACTCTTGTTGATAGATCTGCACAAGCTGGATTTGTGTTTGGTATGATGTCTCACCAATAGCAATGATCATGTCAATGGTTCTATGATCAAGCATTGTGGCATCGGGGAGACATGACCTAGTGTCTCACCGACATGTGATTTTGTTTGAACTTCTTTGACCGAATGACTATCCTATGTGGTATGTTTTGGACCAATCAAAGAAGCAAAATGTGAACCATTATTAGTTGGACTATTGCAACTATTCCTATGAGGGAGATGAAAAGACTATGAGAGAATGGATTACTCTCTAGCAATGGCTAATGACGATGAACAATGTGAGATAACAAAGTGTTGCTCGATTGAACATTGATTGATATGAGTGAATTCATTGGATGTTTTCAGAGAGATATTATGTACAAGATTGATCAGTAAATGTGTTGTTGTAAATTGACATCAGAAAGTGAAGTTTGTACTCTGTATGTAATTTTTGTTTACTGTAATACAAAGAGGCTTTTCTTGGTGTGGCGGGTTTTTCTCCCGTAAGGGTTTTTCCATGTAAATCTGGTGTCCAATTGTGTATGTTCATTTCTTTGTTTTGTTATTTCTTTCAAGTGTATCTTAATGAACTGTAATTGTAAAATTTAAAGTCATATATGTACTCTTCCCTGAGGTTTTGACGTTAGGAGAGTTTGTTCCGCACCTAAGCTTTCCTTACAATTATGCTAACCTACCTTCTTCAAACAAGAAACATGAAATACTTGATGTTTCTTTATTGTTGGTGGAAACTCTAACTTATAGGCAACACTACTGATCTTTTTCCTAATTTGGTATGGGCCATAAAATCTTGGAGACAACTTATTATTCTTTTTTTGTTGCTTTAGTGATATTTTCATATAAGGTTGAAATCTCAAGAAGAACCAATCCAAAAATTCAAAAATTCTTTTGCTATGATGTTGGTTTTCCTACTACTTCATTCAATTTTTTGTCACAGCTAAATTCTCCTTGAGTGGACCCAAAGTACCTGTTCTTGATGAAGCAAGTGGTCCTCTACTACCTAAACTCTTGGTGATACCTTCAATGATGATGTGATGGAAAGAGGAAGATATCCACATATATGAGCTATTAAAAGAAGTATTATACCACCAAATTCTTCTAGTGGTAGCCAATCTACCCATTGAGACTGTTTCACTAAAGTGAAACAACATAGATATCCTTGCAAACACTTATTAACAACCTTACTTTTCACATTTGATTGAGGGTGGTATGCAGAGCTATGAGCCAATGGAGTACCCAAACATGTGAATAAATCTTTCCAAAAGTGAATAGTAAAGATAAGATCATGGTCATTGAAAATAACCTTAGGTGTACCATGTAGCTTTTGTATATTCTCCAAAAGATCTTTTTCCACTACACTTGTTGTAAAAGGATGTGATAATGCAATTGGTGGGGTTCATCTTTAGGGAGACCTTGAATTGTTATATCATTCCATGTGTTTTTGTTGTGCATCCTCATGTTTCTATCATGTATGTTTGTGTATGTTGTCTCTTTGCATTACATACATGTGTGTTCCTTTGTTCCATGTAAATTGGTTGCTTGCATAGTAACATTATTGAAGGATTATGAAACGTAACATTATTCATATGGTTTGCTTCATTGTCATCCAATAAAACAATAAAACACTAAAGCTTCCCCTAGACAACTACCCTACCACTAAAATTTAGTATCTATTATATTGTACTATATATTATTCACTTTTTCATTATTATTTTATACTAAGATTTTTTGTATGGATGAATTACCATAGAACTTCAAATCACCCTTTACATGAATTCATCACAAATCATTACCAAAGTGCAAGTTCTAATATTTTTTTTTATGTAGTAAACTTTGATGTGATGCAATAAAAAAGGAGAACTTAGATATGGAATACTACATTTGAAAGATTATGATAAAAACATACCAAGTTTACCTAACTTGATTTTTACTTCATATCTAGGGTGCACATTTATCATGATGTGGGAAAAATTACTCCCAATTTCCAATATCCTCTTATTTAGTTTACTTTTAGATATGTCCTATTGTCCTAACCTAACTAAGATTTAGGTCTGATTGGCTCACCATTGAGGTTGAAAGTCAATCTTTACACCTTGTGATCTCTTTCTTAATGCAAACCATGGGAAAAAGGAACCTATTAAAATACCTTTCATTTAAATTGAGTTAACAATCCCATTTTTATTATATCACATAAGATCATAGAATAAAGAGGCATTTTTCATCCCCTAGAACTCCTCAACATAATGGAGTTATGGAAAGGAAGGATAGGACTATTCAAGAAGTAGTAAGGACAATTATTAAGGAAAAAACTCTATTTGATGTCTACTGGAGAGAAGAAGTTCATACTATAGTGTATATTCTTAACAAAGCACAAGCAAGGACAAATAGTTCAAAAACTCCCTATGAGTTTTTGTATGGAAGAAGGTCCCTACTATGACATATATTAGAGTGTTTGGAAGAAAATTCTATATTAGAAGAGATGAAGAAAACTTGGGAAATTTTGATGCAAGATTTGATGAAGGATTATTCCTTGGGTATTCTACAAAAAGAAAGGCTTACTAGTACTACAACAAGAAACTGAAAAGGATTGTTGAAAGTGAAACTATTAAAGTAGATGAATACTTACACAAAATTTCAATGATGATAGATGGATATGAATGAGATGAGTCCTCTTGTAGAGAAGAAGAGAAAGATGAAGGTAAGGATAAAGAAGTGCAAGTTGAAGAGGAAGAAGCTCTAGAAAGGATCCCTAAAACTAAAAAGTATGTGTAGAAGAATTATTCAAAATATTAGATCTTTGGTGATAAGACTAGAGTTGTGTTGACAAGAAGAAAGGATACTATGATAGAAGAAATAGTAAACTTATGTTTACTTTCAAAATTTGAACTTAAAAGAGTGATTGAGGAATGCAAAGATGGATAGTAGCTCAAGGCTATGGAAGAAGAATCGATATAAATTGAGAAGAATTAGATTTGGGAACTTGTCCTAGAATATAAAACAAGAATGTGATTGGAATTAAGTGGGTATTCTATAAAAAGCTAAATGATAGTGGGGAAGTGGTGAGAAACAAGGCAAGACTTGTGTGTAGAGGCTACTCACAAGTAGATGGAATAGATTTTGAGGAGACATTTGCTCTAGTGGCAAGAATGACAACCATTAGGATTTTTTTGGCTTTTGCAGTACATAGGGATTTTAAATTTTATCAAATGGATGTGAAGTCTGCATTCATGAATGGTAAATTGGAAGAAGAGGTTTATATTGAACAAACATAAGGCTTTCAATTATCAAATAATCTTGATATGGTCTATAGATCGATCAAGTCATTATATGGACTCAAGAAAGCTCCTACAACTTGGTATGCAATATTTTGGATAGGTACTTGTTGCAGTAAGGATTCAATAAAGGTATTGTAGATAGTAATATTTATTTCAAAGTTGGAAAACTTCAAATCTTGATTGTGGTTATGTATGTTGATAATATAATCTTTAGAGGTAATGAAAGTATGTGCAAGAGATTTGTGTAAGAGATGCATAAAGAGTTTGAAATTTCTATGTTTGAAGAGATAAATTTCTTCCTTGGACTTCAAATCAATCAAATAAAGAAATGGATATTCATTTTACAATCTAATTATGTAAAGGAAATGTTGAAGAAGTTTGGGAAGGAAGACTCTAAACTGGTATGTTATCCCATGGTTACTCGCTATAAATTGAGTATGAATGAATAATCTCTTAAGGCTGATTAGATAATTGGATGTAAATTGAATTAGTTAGATCAATCATTGGATACAATCAGACAATATATAGGCCAATGATTGGATGCTTGTTATACTTAACAACATCAAGGATATATATTATGCAAGTAGTGTGTATGGTTGCAAGGTTTCAAGCTTCTCCTAAGGAGTCTCATATCACCACAATAAGAAATAATTTTCAGATAATCAAAATAAATATTGATTATGGACTATGGTATCAAAAGAGCAAAGATTTCACTATAAATGCATATACAAATGTTGATTGGACTTGAACTGTAGATAACAGAAGAAGCACTAGTGGTGGGGAATTTTTTTTGGGAGCAAAACCTTCCCACTCAATGAAAATTTTGAATGCCTCCTACTCCCATATCTATTGCTCTTGCTCTCCTATGGCAGTCCTACTAGTCTCTTCTTTGTCTTACTACAACTTGGTAGTGGATACCAAACATACTTTTTCTTAGATCTCTTTGGCATTAGTGAGTGAGGCTAAGATTGGCCCAAAATCTCCTACCAATGGGTTTCGTGAGAATTCTCTTACAACAACAGGGTCATGTTTAGGCTTCTTTTGTGGATGTGTAGAATAAGAAAGCTAGGGTGGGCTCTTTGCAACCTTTGTGGTGTGCTAGTGCTTCCCTTGTTATCTCTCTTAGAAAGGAAGTCTCTGACCATATTGAATACTACTCCAAAATGAACCTTACCTATAAGTTTTTTCCATTTGTGGGCTTCCCTCCGTTATCTACACCTTTGGATCTCCAATCATTGGTCTTTTTCTGTGGAAGGTATGATGGAGATTTATCCTTTAGGTAGGGGGTTTTTGTTGTTGGTTTTTGTTCTCTTGAAGATAGATAGGAAATTTTAGATCATGGATTGTGGGAATGGAACTCTCATCCCCTATTCAAGAGGTCTTGGGTTCATTCCTTCAACTCTTTGAAGGAAACCATTGATGTAATGTCTATTTGGGTGACATTGTTGTATCTCAGGCCCTTATATTATTGGTGCTCCTTTGCTAATGAGTACATTGGAAATTCTCTTGGTAGGTTCTTGAAATTAGACAATGCTTCAAAGAATTTTACTCACACCTCCTTTTCTCATATTTTGGTGGAGATTGATTTATGTTAGGATTTACCTAGTGAGGTAGTTTTTTAGGTTAATGGTTGGTCTTGGTCACAATTGATGGATTATGAAGGTATCCCTTTTCACTGTAGATGTTTTGTTACAAGACACCTAGCTCATGTTTATCCTCATGGCTTCCATCCTATTTTATTCTCCACTTGGTGGAAAAGTTCTCTTTGAGAACATTTAACAGTGTACCCTAATGCTAAATATTTTTTTGATTGCGAGGATTCTAGGCCTCCTCCTATTCAAAAGAATAATCTTGTTGTTTATGATGCTACGCTTTCTAAAGCTTTTTTTTTGTTGTTTCTAGATAAGGATACTCCTCTTGCTATGTTTGTTACTTCTCACGAGCCCCTTCCTAACCCCTTGTTGAAAAAGGATAGCTTAACTACAAATCTTGATGCTTCGGTCATGGTTTTAGATGCTTCACATGAAGCATCTTTTGTTCCACTTGTTAGTTACTCTGAAGGGGACTCTTCCCCTTTTGGTATAAATTTTCCTATTCTTGTTTCTAATTCATCTTTGATAGTAGTGAAACAAAAGAATAATCTAAGAAGTTCTATGTTTCATTTAACAATCCGTTGGAGGCTTTGGATCCTAGCTTTAGGGCTTGATTTATTTCTCTTTATTTTTTTATGGGATGTTTCTTGTTGGTAGCTCTACTTTGCTATTGGTTTGTTTGTTTTTTATTGTTCTAACCAAACTATTTTTGACTGGTGGCTATGTTTTGCCAACATGTTTTGTTGGGTTATTCTTCCCTATTATTTTCTTTGTATAGGATCATGGCCCTTCCTTGCTTATCTAATAAAAAAAATATAATAAAAATTTAGATCTAAAAGGTAAGTACATCACATCACATTGTAAATACAAATAACACTAACACATCACATTGTAAATACCATAGAATTTTTGGACATAGTACTGATGAATTTCATGCTTTAAAACAAATATTTAAAAAGTTTGATATCATAGAAATAATCCCTTAAAGCATGTCCTTTTATTCCCTACCATGTAATAGTTGTAGGATACTAATATTCTCACTATTACATGATTTACATTCATTGAAAATAATTTTAAAATGCAAGGAGCTCATTCTCATCACCTACCTCGGGTCATTCTTGTCTTGCACGTAGTAGATGCAAGAATTTGATAGCATTGTTCTAGTTTATCACTTGATATTGTCCCTTTAGCTAATTGTTCACCTTACATTTACAATCAACATGAGTGGGATGCAGACAACCTACTATAGGTTTACTCAGATGTTCCTTACTAGTCTTTTGCATTGTTTTCTTTTTTATGTTTTGTGTGTGATTGCATGTGTGTAATGTGATCCCACACACTATTTTGTTTAATGAATCTCTCTCTTTGTGACATTCCTCTCTTTGTACCTACATTCTTATCTATGTCATATATTTTTCATTTTTCTTGTGTTTTCTTTTTGGGGATGACATAAGGCATCAAGACATTTAGGTCTCTTTCATGTTGACCTAAAAGCTTTTCCTTTATCTTTTCTTTTGTCTTGTGTTTTCCTTTTAGGGATGATGTAAGGCATCAAGACATTTAGGTCTCTTCCATGTTGACTTGAAAGGATTTTCTTTGTTTTCACTCTCTTTGTGTCATTCTTCATATTCCATGAGTATTTGGGGAATGATGACAATTTCAAGCTCTCTAAAAAAGCATTGTAGCAAAGACATACTAACCTTGAATCCATGGATGACCCTCATATGTTTGAAGTTTCATTTTGGGGGAAACCCCTCCCTTTTTACTACATAGATTAATTTAGAAACATATGACTTGGCATAGGGCTTTCTAAATAATCTCACATGTCCTCTTTATTATTATCATTTATCATTTTCCACTTTAAAGTAATTTCTCACAACATGGTGTTTAACAATTTATTTAAAGTGGGGGCATACGTTGGAATTATTATATTTCAATTCATGTGTCATTGTGTAGTGTTCTTACTTCATGTGATGTGTCTTTCAATTTGTGGTGACATTGGATTTGATGTCCTTCAAGACCATGATCTCTCTTATCATATTATATTCCTCTTAGTGGCTTGATGTGACACACTGCATCCCCTAAGTTTTGAATCTTCTATTCTTCAATTGGTCCTCTCTTAGAGACATTAGGCACAATGTCCCCTAAGTTAAGACCTTACATGAACTAAGTAAAATTCCTTTGAATGTACTCTTACACTACCTTTTACATTTACAATTTATGTTATATGGTCATGCCTTGCATAACATGCTTTGCTTGCTTGTGGATCCATCTTGTTTGTTCATGAGTTTCAAGCATATGAAGCTTTGCTTGCCTCATGAAGCTTGAAGTTCATTGTTGTGTGGTGCCTTATCAAAGTTATTAGGAGGTATAGCTTTAGTATGGTTGTACATACGAGAGCTAAACTTAGGCATGACTTTCCCATAGCCACTTGCTTGTTTGTGTGAGTGCATACTAATTGCATGCATATGTGTCTCACTAGGGGCTCACCTAGTGGATGGCCTGAGGTTCCACTAGCTCTTATGAGTGTGCATTTGGTTTGCATAGTGGACATCATGTTCCACTTGTAAACTTTCTTGGACAAATAGCTTCGATCTAATCCACGAAAGCTGAGAAAATAGTCGAAGCTTGATCCACCCCTTTTTCTTTTGTTTTCTTTTTTTATTTGGCAGTGTATGCTTGTTCCTTGTTATTGCTCCTTATATCATTTTAATGTGTAATATTTTGTTTCTATGTTGGTTTTCCATAGGATCTTAATCCTGGGGGCTTGATCATTGCTCTTGGTCATTGTCATCTTATCCTACTAGCATTGGTACATTTGGACCCCTCTTGATGTGAGTTTGTCTCCTTTAGCATGAGTTTGAAGCAAGTTACTCCTCTCACTAAAGTGGGGGCTAAATTTAGTGTAGAAAAATGTATCTTTTACATTTTCACACTTGTTTGGGCCCTCCTTGCTAAAATTAGGATTCTTTATGCCTTAATTAGCCTTAGTTTGTATCCACAAGCCTTAATTAATTCATCTTTCAAAGGATAATCCCAGCATACATCAAATGACCAATTAGAATTTAATGATTTTGGATTGTATGGACTAGATTTAGTGATGTAGGACTCATACACCACCTTGGGCATATGGGTCCCACCTAAGTTTTGGGGCCTAGATCCGAATTTAACATTAAACTAAGCATTTCTTGATAAATGTGTCCCAAGCTTAGCCCATTGGGACTCATACACCCCAACAAGTGCATGAGTCCCACTTAGCTTAAACCTAATTTGAATTCAAATTCTTGGTGAGATATTATTCTCCTAGATCTAATGTCAGCTTGTAGTGTTGTAATTTCAGGAAATTTGTCATAAACAAGTATAAATACAAGGCTATTTCAAATATTTTTCCCTAGCAACTTAAGTGATCTTATGAGAATTCAAGTGAGAGTATTATAAAGCATTCAAGAGAATTCAAGAGTGATTATCAAAAAAAATTTAGCACTATTTAAGTATCAAGCATCATTCCAAAGTCATGTTATCCGTAACCTTTAAATTGGTATCAACAATCTTAAACTTCCCCTCCTTGGATCTTTTGAGTCTTTATCCTATTCATTTTCATTTCCTTCCTATTTATTGCTCTTGAAAATTGCTCAAAGTCATGGATTTTCCATTTTTTCTAACCAAGGTCGTTAGTCCTCTAAATTTCATAACCTTGTTGTGGAGTTCTAAATTTTTATAACTTCTCGATTGTCTGACTTGGTTCCCTTTTCTTGAGTTGCAAGACTTTGTTGCTTGTCTTTGAAGTCAATGATTCAGAGGTTTTCAAAACTTCAAAACTACTAACTTTGGTTTTAAGGTTCCAAGTTTTTGTGACTGTGTGACATTATGGACTTATCTTGGTTTTCAAAGGTGTCACAGCCTGATTAAATGATATGTTTGAACTATACTTGAGTTGTCTTTTCAGGGTTTTCAAAAAAGCATGTAGGTTTAAAGGATATCTTTTTGAGGAATGAAATTGAATGCCACATTAAATGCACGTCCTATCAAAGTAATGACATAATTTGGGTGGTGAAGTATTCACTAAGTCATTTATCCTACATTCTTACTCTCTGCTAATACTTCTTGAAGATACAAGCATTATGTCTCCTCAAATTTGTGCTCATGTAGAGTGGAATTCAAAATCACTGGTCTAGCATAAAGGACACTGAAATTGGGCACCTCAATTTAGAGGATTTTTTTGTACGCCTGGAACAAAGTAGTAGAATGTGACTAGGAGATAAATTTTTGCAAAGTGGTTTGGCACACACTAGATGTTTTCCTAAAGCTGTGCAAAGCATCGACCTGGTGATTGTGTGAGCGAGGGGGTACATTCTAGAGACTTAGGATATTAGAGATATGAATGGGTCTATCATTGCGAGAATCACCCCTGAAGTCATTTCCCATGCATTAAGAATTATAGATAGGGAAACTATGGAAGAAATGTTTGTAGCTATTGGTGATGAGATTTTCAGAATAATTGAAGAATAGTTCAAAAAATCCATTGCAAATAATTGGTTGAAGTATGAGAAAAAGGTTAAGTCTCAGTTGCCCAAAAAGCTTAAAATGGTTCATTTTAAGGATGAAATTTTATATGTTATCACCTTGTTGCATCCTATGGTTGGAAATGCATATTCAGACTCTTTTGAATTTTGGATGTTCCATTTCATTCTGGTGATTTTTAATGAAAATAAATTCATTGATTGGGTTGAGATTACTAGTTATCAATTAAATGAGCAATTGATAAATTTCTAGAAAATTGTTTCCTTTCACATGTGCTTTAGCTATTCAAGAAGCTATTTGGGAAAGGTTGGAACTGCAAGGGTCTTCGACGCTGGACACGCCCATGTATAGAAGCTTTCCACAACTCACTAAGTAGGTTGGAATGAGGAATGACTATCACATCAATGAAACATTCTTGATGGAAATTGTAAGAAAACTTGACAGAAACCTTGAGCTTCGAGTTTCACCTGAGGTAGCTACTCTGTTAATTAGATTTGGAAGTTTTTACATTTAGTTCAAAAAAATTACTTATCTTAGAATTATGGGTTTTGAGAAGGCTCCATTGAGGTTTCCTTGTTATTCAAGTGATCTCCTTGTTTTTCTTGAAGTTTGTCAGCAAATGGCCATTGTAAATGTTAAGTATTCAAACATGGGGAAGAAGGGGTATGTTTTTCCATTGTCCATGCCTTCATTTTCCTATAAAAGTAATAATATTTCTAGGGGAATAGAAAAGGCCCTAAATGAATTTAATCTTCAATATTTTCCAGTGAGAGCTAATTTTGATAGCAAGGGCTATGTTAAAAAAGAATTGTACAGAGCTAGCAGTTATGAACATTGCCCAGATATTGAGGATTTTTGGGAAGATTGTGCAGATCAATGTGAACTGCAAAGAAGAATTTTTATGAGGTTAACCTTGAAGCAGTTACAAAATTTTGGTCTCTCCTTTGATATTCTAAAAGATGTAGATGAAGATTCGGTGATTATTGATCTCAAATATCCGGTCCCTACTACTAGGCTTTTGTACAAAGTTAATTGGTCAGAGGATGAGGTCTTAGATTTAATGGTTCATTCTGCTCCCATTTTGAAAAGAACTCAAGATTGGTTAAATAGGAAGTGGAAACAAAGCGCGGGTTCTCCTCAGGAACAAAGAACTTCACAGAGGAGTGAGCAAGGGATGATACAAGACTCTGGCATAAACATATCATCTAGAAGATAAACAATTAGACCATCTATCATTGGCTCACAATTAGGAGGAGATGGTGAGAAGCTAGGAGACATAGGGGTTTAGTTAAGTTCAATATGTGAACAGGACAATATACCCTCATTAGTGCCTAAGAAAAGAGCTAGTCAAGAAAAACCAATGCCTACAGGTCCTTTGAGGCCATTTTCTAGCATATAATTGATGATAACGCATTTCCCACATTCTTTGAAGTTCCTCCTCCAATACAAGATACCTCTATTTTTGTTCAGTTAGTTGAGAAAGTGGAAATTGTAAATGTTGAAAGCAGAAACAATGGACTTGCAACATCTTCTCCAACATGGTTGAAGAAAGCAGTAGAAAAGAAAAGGAAAAATATTCCCGCAATGATAGTTGAGGTTGACACAGTTGCTATGCTGCTACAAGTTCACCAGAAACCCAAAAAGACCAAGAGGATGTCATGGATGGTCACTGATTATGCTTCTAGGCATCAAATATTGGAAATTGTTGGTCTTGTAAAAGACCTCAATGAAAATTTGATAGCAAAGTTTGACTACAAGGTTACTCAAATTGATATGGAGCCATCTACTTTAGAAGGTGATGTCTATTATGTCGATTACATTGTTAATTCCTTAATTAAAAGAGAAAAGAAGTAGAAGAAGGAAAACCTTCAATTATAGTCTCATATTCTTTCTTTAAGAAATTTTATTTTATCAATTGTGACTCTGGCCTCTGAGGAAACCTCAAGGTCAAATGTTCAAGGTATTGATTTTGACACTATGCAAAGGGTCAAGAAAAATTTGGGATATGCTAAAGCTGCTAACGAGTGGATAGAAAGGCTTTACCAAGATGGCCTTTTCTACATTTTTAAATTTATGCAATTTTATGTTAATGTGTTTGAAAAAATAAAGGAACTAGTAGCTGAACTCCAATAGATCATAATAGAACATGGTAGCACATATGTGCTTTCTAAGGAAATTACATAATTGCTCTCCATGGAGAACACCTTATTGATTAAAGAAAAATTGGTAGATGACCCCAAAGAAATTGATCCTAATTGGTTTGATTTCTTGCATTGGAAATTATCAATATATGAGGATTTTATCAAGGAAATCAATAAAGTGTTAGAAAAATATTTTGACATATTAGTGGAGATAGAGAAGAATTTCAATGCCCTCGAAGTAGACCTCACCGATGAGTTCGATGAGAAGATGTTGGATGTTGCAGACATACCAAGATAATATAAGGAGGTGTATCATAAGGAGGTAGGTGATCCTAAGATAGCCATTACAGACTCATTTATAAAATTGAGTAATTTACATACCTATCTGAGTGCATTCAAGGCTAAAAGTGACACCATCTATGAAACAATTGTTGAGTCAGATCATGTGCTTTCCAGATGGAGGACAAGGTTGCAAATCACCACAACTCCATGATGCAAAAAAATTACTGAAATTGTCATCAAGTACCGAGAATATAGGAAAAGAGTAAAGGCATAGGAGGCATTACTGGAGTAGCAAGAGGTGGAAATAATTGGAAGTTAAAGAATCAGAGTTGGGACCATTGATTAGTTTTTAGTTGCTATGTTATTTTCTTTAATTTGGCTCTTATGATACTTTAAAGACTTTTAATTTTAATTTTTGAAATGGTTGTCTTGAAGAAACCATTATCAAAGACAATTTGTAATCTTAAAATATGGGGTCGATGCTTGGTTGTAGGGATCTTTTGGGAAAACTTTGTTTTACTCATTAGAGCAAAGAAACACTCTATTATCTTTACTTTTACTGCTTTTCTATTATTTCAATATAGAAATACAATGGTGAAGTTCATGCAAGCATAATCTTTGTGTTATGGTGTGTGGATTTATTCTACTTATGCTAAGTATTTTTCCAATGAATTATCTATTATTGGAATGATAGATGTTTGGTTAGTTTCATTGTTATGGAATGTTTATCTATGAACAAAGATTTTATGGTGATGGATGCATAAGGATTTCTTTAATATAACTTTGGAGATTCTGGTAGTTTAATTTTTTACTATTTGAGTTGTGTGAATTCCTTTCAAAGCTTTCTAGTTAAAATCATTTCTTTTCATTTGCTTTCTAGTTAAAAGTGATATTAGTTAAAAAATCATTCATTGAATATCTAAAGAAGGTAGCTGCCACCTTGTAAAAAAAATAGAGAATCAAGATGAAACACTATTAGTGTTGATTCAACTATTATTACATTTGTCACCTCTATGGGCATGAGAATATAGAGTTAGGTGACAAATATTTTAACCAACAAGTCATCATGCATCATGTTTGTTTTTGAGCTAACATTTGTGATGTAGGGTTTTATGATTCAAGCAAACATTCAACTCAAGATCCAAATTCATGGTAGCCATTACTTACAAGATTGTATCTTTTTTTTCAAGGGTTTCGTGAGTTGTAACATTGCATATTTTTTATTCATCATTCATTCATGTTATATTTCTATTCATTTCAAGGTTTGATTACCAAAATGGGGTTTGACCAAGGAAAACCCCTATCCACTAACAAAAAAACAATTTTCCCTCTCTTTGATGTGTGATTTGTTGATCTAGGTTGAATATCCATTGAATAGAAAGATTGGAGAAAAGTTGTCAAAGTTGTCACATACCATGCAAGATCACAAAAAGTCACCTACAAGGCAAAATTTAGTGTTTCAAAACTAGATATTTGATAGGAGAAAAGTTAACAAAATATCACTATAGGATACCAAAGTTTTGTAGCAACCTTAATAATGGGACTAAATCACCACTTGTGGCATATGAGTCCCAGTATACCTATTTTCAAGCATTTTTTGTAGATTCTGGTTTAGCAGTTCTAGATTCTAGTTTCGGCCCAAAACCCTAAATTGGGACTAAATCACCCCTACTGGTGTGAGTCCTAGTGTGCATCAAAAAGTAGTATTTCTAGGATTTCAGACCTTCATTCAAGCCTCTTTAGTCTCTAGGTGCACTTTTGTACTTTCTTAGTTTACTATTTTGATTTGAGTTCATTTCTAGGTCATTTGTTTAAGTTTTGCTTATTATTTACATTCCTAGTCTACCCAAGCCTTAGCTTGGTGGTGAAGCCCTCTTTAGTCTTTTATCATAGCCTAGGACACCTTATTGTAGATATATTTCCATAATTCTATCCTTGGATTAAGAAATCTAGGGTTTCCTTGAGTGAAACTTGTAGAAAATTGGTGGTTGTGTGTCCTAAAACATTAACAACTATAATTTCCTAGGTTTCAGTAGGATGTGTGTGGTACTAATTTGATATTGTGATGTAGGATGGAGCTTTTAGTTAGAAGTGTTTAATGATTTAGAGATGGATAGAAATGTTATTTTTTTAGTTACTAATGAGTCTTTCTTTTGCATTCATAGAGGCTTTGTATCTTTTAGCAATCCTTTTTGATGTAGAAATAAAACACAATGCACTAGGGTATTAATAACCAAGGTGGCTTGTATCCATTGCATAGACTTTCAATCGACACACAAAGAAAATTCTTGCTCATACCAAACATATGAAAACCCTGCTAGAGTATATAGTTAGGTTGTGTTAACATTTTTCGGGCCAGTTACATAGAGATGTGTGAAGTACCTAACATGAAACTGCTACATGAATTGTCTTAAAACAACTTCTATACACAAAATAAAGCAAGTATTCACCATGGAATTATCACAAAAGCATCTAACAAACAAAACAAACATAAAGCGTTAGTGAATGCCACCTTTCCTTATTATCTAAATCCCTATGGACATCCTTGAGAGATCAAGGGAATGTGGTACTAAGATAGATCAAAAAGATAAAACCATAAAAAGATAAACAATGTTGCAGTATCATTTGTCATATTTTTTTTATGTTTCATGACGAAATCCATAGATGAAATCTATTGTAGGAACGTTGTATCAATTAAGACTCTTGTTTAGGATTGTTGATAATGGTTTCCAAATAGGTATGGTAGTCTATGCTTAGGCATTTTTTTCATTTGATAGTTATCTAGTCATTTCGATCTTCACTTAGGAATTTTTTATTTTATTGTTTATTTTGTTTGTTGATTGTGTTGTCAAAAGGTGATGGTGATGATTATTTATTATGGATGGAAAATTTATTCTGGATAAGTGACAATGGAGATAGGACATTTTTTATTTTTCAAGTTTATATGATACTATTTTTGTTGTTTTTGGGAAATTTAGAAACAAAACAGGGGACCTAAAGGGACTAACCTAGTGTCTCAGGGACTGATCAAAGATTAGTCTTGCCTACATGACAAACACAGAGACATCATAGTTCAATTGTATGATAAGAACATGTTTTTGACTTTTTTATTTTTTGATTTTTTTTTTAATTTTTTTTTACTAAGTTAAAAGATTATGTCAACCACCTAAGGGGATTGTCCTAAGGCCTCGAGGACTGATCATAGATAATCCTTTCCTATATTATACATATATAGACCACATAGATTGATTGGTGTTGACTTAAAGCATAACATATTTTGGGGATTTTGATTTTTTTGACTTTGTTTTGATTTTTTTTTTTCTAGATTTTTGATTTTGATACTTTTTAACCATGATGGGATTTACAAGGTTCCAATCTGCTACTAGTTTTAGGAAGTTGCCCCTAGTTTGAGACAAGATTACCTTCATTAGGGGAGAGGGATTGTGATGGTGCAACAAGGTTCAACACTTAATCAATTATCGAGCCATGGTTGGATACACATTATATTATGAGACAAATGAGGTGGATGCTTTAGATAGTACTGATAAGTAAAGATTTAGGTCTTATTGAAACGTAGCACCTTTTTACCAAGTTTTCACTATGGTACCTATCCTAAAAGTGTTGAGTATGTGCAGGATCATGATGGGCCAAAAAGTGGCGATATGATGGGTATGTGTAGGGTATGTGTCTGACAACTTTTTTTTTACCCAAAATTGATGAAACGAAAAGAGTTTTTAAAGGAGATTCTTAACTTTCCACCAATATAAATTATGCTTTACTTTAAAGTTAATAAATTATAATTATTCATTTTCTATTTGAATTACGACTAAAGTCCTAATTGATAGGCTAATTGAAAAACATCTATAGCTTTCAAACGGTATTACATTTTTTGAATCTGAAACATGCATCACATTTTATGCTTTGCATAAAATAGGATTAAAAAAAATGAATTTCATGAAGTTTTGACCAAGTTAAGGTGGTTAGACATATGAGTTTTTAAATTTTTAAAAGTTGTAATAAAAAATTCATAATTAATTATTTACTTGGAAAAAAATTACAAAAAATATGCATCACATCGGGACATGAGTCCTCTACTTATATGTTGAATCTTATAAAAAAATATTGTCATTTTATTGTGGTTAGGTGGTCAAAGACACCTACTTCTTATTTTTCCCTTGAAATTTAAGTACTACTGCATTGAAATTTCAAATTTTCACCAAATAATTTTTGTTTTTTTTCAAAATAAACCTAGTAGTTTAGAAACTACATTAAATTTTCTATGGATTCTATTCTTACATATTTTTTAAATAATATAGATAACTTATTCAATTTTTTACGTCAAGTTTCCTAGTTCTCTATTTTGTTTGAATTTTTTTCCACTTAAGGGCCCGTTTTTCCATGGTGATCTTGCACATACCCTGCCACAAAGTGGTTTTCACTTAAAGAGTGCTTTATTTCTCTTTACTATTTTTCTCAATTTTTTTTATTTTTTTCGTTTCTAACTTTTCAACTAGGGATACTATAATGTGTTCAAGTATAAAACCTTTTTCATATGGATACTATTCAACTACTTAAAGAACGCTTTATTTCTCTTTACTATTTTTCTCAATTTTATTTTTATTTTTTCTTTTCTAGCTTTTCAACTAGGGATACTATAATGTGTTCAAGTATAAAACCTTTTTCATATGGATACTATTTAGAGGTTTGAATAAAGGTTCTCCTTTAGGAGTAGCCAACTAATAAGCTCTAGATCCATAGCTTGCAGTGATGATGAAATGACCTAACCAATTTGGTTCAAACTTCCCTTTCCCATCTTGATTCAGTTGAATCTTTTGATTCTCTTTTAGTACTAGGTCACCAAATTGAAAGCTTGTTTTTTTTATCTTTTTGTTGTAGCTTCATTTGAGTTGATTTTGATAAACTTGGAGATGGTTTAACACACTCAAATTCCTTTCATCTAGGAGCTCCAACTTATTTAATATGGACAACTAATATTCCTCATTGTTAACCATGTTTTTTAGGGATACTCTTAGTGAGGGGATTTCAACTTCAATAGGTAAGATCACTTCAAATCCATAGACCAAGGGGAAAGGTGTGGCACCCATAGGTGTGTGAATGTTGGTTTGGTAAGCCCATAAGGTTGTATTTATCTACAAATGTCAATCATGGCTGGCATCATTAACAATATTTTTTAGTATTTTCAAAATGGATTTGCTAGATGCTTCAACATGACTATTTCCTTGGGGATAGTAGGGTGTTGAGAATTGGTGTTAGATAGAAAACTTGGAACAAAGATCATGGACATCTTTTTTTTGGAATGGGGTTCCATTTTCTATTATGAGAGTTTAGGGGATTCCATATTGATAGATGAGATCATTCAAGATAAACTTGGATATCTATTTTCCTATGATGTAAGCTAATGAAATTGCTTCTATCCACTTTGTGAAGTATTTAGGTGCGGTGATAATGAAATTATGCCCATTGGATGAAGTAGGAGAGATCATACCTATCAAGTCTAATCCCCACTATGAGAAAGGCCATGGTGTTCTTAGGTCTTAGTTCCTATGTCGGTGTGTGAAAAATATCATTGTGTTGTTGACATTAGCGGAATCTCCTTGGGTACTAAATGCATTCTTGTTCCATTTAGGGCCAATAGTATCATGTTTTCAGAAATTTTTGTACTAGATTAGGTCCACTATCTAGTGAGACCCACAAATACATTTGTGCACTTCTTGTAAAGTGGTTTGCACTTCTTCCATGTTGAGACATCGAAGTAATGTTCTACCTAAACTTCATATGTATGGGGTATCTCCTAAGATGGTGAAACTAGCTTTTCTATGGAAAAACATTTTCTTTTGGTTTGTCATTAAGTTAGGAGTTATGATACCATGTTGGATATAGTAAAATTTGGCTTGGTACCATGGTGAGTTAAGACCAACAACATAACAAACTAGTTCTGATTATGGGATATCAAATTCCAATATAAGAAGTTAATCCATAAGGAATTCATATTTTGGATTTTTTTATGGAATGTCAAGGAGTGAACTTGTTGTTGCCATAGTGTTGACTACTTTGTAGTTGATACTAGGAACTTATTCAAAGGTGATGATGACAAAATACTATTTGAAACTATCCACCATTCTTCTATATGGCATTTTCTTTTCATCCTTTGTTTGATATTCATCATTTACCTACCTTAATACATGTTGTGAGTGTCCACAGACCTATAGTTCTTTTATTCTTCATTCAATGGCCATATTTAGTCCTATGATTAGCGATTCATATTCAGAGATGTTATTGGTACACAAAAAAGAAATCCTATAAGCCCTAGGTATACTATCTCCCTGCAGTATGAGAAATAAGATACTTGCTCCTGTACTATGTTGAGTGTGGGACCTATCAAAGTACAAGGTCCAATGGCTAGACTGACCTGTTAGTAGTATATGTTCATTTGGAAATTTTATTGTTAGAGGAAGGTGGTCATCCATTGGTGCTTCTACTAGTTGATCTACTATGAGTTTTCCTTTGATAGCTTTTCTATCAATCTACTCAATGTCAAACTCACTAAGTATCATTACCCACTTAGATTTCCTCTTTGTTAGAGCTTATTTTGTCAATAGATATTTTAGGGGATGTATTTTGGATATTAACCTATTTGTTTAAGATGTAGTGTCTCAACTTCTGTGCTGCAAAGACAACAAATAGAAATTCTCTTTCTATGGGTGAATAATTCAATTCATAGCCCACCAGTGTTTGAAAAATTTAATAGACCACTCTTTCCTTGTTATTACCATTTAGTTGTGCTAATAGAGCTCCTAACACTGCCAATGTTGTAGATACATAGATGATCATTCCTTTATCTTGAATCAGTGGCATCAACACTGAAGGAGTGAGCAAGTAATCGTTTACTTCTTGGAACACCTAATCACATCTGACATTCCATTTGAATGTTATGTCTTTGTGCAAAAAATGGGTGAATGGATGACACCTGTTTTCCAATTGTGCAATGAATCTCCTAATGGACTATAGTTTATCTTGTAGGATTCTCAGCTACTTTAATGTCTTGGAAGGAGAAATTTCTAATATAGCTTTCACCTTGGTAGAATCTACCTTGATGCCTCTTTTGATACTATGTAACCCAACCATTTTCTAGAAGTCACACCAAAGACGCACTTCTTTAGGTTGAGACACAAGTTGTATTGTTCTATATTGTCAAGTACCTTTTCTAGGTTGGCTAAATGACCTCTTTTGATGTATTTTTCTAGTATGTCATCCACATAATCCTCCATAATGGTATGCAATATATCATGAAATATGGTGGTCTTAGCTCATTGATAGGTTTCCCCTAAATTCTTTAGACTAGATGGCATGAATTTCTAGAAAATGGTTCCCCATGCACAAGTGAAGGTTATTTTATGTTGTTCCTCGATGGATATTTTGATATGATTGTATCTAGAGGTCATCAATCATTAATATTATTTCATTATCTATAGTTAGATCTACAATAATTTTGATGTTGGGTAGATGGAAGTCATCCTTCAAGAAAGCCTTATTTAGATCTTGAAAGTATGTGTAGATCCTTATACCCCCAGTGGGTTTTGATATTGGTACTAGATTGGACACCCACTCAGGATGCTCAGTGGGTCTAATGAAGCCCACATATAATAGTTTCTAAAGTTCTACTTTGACCAAAAGTGCTATTTATGGATGCATCTTCCATAGATTTTGCTTGATGAGTTTAGCTCTAGGAAATACAACTGGGTGAGGTATGGCTAATGTTGGATCTATCCCTAACATTTCTACATATGTCCATTCAAATTTGATTTTTCTTTCATTGATAAATGCTAAGAAATTCACTTTTTCTTCAGGATCAAGTGATGCTGCATGGCATGTTATCTTTGGTATTTCTTTTGTGCCAACATTGATGGGTTCATAATCCTCAACTAACAGTGTTGAATTCTCTTGATATTTTATGGTGGGAAGATTGAATCCTCCATCTTTGTGTGCCTCAAAAAAAAAATTCACCCTCATATGTGTCCTTTGTTTTTCTCTTTTCTAGATTCGATAAAGCCACATTGTGGTTTTTCTTAGGGGACCTTCTTTCAATTTTAAACTTTTTTAGTTTAATTTTGTGACTGGAGGATGCAATACCCCCCCAAAATATGCTACTTGATCTAGTTCTATTAAAAAATCTACTTTATGATCTCCTTGGGGTATATTCATTTGAAGTCCCATGAACTCTGTAATAGCCTCATCATTCTATAATGATTCCAAAAATGGTGTATGATGTTGGTCCCAATCTATCAACTATGGATAATGCAAGGATATTTTGTCATGGGTATGTTCAAAGATTATGTAAGTTGTAGCTAGGTTAGGGATATTGGTTTTGTCAAAGTTCCATAAGGTATCTAAGTTATATTCACTAGATTAATAGGAATCCCATTCATATTCATTTGAATCTATCTCAATATGGTTGTCATCAACTGTGGATTCAGCAGTGAGTGTATTTATATTGAGGTTTTCAAACATGTCTTGGATACATACCTATAGTAGTCTAAATGTTCACAAGTATTTGATGTCTCAACAATAGTAGAAGTGGCTCCTTCCTCATAAGAAGTGTTCTTAGTGTTTGGGGTAATTATGTTAGATGTGTACCATAGCCCATTCCAAGATTCTTTGGGAATCTTTCCATAATAATTGGTTCTCTTCTACCTTTTTCATGTAGAAAAAGGCCATTTTGTCTAGTGCATCCCATTCTTTTGACTATTTGATACCCTTTTTTGTGTTGATCAATAGGAAGGGGAGGTAGTGGTTGTTCCCATCCTTCTTCTTTGTATATCCATGAAGATAGATCCTCTTCACATACTTCCTCATCTTGCATGTCTCCCCACTTGGTGAAAATAGTTGGTTTGACTACCATTGTGACAATTTTTACATGTGAGATATCTTTCAATCCTCCATATGTCTTCAGTGTTGGGGGAAGCATCCCCACACAAAAGGATTGATTGAAGTGATATTCCCTACAACCTTTGTCAAGTACTTGGATCTTGACCTCAAATTTAGATAGTTCAATTGATGAAGGTGTAGTGGAGGATGAAGGTAGTGATGTTGGGTCAACATATAGAAAGGATTGGAAGGATATATTATTGTTGGGAATTTGGAGAATCTTTTTATATTTCTCTTCCAATTTGGCACGGTAGTGAAATGGTTCATGGTTGACATATATGGTCACTTCCTTATTGTCATAAGGAAAATAAAAGAAGGTTGTATGGAAGCTCAAAATCAAGTACTTGACATGTAGTTTCTATTATTTCCAATCCTATCTTTAAACAAGTACCCTGATAGTTCCTTCTGAATTTCGCTCCATGTCATCATAAGTTATGATAGTGATGATTTTATTTTTATATATCACATCATTAGAGTATCCTAGTTGTTTCACAAATTTTAAGGTACAAATGTTTAGACCTGCACTGTTATCTATGAGTACTCTCTTGACTTTATGTTTGTGGACACATAGTTCTAAATAAAGAGCTTGATTGTGGAAAGATATTTACAAAAGGTCTTTCTCATAAAAGACTAAATGATGGGTAGATGTGATATTTCCAACCCTAGCTTGAAACTGAATAGCGTCAAGGGTGTTTGGGACTGATGTTTCAACAAGTGATTTCTCGATTATTTCCTTATGTGCTGGTGATAGTTTTAAGAGCTCAAGGATGGAGATTAGGGCAATAGTTTTCTTAATTTGGTCCATAAAACCATAGTCACTAGATGGCTTGATTGTATCCTTTACTTGGTTTGGTTCTCCTTGAATTGTTAATCTTCCCCTTCGGGTTGTCACATTACATTTAGGACATCTACCTAATATGGTTATCACATGGATGGTATGATCACAACAAGAGATATTTCCTAGAATGGTATTTTCACCATAAGAGAAGTTGGCCTTATGATAATCTTGTTCTTTCCCTTTCTTGTTTTCCCTAGAATGGTCAAGGATTAGATTTTTGTAGATCTTTAGGTCTTTATTTCTAGGATGAGGTTCAATGTCCACTTCTACTTTTTCGATAAAGTCTTGCACGATGTTTTTATGTCTAATACAATTATTAGTGGTACACCCCTTGATTTTGTGAAATTCACATTTGTCGTTTTCATTATACCAAGGGGGTTTCAAGTTGGGTTCCTCATAATTTTCTCTATCATTTATTGTGATGAGGTTCTTCTGGACTAGTTTGTGCATAATGACCTTAAGGGATTCTCCCAAGCTTGTAAATTTTCTTCATGGTTGGTCATATTACCGAGGTAGTCTCCTTTCATTATCCTATGCTTGATTTTGTTGTTGTTTGTTTGGTTGATTATTCTGGGGATAATTAAGTTGGTTGTTTTATTGATTGTTTGAAGCATAGCCTTGCTATGCTATTTGAATATGATTTTTTGGCACATTGGGAGTTTGAGGTACAACCTTAGTATCAACTACATCATTGGTTACATTCTTTTTTTTCTCCCATATTTTGTGTTTTTCATTTGATGTAGAAGGTTGATCTTTAGGGTTGTAATGTTTGATTACTCCTCTTGCAATAAGGTCTCTTTCAATAAGTATTCCCTTTTCAATAGTTTCCTTGAAATTGTTTCCAACACTGTGAGGTTGTAATAGATATCTACATGTACATTGGAGATAAAGATATCTACAAGTTGTTTCTCTAGAATGGGCCATTTAATTTTTCATCCTTTGTGTCTTCATCTTCGAGGGTATGAGGCAAATGCTTCCTATTGAATTTGCTTTATTTTATAGAGATCCATAATTGTTATGTCCCATTCAATGTTGTATGAGAAATCATTTACAAATTTATCAGACAACTCATCAATTTTTTTGATACCTAGTAGTAAATGAGAGAACTAGTCTACAGCGGGCTTGTCGAGACTTCATGGAAAGAGTCTCATTAGTTAGGTATCATTTCATTGTAGTTCCATGCAAGACACTAAAAATTCACGTGTGTGTTGTACTCGATCCCCTCTTCCCCTATATTTGTTAAATTTTGGGATTTTGAAACCTTTTGAGAAAGGTACCATACATAAATTTTGGTCAAACGGATATGGAAAAATGTCTTGTAGAGCATAGCTCTTTTTCGGCTTTCCAATTTGTATATCTGATATCCTTTGATTGAGTGTTTGTATTTGTACATTTATGTCATTGGTTCGTGCACTTTCTTGTGTATTTTGTATATTATATCCCTATTGTCCCATGATATTTTGTGGACCATGTTGCACATAAGGTATGTTGGGTCCTTCTTGGGGATCGTACATATGTTGACTTTGTTGTGTACCTTGGTATTGATTTTGAAGGATCCAGTGATATTGATTTTGTGAACATCCTAGGTATTGATTCTGAGGGATAGTTTGGGGTGTACTTTGATAGTTCGTTTGTTGTACACCATGTTGTTGTAAATGTTGTCAAATGATATCTTGATGTTACATTGACAATATACCTTGTTGTGGTTGATTTTGAAGGTTACCTTGGTATAACATTGATGGTACACCTTGTTGTGGTTGATTTTGAAGGTTACCTAGGTATTGTGTTGATGGTATACCTTGTTGTGGTTGATTTTGAAGGTTACGTTGGTATTGCATTGAGGGTACACCTTGTTGTGGTTGATTTTGAAGGTTACCTTGGTATTGCATTGATGGTACACCTTGTTGTGGTTGATTTTGAAGGTTACCTTGGTATTGCATTGATGTTAAACCTTGTTGTGGTTGATTTTGAAGGTTACCTTGTTATTATGTTGATGGTACACCTTGTTGTGGTTGATTTTCAAGGTTACCTTGGTATTACGTTGATGGTACACCTTTTTGTGGTTGATTGTGTTGATACGGTAAGTTGTTGAAAGGGTCAATGTATGAAGTGTTTTGCGGCATGTATTTTCCTTGTGATGGGTTTCCCCCTTGTGGGTCCATTGGAAAGTTTCCCATGTTTTGCATACTATTCTATTGTGGCATGTTTTGGGTTGTATTTCCTTGATACTGTTGTGCCACAACTACTTGCTCAATTTGGGATGGTGGTCTAAACAATAGGTTATCCATGGGTTGCATTTGATCATTGTTTTGTGAAAACAATGGTGGTATGTTGGGATTCGTGGTTGATTTTTGAATTTTTCTAACCACTGTTTGATCTCCTAGTGCAATAAGATTTGGATCTTTTAGGATGTCCACATTGAAATCAATGGGTAATTTTGTACCAATTTTTGCTAACATGAGGAAATATGAGCTTTCATTCTTCCCAAGCATGTTTTCCATAAGATTTTTCATCTTAGGATCTTGGTATTATTCTAATATTTTTCCATCTATAAGCTCCTCATCACTATCGTATTTTTCTATGATTATGTTATTGGAATTTGGAAGTTGATTTTGATTATCAATCATGTTTTGGTGTCCAAGGAGTACTTCCTCATCACTTGGAGGTTGGTTTTGTGCTTCCTTAAATGAGGATTCATTTTGAGGAGTTGTAAGGTCACTTAGTTTACAACCCCATGGGTTGGTTTCCTCATTGGTGATGTTTGTTTCTAGTGCACCTGAGCTACTCTTGTTGGCTTCCATCTTTTTTTTGTGTTGAGATATCATGGTTCTCATAAAAAAGTTTCAAGACCTTGGGAAAGTTGGTGAGCACTAACTATGGAATGAAATGGTGTTTTTTTCTTGGATTTTTTTGTTTAAAATGTGTTTTGTAAGCAAGGATTATCTATTTCCATGTGCACAGGAGGTGGTAATACTAGTCTTCTAACTACAAGATCAACTTTTTATTCCTCTTTGTCTAGAATAGTAGCAACATTTCTCCATTAAGTTGGTGTTTCCCTTTTCTCAAACATGAAACTTTTCAAAATACTAATAATTTCCAATTTTTCACCTTCAACTCATGTGATATTTGGTTGTATAATAGTTGCAGTAAGATTTGGTTATTGAATAGGAGCAATAGGACACCCAATGGTCATAAAGTGCAAGATTTTTCTTGATGTTTGATCTTTTTCCATTTAAAAGAATGATGAATGATGATGATGTAAAAGAAGACATTTTGGAGAAAGGGGTTGATGGTATTCTATGGTTTTGTGATACTCAAGACCCTAAAATATGAGTGATGTTCAGTGGATGTTTTGGAGATGATGCTAATTTTGGAACTCAAAGTGTAGAAAACTTGGACCAATAGTTTATTTCTTTTATTTCTAGATGATATGTTTGGAATATCTACTTGAACTAACCTTGAGTTCCAATAAAATGTTAATATCTTAGAAATTGAGAGCAAAGGAATAATTCAAGTTGTGTCTTGATTTTGAATCCCAAAAGTAGGTTGATGTGTTTAATTTTTAAAAATGGATATGGAATGATGTAGATATAAGGTGTTTTGGAGGCTTGAGTATTTTGTTCTCAAAATATAAAAGAATAACCAATTTTGGATTAGTCTCTAATTTGCACTATAAAATAGGGAAACAATAGTAATATTTTAGGTCAATAGCGACTTGTTTTCTTGGTAATAGCAACCAAGTTTAGCAAAAGCAACTTTATTTAAGTTAAAAACCATAGAAAACGATAGCAATAATTTTGAGCAATAGTGAGAAAGTTCAAGTCAACAACAATAGTTTTTAGATCAATAGCAGCAATTTTTGCAATAGTGACTCTCTTCTAATCAAAAGTGTTCTTTTTTTTCAAAAGCGACCTTGTTTTTTCAATGATTTTCATAAATAGAGACAAAAAAATTGGCCATTTTGAGCAATAAAGAACAACTTTTATGTCAATAGTGGTAAAAACAAAAACAATAGTGACAATTCATTTTTGTTTCTAATTTTCATTTGTCAACAGTTTAGACAAGTTTTCAATTTTGATGATTTGGTTGATCTGATTCATTTTGAGAAGTGGCAAGTGATACAACACAAAAATAATAATAAATGACTCTAAAGGTCTATAGCTTAAGCAAGTTTCTTTGCACAAAGGTCAAAACTTGTGAAAGTCTAGATACTAAAACCATGGTTCCCAATTTTTACTTTGGTCTAAATGTGACTTGAAATGTAAGCCTAAATATTTGGAAGCCTTTAGAGATATTTTTTTTGAAAAAAAAGATATCTTTAAGGAATGCAAATGTAGGGCTCTTTTCAAAGGTATTCACACTAAGTCCAAAGGGTTTGAGATTTTGATAACCAAGTTTAATGTTTTTTTTTGTTGTGTTCTTTTAAATCAAGCAAAGTATTTGATGTCCAATATAATGGAGATTTTTGGTAATTTCTTAGAAGACAATCATTAACAACCTAGAGATAGGAATGTTCTTTTAGGTGGGATTACCTCATGCCCTAAGGGGATGATTTTACATGCAACTTATGGAGTAAACCATAAATTGGACTTGGTAACTTCTTGAAACTAAATTTTGATGCACCACTTTTAAAGAATATTTTGGGAATAAGGGTGGCCTCTACTACAAGGTTCTTAGTTGCTACTCAAGGGACCAATGCTTGGCTAATCATCCAAAAATCCACTAAAGACTCTAACCATTTAGCTAGGGGCTCTATATACCCGAAGGTACCTCCCCATTCTGAATGGAATCATCATCCAAGTTATCACTAGTTTGATCCTTGGTGTTTAACCTT
Organism: Sequoia sempervirens; assembly: GCA_007258455.2. Lineage (NCBI taxonomy): Eukaryota > Viridiplantae > Streptophyta > Pinopsida > Cupressales > Cupressaceae > Sequoia > Sequoia sempervirens. The sequence goes on along the minus strand of VDFB02256132.1, from coordinate 129,563,306 downwards.
GATCATTTATATAGCGGCCTAAGGAAAATGCTGCTTTGAGTTTCCTTGAATTATTTAGTGAGGGATGTATCTCAAGGTAGGCCATCTAAAGGTTAACAATAGTAAAAAATAAGATGTGAGAATGAAAGTACTTTTCATCACCCAAGCTCATCCTAAGATGCAAGGGGAGAGTATAGACACTTAGTTTTCCAAGTATGGAAAATATGACGTACAATCCATAGCAATTCAATTTTTAATCCCAAATTTAAAATATGTAAAGATAAAAATTCATTTTTTACGTGCACCAATTTCGAAAGTGTTTGCGACTTTAGTCAAATATAGAAATGTGCAAATTAGAAATGGATTTGTTCAATTTTAAACACCAAATTTTGAGTGTTTCTAATGGCCTCATTCGTCTCAATGTGGTCAACAAATGAAAAGTGTTCATTTTCCAAGAAAATAAAAGGCTTTGGTCAAAACAAAGAACATTCAATTTTATAATCACTAAATGAAATGTTGTTTAACTAAGAAAGATTTCAAGGTCTTTTTTTAAGAAGACCAATTTTAAGTGTGCAAGTTGTGGGTTCAGTTTTACAACACCAAATTGAAAGATTCTTTAAAGTAAGAAAGCTTTGAAAGTTTAGTTTCAAAAAACACCAATTTTAAGTGTGCAAGTTGTGGGTTTAGTTTTATAGCACCAAATTGAAAGATTCTTTAAACTAAGAAAGCTTTGAAAGTTTAGTTTTAAGAACACCAATTTCAAGTGTTCAAGTTGTGGGTTCAATTTTACAACATAGAATTGAAATATTCTTTAAACTAAGAAAGCTTTGAAATTTTAGTTTTAAGAACACCAATTCAAAGTGTGCTTGGACCGTTCACCAATCCCACAATGAAACCATTAGTCATTCTCATGAAAATACATGTCATACTCCTACAAGGGTTCCACAAACAATGTTAGAAACTTTTCAAAACATACCAAACAAAACATGTTATCATTAGTTAAATTTATGAAATTATAAAAAAAAATTCAAATTGAAAAATTCAAAAAATACATCAAAAGTGATCATGTTCCCTACAATAGAAAACAAATTTAGGTCAATAGCACCCTTGTAAAGGTTAGTTCAAAAACTTTTGTTCAAAAACCTGCAACAAAAAATGTCAATAGAACACATATTTAGATCAATAACTTTCCAATTTAGGTCAATAACACCACTTTCTCGGTCAATAGCAACCAAACAGAAGAGGAAAACGTATGCAAATTTGGAGAGGAAACATTCTAGTTTTAGCAAAAGTGACTAAGAACCTGCAACTTCCTATCAAACTCAAAGAAAATGTTAAATTCAAGGATCGAGGTCCCACTGAGCATGCCAAGTATTGTAAGGGGGGAATGAAGCATACAAAAATAAAATGAATTAAACTAATTCAAAAAATATTAAGAATCCCTAAGCCCATTACTCATGAAATGTGAAATGAAAGCCATGAATTCAATTAAATAAGTAATTAAGAACCTTAAATGAATTCAAAACAACCAAATCTTACCATACCATGTCTAAGTTGTATTTGCATTGATGTTGAGTTATGTTTTTGTATCAATGCAAACCCTCCATTATGCATTGCAAAAGCTTCAATGTGTGTGAAATGTTGAACTAGAATGTGATGATAACTCATAATGTGCTCAAGAGATAATTGTGCAATGCTCCTCTATGTAAATTCTAGATGATTTGTGAGATGGTTGAGGTTTGTTTTATAGATTTCCTCTTTTGAGATGAACAATCAAGATTTTGTAGTAAAAGATCCTAATCAATTGTTCAAAGCCATTGAGAGGAATTAGATTGGAAAGATTAGTGGATTTAGCTCCCATAATCTGTGTGATTGATGAAATCAAGTTGAGAATTTAGTGGAATTGAGAAAATAGATTGAGAGGTTACTGGGATTGAAGAAATAGATTGAAAGTTTAGTGGGATTAAAGAATAGATGAGTTAGTCAACTATTCAGAGTGAGAAATCAGTGATCGTTATTCACTCAACTAGAAAGAGGGTGAGAATAATTAATTAATTGAATTAATTAATTAGTATTTTTATTTTGAATGTGCAAGTCATGTTTAACTTTAACAAATAAGGTTGTATTTATTTGTTGACTATGTTTGAATGATGTTTGAATAATTAATTTAATTATTTAGGTTTAGGAAGGGGAGAGTGATATTAATTAAACTGTTAAATAATAATAATAATTTAATTGATTTAGGAGAATAGGATAGATTAATGACATGATTAAATAATTTTTCATTATTTAATTAATAAAGATGAATAAAGTTAGATAAATGATGAAATAGTGAATTAATTAAATAATTTAAGATTTATTTAATTAATAGAGGAAAATAGGGATTTTTATGTAAATTATGTGAAATGCAATGATATTAATGATAATTATACCAATAAATGGAAAAAAAATCATTCAAGATGTGTGATATGTGTTAGGTCATTTTTACATGTCTACAAAAATATAATGATCATATGGTTGAGTAGAACAATGGACAATGGAAAATTGCATAATTGCAATTAGAAGTTGCATTGTTTAAAGATAAGTTGTAGGTAATGCTATCTCAGGGACCATTGCAAAGAAACATTCCTCCTATAGTGCCATCTCCTCCTAAGCATCCACCATCCTCTCCAATCCAACATCCTCCCTCCATTTCTACAAAATTAATTCTGTATGATCTAGATGATGTGCCTATTGCACATCTAACTCCAAGCACATCATCAATACCTCAAATAAGGAGGAGAGCTAGTAGAAGGGAGTTGATGAAACAACTCCAAGTTTATGACATGAGTTCTTAGAGCATGTTGATAGGATAGTGTATATGAATAACATGAAGATTGTAACTATGGTTTTGGAGTACCTGAATAAAAAATTTGAGAGAAAGACTCACTATGTCCATTCAACTTATTCAACTATGTTTGATGCAATAAGGATACTTGATAAAGATAGGAACTTGGCTATCCCCTTAATGAATAAGTGGATCCCTAGGTTGGAGACTTTAAAGAGCATGGTTATTGGCTCAACCCATGATGCCAATAATCCACAACACATTTCCCCAACCCACAAGATTGTGAAAAGGATTGTAGAATGCAAAGTACCGATAGATCCCATGGATAAGAAGATAAGGGAGCTCATGTAGAAGTTCAATGGAAGTGAATTTTGTTTGATACCTGACATTTTGAATGATATTGGTGGATTCAAGCCCCTTCAACAATGGAAAAATCAAATAAATAGTTTAGTTGCCACCTTAGCTACATTAATTTGTGAAAGAGTAGATGTTGACATGTTAAAAGATTGTATGGATAAGTTTTCTTTCATAGATTCTTTCCTTGAGGGTTTTGACAAAGAAGCAACTAAAATAGCCAAGTATGTTCCTTACAGGAAGAAGATGGATGAATTTATTGAATATGTGTGGGCATCAGAGGATGACTTTGAACTATGGAAGCAAAAATATATTGATATTCCTAATCTATGAGTTTCTTCAGAGGCAGGATGGCTCATAAGTTTTGATCTTGGTGCATACAGAGGTTATTGGGTGCTGGATGGTTTACTGAGGAGGAATACAATGCATGGTTGTGAAAGTGTATTGATTAATCCTTTATTATATCAATGTTTAAAAATTGTTTCCTCCTCAATTAAGAGTTGTCAATGGTTGGTGTCGACTTGGATGTTCTTACACCTTTTCTCTACTTTATTTCTTTTTTTTTACAATTTTGGGTGCATGTGGAAAAGGTGTTGTTGCTTGTGAAAGGAGTATCTTCATTGACTAAAGTGCCTTTTGGAGGGAAGGAATATCCTCACCAATGAATGGGAAATAACTTTTGTCTCATATGGATATTTTACCCTAGGTTTTGTAAATATAATGGTCTTTTGGAACGAATTATAATTTTCAAATGAAAATATGATAGGTGTGCATTGGCCCAAAGCTTTTTTTTATCCCTTTTTTCTAATAAAAGGGAATTCAAGGCTAATTACACTAGTTGTTGAATTATTTTTGAGAAGCAAATTGTAATAGAGAACGTATATACAATTTTTCCCAAGTCTTGTCTAGGTTTTAGAGTTTGAGTCTTTGATTTTAACATTGTACACTAGTACTATTACATATGAATACAAATGGAATATTTCTTGTCCTTTGTTCTTCATTTATATACCTCATATGAATTATGAATAAAATGGATCAAGAATCTTTCTATTTGTCTTCATTGTATTTCAATTGAATGTTTATTCATTGTTGATGCTCTTGTTCAAAGAACAAGTTTATTTGCTTTCACACGAATGAATATTTGTGTGAGTGTATGGATGGATAACTAAGTGAAATTGGTCTGGAATTTTGAGTTAGGTGGTGTAAGGCATCACTTCATAGCTTTGTAGTGATAGGTCAAATGTTCTTGTATGATTTTAATTGAATGATTTAATACTCTATTCCCTGAGATAAGGCACTATTCCATAAATTGTGTAGATATTGCAATTCTTTGGTTGTTCACAACAAAAATATACAAAATCATTTAAATATTTACCTTCATTTGAGTGTATGTATTGAGTTGAGTTTCAATCATATTCTCATGTTATAGACTGGTAAATGTTGTAAGATCCACCAAGTCTTTTACGTATTTCATCTATTAAATAACAATCAGGAGAATATATATTTTATTACAATGCTCAAGAGTAAATGGCACAAGAGAATTTGAAAACATTGTTAGGGATCACCCTCCCAGGTCTTGCAGAGCCCAAAGTGTAGAGGGAAATTCTTGAAGACTTTTACCTATCAAGTTGGACAATCCTTCCTAATTACTAACTATTGAATCTGGCAAATTCATAGGTAATTATGAGATTAGCTTTGTTTATTTAAAACACCAACAAATACTATAGCCCCACTTATTTCATAGAAAGACTTATTTACCCTCCTTAAAGGTATGTAGACTAGGAAAACAAATATTGCAAAAAATGTGTAAGTGAATATTTTCACTTTTCCTCAAAAATATACTTCCCTATTAGGGTTAAATAGTACAACAAAGGATAAAAATTAAATAAAAATTTGTACTCATCACAATTTCAATACAATAAAATCATTACTATAATACATGAAAAAATAAATATAGATCTCTATTAACCTTTAGAAAAGAGTTCAAATATTTACAAACTTTCACTTCACAAGCGTTTTCTCTCCAAAATTAACCAACCATTAAAAATGAAAATAAATTTACATTATGTAGAACCCATTTAGAAAATATATCCAACTATTATAATCTTTTTGAAAAATAAAATATTATATTGTTGAGAATTTTCTATTTCCATTTGTCTTTTAATTGTGTGACTATTTTTTTCCTTTCTTTTATGGGCATTTAAAACTCAAAGTAAAATATCTAATTTAGTAAAAAAAATTGACGAAATATTTTTTATTTAATTACCAATTTGACATTTCACTTTTTTAAACAAAATATCTCAAATAAATCTACTTGTAGTGTTAAAAATTACATATCTTTATTTCTAAACTGCATTAGGTCCTCGCTTTAGCCCTCTAATATAAAAAATCTCAATTACATGATAAAACTTATATATCATATTTCTTATAATTGTGTAATGTTCCTAGCTTTTCAAATATAAATACTCCAATACAAGAGTGTTAGGTGTGAACGTTTGCATGACACATACTAGTGTTGTGTGAAAATTTTTTGTTGTACAAATCATTGGTGAATTACCTTCAAATAGATAATTAAAAAGAAACACTCATGCATGCAATCACATTGAGAAAACTCTTTTTACTTTCCCTTTCAAATAAAAGGAAGTGTACTTTTTCTCTCTACCATTCAAAATTTGTAGCTATTAAATAATTTTTTCTATTTTCACAAAACAAGTTCTAACAAAATATGCATTCTATTTTCATGAATATTTTTGGTCATTACCTTCATGGGATTGTGGAGAACAATAAGTTTGAAGAAAAAACATATTTTTCTCATTAGTTTATCATCTTATGATTTCATTTGAATATTTCAATTGTTAGCATAGTCTAGCTAGAATTTTATATATCATGATTCATTACATTATTATTTTAAGGAATTTATATCTTTATTTTCTAAATTTAATTCACAAATGTAGGTTTTCATGGAGGTAAAAAGACTAAAATAGAGGTTGAGTTGAGGAAATACCTTCAAAAAACCACCTAAAATGCTTTTCTCTATTACTTCTTATTTGTAAGTTTGTTTCAGAAGAAGTTTAATTCGGTGATATATTTTCTATCTTCCTTCCCTAGTATTTCATTTCTTTCAATTTTATATTTTGAGAAGAAGTTTATTATTTTATCATTTTGAATAGCTTATGAACATTATGAACTTGTTATTTTCATTTTCTATTTGCATACATTTGATTAGAACTTATTGGTAGTTTTTGTTTCACATATATGTGAAACAACAACATAATTGATGGACATCTATATAATGCATTGATCTCTAAGGAATATGCTTTTATAAATTCACCATAGGTTTAGTGGAATTAGCATTTTTAATTATGTTTAAAGTACTCTATACTTTATCTCAAATAGAGAGATATTTTCACAATTTTTTTATAGTTACAAATTTGATATTATAAATTTGTAAATTTTTGCTTAGTTGTTAATTTCATTTATGTAAAAAGGATAATTGAACATTTTTTAGTAGTATAAGAATTGTTGATTCATTCTAGTGTATTGTATAATATTTACTCTCATCGAACATTATTATTCCTTTGCAAGAGTCAAATTTTATACACAACACTACAACCCAAGAATTTTGAAACAATAAATTCAATAAGTTTTAGAGCCAAAATCTATTGTTGGAACCTTTATATTTTTAACTTAATATTTTTTAGATACTTTGAAATTTTAAATTCTTAATAACTTGCTAGCTAAGTTTGTTTTTTTGGTAAAAAATAACTTCCATGTTGAATTTTCATTCTTTGATCTTTGTGTAAATATTTAGATCCATATTTACCTAAATTCAAACTTGCTAAATATTAGAAATCTTGTTTTTTTAGGTATTTTGATCATTCTTTTTTTTAAAATAATTTTATATGAATTTTTAAAGCAAGCGTACTTAACATGCTTGAAATTACTATAAAAGGTTAAGCTCACAAGTAGACAAAACCTTTTTTTATCTCAACCTAATTTAGGTACATTAACAAACTAAAGGGGACATAAATTATAAGGTTAGTTTTTAGAAATCAAATTGAAATTTTAGCAATAGACATGAAATAGTAATTCACCAAGGGCTTCAACAAGTAGCACAAGAAGAAGAAGTACCTCAAAGCTAAAAAACTATTTCATTACATGCAACGATATGCAAGAACATGTGATCTAAGGAACTAATTTATATTTGATACCAAATATAAGGAAATACTCTTATAAACCCCTTAGTAATTGAATTAAAAATAATTGTTGACTAAAAATTTAGGTATTTCTACACTAACCTTATGAGTATAAATTTGTAGAAACCTATCAACAAGAAATTAGAAACATAACGATGTGAAGAAAAATACTTAAAAATAAAATAATGAGAAAATTAATTTAATCTAAAAGAAGAAGAACAAATACATAGACATACACAAATAAAATACTTTAAAAATGACTCAACCTCCAAAGAATTATAGAAATCAAAAAATTACCAAATTAACATGGTTACAATGTAATAATATATCTTCTCCATGAAATAATTTAATGAGATCAACATTAAAATGACTTTGTGGAAGAATTTTCATATTATAACACCACAAACAAGAATACATATTCTACATCATCCAACACAAGAACACAAATATATTAGCATTAACCAAGTAAGAAACCATAAATATTTTCAAGAAACCATGAACCAACCATGGGAAGTATGGTGCCCAAAATACATGGCCTAAATTTAAATTTCCAACTCCATGATTGGTCAATTAGGCTAAAAAAAGTCACATTATAGGTTATAAACCTATAATATTAACCAACCAAACCTAGGTTCTCTATTTAGTCATGTTCCACCTTTATCAATATAGTCTCTTATACATTATAACATGCATCATAAGCTAATCAAGATCCTTAGTCCACTTTGTAACTCGCTATATGCATTCTCCTATGTACATCATCTAGAACATCTTATAGATCTTACATGACATATATACCATTTTCTAAGAAAATTACCTATAAGTCTCTTATTTATTAAACCAAACTAAGTATAATTATTAAGAACTATATGAATTCCCACACTAACCTTTAAGGATATTTTTGTCGTAATAAAATCAACAAAAAAAAAAGAATTATTCCATATAAATAACACTTACAAAATAAAGAATAAGAGAGATAGCATGGAAATCAACCACAAGAATGACAATGACATTTATATACCCTAGGGAAACTCTTTTGAAAAATACACATCCTCAAAATCTTTGAATTGATACATTATTCAAGAGAAACAAACCTATTATTATACAATATTAGGATCTTGCCTCTATGGAGATCAAAATTATCTTCCCCTCATAGAAATCTAGCAACATGTTCCTACAAAAGTCCTTCTCCTATACACTTTATCCCACACCTTCAATACATAGACTTAAGAAGGCCTTGGAAAAACCAAATAAAAATATGATAAGCCCAAACAAAGTCTAAAAAGTACTCTATTATTAATTATCATGTTACTCACATGTGTAGAGCCATCCAAGAAAATAAAATATCTCATATACAAGCATCTATGGTTTCTATTATACAAGTAAACATAAGTTTCTCCCAAGAACTCCCACATGAAGCAATAATTGAATCCCATGCCAAACTAATATTAAAAAATCTCTAACAAGTAACCCCCTCATCCACAATCTCATATGTCATAATATCTTAGACACCATATCTTTGTCAAATATTCCCTTACACATCCTTCACAAAAAAATATTATTTTAAGATTTATTTACACACACAAGTATAGAAGTAACAAATAGATATAATATTGGTATAATATGAAAATATATGTAAATGATGATAAGTAAAAGCCAAAAGCATAAGTACAACATCATAAAAATTACAATGTTCATTAAATAAATAAGTATATTAAGATATTATCTGAAAATAAACATGCTATGAAATTAAATTGAAATTGACAAAGAAATGCAATTTTTTCTATTACAATAAAAGTTTATGTTAATGTAGGGGCATAGCCCTAGCTCGATTTGACTAAAGCATTATGTTGCAGGCAAGAGGTCACAAGGTCCAATCTCTCCCCATCCCCATGGCACCAGAGGGTATTTCACATCAGCATCGCTAATCACCTAAAAATAATTACCAGATACACTGCAGTTTATAAGACAGGCTACTCGATCCCTGCAATCTAAAAAAAAGAGGAGACTATGTATTAATGTAATTTGAAATGACTCTAAACTACACAAATAAACACTACAAATAAAGATTCCTCCAATGTGTCATCGAATGACTAAAGTCATTCAGGGAGCCCACAGCCACTATTAAAGTGCATGATCATCGATCTTATTCATTTATGTCATCATTAAATATGTAAACCACTACTGCCGCAATTCTTGATCCATTTTTCTAATTGTAGAAGCCAGCCGAACTATGCAATATATGGAAATGTACTCTGCCGTAAAGATGATACCTCAACTTTATCCTCGTCATCAGCCGTAGAATGGTAAGTATAAGTATCTCTAATGGAAGCACCAACAAGCCAAACCAACAAGTTTCTGCTAAGTCCTTCTGACAGTCCTGCTCAGTGGCTTTGCAAAGACAAAGTTTGGAGAGAACCATGTCTAGATGGATACAACCGCTGAGTTTAGCAGGAGTAGTTGGGGATGTTCTCGATGCCTTCACTCCGACGGTTAGGATAAGAGTGGTGTACAACACAGACATGGAGGTCAAAAATGGCTTCGAGTTCTTGCCGTCCTCCATCGCATCGCCGCCTCTAGTTGAACTCCTTGGCGGCGAATTTGGCGCTTTCTTCACCTTGGTAATGATTAAATGTTTACAATTTTAAGAAGAAATAAAATCAATTTCGTCTCTTTCTATCTGTGATGGGTTTTATAGTTTTATTTTTGTTTTGTTTGCAGGTAATGACGGATCCAGATGCCCCTAATCCTAGCGATCCCACTGGTCGCGAGTATCTCCACTGGTATTTATTTCATGGATTGAAGTAAAATTCTTGTGTTATAGCTTAAACGATGTGCGTCAACCGTGTGTTTAATTTGTGCAGGTTAGTGACTGATATACCGGCGACAAAATCCAGCTCTTTTGGTAAGCACGATGAGTTACACCGTATTACGTGGCATTAAAGTTCCATTAAAAGATGTTCCCATGTACCCTGTCAGCACTTTGGTAGAAAGAAGTGTATTATATTCTTTGGCGCAGAGACAAATACCCTTGTCTTCCAAAGTACAATTCATTTTTCTTTCTTACTAAGAAACATTCTTTTTCCAGTTCTAAAATTGCACTGGTTTGTGCAGGTATAGAAATGGTAGGTTATGAGAGTCCGAATCCGATGGTTGGAATCCATCGATATGTGTTGGCATTGTTTAAGCAAAGCGGGAAGGGAAGAGTAGATCCTCCTCCTTCACGTCGCCGTTTCAAGACCAGGGAATTTGCAGAGATTAACGGTCTGGGCTTGCCTGTTGCTGCCATTTATTTCAATGTCCAACGAGAGACAGCGGCACGAAGACGTTGAAATTATAAAGTCCATCATTTCCATAATAAGTACTGTTGAGTTACTTGTAGAAACTCTTTATCAGTTTAAACTATTCTTCTTCAGCTACGCTATGTTTCAGATTTTGTCTAAGTTTAAATGGTAATTACAGAAGTTTTAAATGCTTTGCTTTTGTTGTCTTTTCGAATTTGGGGTTGTACATGGAGAAAGTTATAAGGAGGAAGATGGCATTCGGCTTCTTTCTTTTCATCATTTCCTCTTTTGTCGTCTCTATTTTCAGAAATGTGGCCGTATCTGCAAATTATTACCCTTCCTTCTGACAACATGCTTCACTCAAACCAAAAATAAATAATTAGTAATCACAACTAAGGGCTTCATTGCTATTATTACCATAAAGGGAGCTTAATTGGGCCTCTGTTTCTCAAACTGAGGATCTGAACTTATGTTTAACTGAAACGGCATTCCATCTCCAAACAACTTGAAATTAAAATCTGTTTGAAGAGATCAAACCAGGTTTGTTTGCGGTCTTTCATTGCGACTTGGGAGTAACAGATCTAATGAATGTATAGATATTTTTAGAAGTTTGAAAGCCAATTGGGTCACTTAAAGAAGAATGCACAAAGGGCCATGTATACCATTATCCCTATCCATTCGGATTACTAGGAACACTTTCGGCTTCCACCACGGAATTATAAATCTTGTAAGCAAAGACGAGGCTAATTAGACCCTTTCAATTAAGTAATATTAGACTATTTAATTATTGTGACAGAGATTAAGGGTTAAGGATACTTGATCCTTACATTGAAAAATATTACTTGTTGGATGATCATTAACATTGAGGTGAATCAAATGTAATATCATTAGAAGTGTATAAGGTGAAAAAAGAAGAAGGACATAATGACATTGATAAGGACAATTGCATCAAAGTAGGATAGAATCATGTTTGGTCATTATTGGTGATATATTAGATAATAAAGGGAGATCAAGACTATAGTTTTTATTCTAAATCTAACACTATAATTCTATAAAATTGATTATTAGTCACTTTTACATAGTCGAATAGACACATTAACAATTAACATAATCAAAGAGCTAAGTGCTTTCTGCCTCTAAATTTAATTTTTTAAATCTTGAGTCAGAATTCTCTAGATTTAATTATTACATCAATTGATTTTATTTATAAGGTCTAAAAAATCTATGCATGTAGAGTGTGTTGGGTTATACCTACATTTAAATGAAACTAATTGTTGAACTGAAACAATAGTGCTACCCTACATTGTTTTACCTTTTCTTACTTTTTGTTGTTTATTTTCCCACCTTGAGTTGAGTTATGAAACTTTTTTATTTATTTCTTTTCTTTTTTCCTTTCCTCTAGAATTGGTTGTATGCCAAAATATGAACAAATCTCCCATCTTCTAGCCTGGTGAAGTCTTAAAAAATATATCACACCATAGAAATGGATGAAAATGAAGCTTTTATAGGCAAAATTATAGATACATCCTTATTCAAATAAATAATAATCTTATGATCATGAGGCGTATTTTATAATATGGATAATAAGTATATTTCCAAACATAATAGAAATAAATATAGAGCATTTTTCCAAAATTATTAATGATGCTAATCCTTTAGATATATTCAACTCTCTTCATAACATTCTTATGTTAGAATCTTACAAAATAGAAGCCCTTAAAATAATATGACAAATAATGAATGCTTAAATTTATCTTCACTACTCTCCCATTCATTCTTACTCACATGCATCATCTTCCATTGTTCTCTCCAAAATACAATCCCTAACTTTTCCCTTCCACCACTTATTTGATTGTTACTTCTTTTCCATTATGATCCTATTAGTCCCAATATTTTTGAATTTATCACTATACTAATCCCCTTTTTCTCACTACCTCCCACATACACTATAACCTAATTATACCATCTCACACTTTTACATAGTCTCTTGTTCTCATTCCTCCTCTAGACTTCTATCTCAAACTATTTATAGTCCACCTATTACAACTAAAATTCATATCCATACCTCCAAACCCTTTACACAATCATGGATAGGTTTGAAAATTTTCAAAGTACAAAAAACACATTTTCTTTCAATATGTAAATAAATACATTATTAGTGAAGGAGACCATAATAATTTTACATATGATATTTTGCATATTCATCTCCTATGCGATTTGTGGCCACATGTTGAAATTTATAATGGTCAAGGAGATTCTCTTACTCATCTTAAATATTTCAATGCCACCAATTTTTATTTAAATTAAAGGAATATTCATTTTATTAGCAATATAAATTACTCTCTGGTTATATTAATTCATGTATCCCAAGTATATACATGTATTTGTTAGAAAAGTCAAGTCAATATTAATCTCATGGATAGTATTTTAGGTTTGGATGAATGTAAAAAGTGAAATAAAGTGTATTCATGATTATGCTACAAATTATAACCATTGCATACCAATATAAAATTTGAAATACTTAAGGATCAGATATATTTTTTGTCAAAAATATTGTCCCTACTATCCAATTAGGAAAATATCCCACAAACCCCTTGGTATATAAACTTAGAACTAAAGTTAAATATTAAATACAAAAAAAAAAAAAAAATTATGAGGAAAGATGTTTTGATACTAGATCAAAACCCATTTTAGTAGCATTAAACATATCAAAAAAATATTTAGAAAATAACAAGAATGAAAGACAAGAGTGATACATATATACTCTATGAAACTATTTTCAAGAAAACTTAGCATCCAAAACACTAGAAACATTGTGCTTAAACTAGTAAAAATGAAGTCACAATGCTATATATCAAGCTTCATGCCTTGCATGGAGATCAAATCTATTTGACCTCCTAGTGGAAAATAGCATAACTTTCTAAACAATAATATATATTATACCAATAGGAATCCTTTGATACATAAACATAATTAGGCTAAGCTCATTTGTGGGAGACCAACAACATTTACCATGGACACATAATAATATGGTAAGGATACCTTCTGCCCACTCCAAGAGAGTGACATCAAAAATTAAATTTACCTCATCTCACAAATATATTTGAACATTAAGAACATAATGGTTCATTGTAACTCCCAAGAACTCCCCCACGAATCACTAATTACATCTTACATTCACTAGTAATAGAAGGTGCTCCATAAAATATGTTTGGAATACATTTCTAAAATCATTGACCAATAGACTAGGATAGTGGAACACCTTATGATTATAGGATAAACTATTGTAATTTTTTTTACACAATTCAATTAATAAATATTAAATTAATTCCATTAAAGAATAAACAAGCCAATGATACACATGACACAAAAATCTAAATGAGAAACCCATATAGGAAAAGAAGCACTAGGAATTAACACTTATTTGTACTTTACCTATGATTATCATTTTATTGGTAAATTATTATTTTTCATTAAAGTAATGTGCATTTTATTAGCAATATATATTACTATGTGGTTATATTAACTCATGTATCTTAAGTATATATATTTCTTTGTCAAAAAAATTAGGTCAATACTAATCTCATGGACAATATTTCCAGCTTATTTGAATGTAGAAAAGGAAAAATGAGTGCATTCATAATTATACTACATAAATTTAACTATTGCATACCAATATAAATTTTTGAAAACTTAATGATAAATTAGATATTTTGTCAAAATATTCTCCCTACTATCCAATTATAAAATATCCCACAACCTCCTTAGTATCTAAACTTAGAACTAAAATTAAATAGGAAATAAAATAAATCATATTAATTTTATGAGGAAATAGGTATTAAGATTAGATCCAACTCATTTTGATAACAATTAGACATGTCAAAAAACATTTAGAAAATAATAAGAATGACAAACAAGCATGATATACATATACCCTATGATTTTTTTTTCAAGAAAACCTAGCCCCAAAACACTAGAAACATTTGATTTAAATTAGTAACAATAATTTCACAATGTTATATATCAAGCTCCATACCTTCAATGGAGATCAAATCTCTTTGACCTCTTAGAGGAAAATAACATATATATTTTTTAAATAATGTATAATATGTCAATAGCAATTTCTTGATACATAATACTAGCTAGGCCTAGAAAACTACAAAAATGCAATACCCTTGACCAAAAATAATATGATAAGCATCCCTTCAACCCACTCAAAGAGAGTGGCATAGAAAATTAAATTTATCACTCTCACAAATATATTTGAACATTAAGAACTTAATGGTTCAATGTAACTCCCAACCACTCACCCACAAATCACTAATTACATCTTGCACTCACTAGTATTAGAAGATGCTCCAATATATATGTTTGTAACTCAATTTCTCAAATAGTTGATCAATAGAATAGGATATTGGAAAATGCTATGATTATATGATAAAATATAGTAGTTCTTTTACACAATTTACTTAATAAATATTCAATTAATCTCATTAAAAATTAAACAATCCAAAGATACACATGATACAAATATCTATATGAGAAACCCATATGGGAAAAGAAGCACTAGGAATTAACAATTGTATTATTTAAGAAAGATAAAAATATTGAAATACGTGACTTTAACACAAACTCAATCTATATAAAAAATAGTATAAACCCTCCAAATATCACCTCATACCTCATAAATGAAACACATAGGATTTGTCTCAATTTATCTAACCTTGACACAACCATTTGAGTAGACGGATATAGTTGTCTAAATCTTAACTAATTTTTGTAAGGATTGCCAATACTCACACAACCATATCATGAATCTAAAAAAATATACGTGTGTCATACATTATGTTTAACATGACCTTTCATTATGAATTACCACCACATAATGAATTGTTGCCACTTACTATGTGTTAAATATTGTTGACCCACTTCTCTTGAAAGGAATATATGTCTTCTTGTACTATAGTTAAATGATATATATCACATGTAATAATATAGACAAGGATCTAATTAATCCTAAATACTTGTTGTACCTCACTACATCCCATACAATACCACTATCCCTCTAAGTATCACTACATGTGCTCAAATAGTACCTCAGATATTCCTTCATTACCATGTACACACTACTCATACTCATGACACTCACTCTGATAAATTGAATATTACTTCATTACAATACACTATACTCATGACATGGCTACAATTATGTAGTAGTGTTGTCACTGCATTTGACGTACAATTGGGAATAAAGAAACAATTCAAATTCCTGAAACATGCTACAAAATTAAATAGTTTACTATAAATATTTATCAATAAATTACAAGACAACAATCAACATAAACATTAATGAATTTGAGGTTGGAGTTCGCATAGAGAGGAAGATGGTATTCAAATTCTTTCTTATGGCCATTTCCTCTTTTCTCATCACTAATTTTAAGAAATGCCGCCGAATTTGCAAATCATTACCCTTCTACTACTTGCTTCCCTCAAACCAAAAATAAATTTAAATAGTAATCACAAGACTTGATTACTATTATTACCATAGAGGGAGCTTAATTGGGCCTCAGCTTCTCAAACAGAGGGTTTGAACTTATGTTTAACTAAAATGACATTCCATCTCTAATAAACTTGAAATTAAAATTTGTTTAAAGAGATCAAACTAGGTTTGTTTGGAGTCTTTCATTGCAAGAAGCGAGTAAAAAATCTAACGAAGACATATATATTTAGCCGATAGGTTATATGTGTGTACTTTTCCTGGAATTTTCGTTAGCCTTCCCAATTTTTAACCCTTCTGACGTCTAGCTCCCGGTCAGAAAAAGGGTGGCAGATTTTTTAATTTTTTATATTAAAGTGTTTGGCACGTCAATAGAGAAGGCCATCAAAATCAAACACTGACTGGCATCAACATTAATTGTTGTATGGTTTCCATGTAATGGCAATCATTGTAATAAGACTTGTCATTTAAAAGCTCAGAAAACATAGCGAATGTTTGCGCAATTTTCGATAATGCATTGTTGGGCATCATTCTGTGGATTTACTTGCTATCAAAGCTATGAGTGAGGACATCAAGCTTTTGTGAAGGTGCAATTTGGATCATCCTTTTTCGAGCTTCTGTGAAGGTGGTTGGAGGTTATTTTGTGGCTTTTGCATGGGGCGATGGTTGCAAAAGCATTACAAAAGTCTTGTCTCTGATAATTTTTTCCCCATTTTTTTGCAATCGTTGGAGAAAGAAGGGAGCCAAGAGAAAGCAAGTAGAGAGAGGCACATTTGACGCAAGCATGAAGAGATGCATTTGGGAAACCCATTTAAAGAAAGCGAGAAGAGGTGCATGTTGAAAAAACCCTTTGTAGAGTATTTCAATTTTCCAGAGGCCATTGTTGATTGTTGTTATGTGGCTTTACCAATATTGTTTCATTTATGGTTTTCATGTAGTCATGATGGTTGCAAGGAAATATTATTTTTTTGTATTGGTTTGTTATTGTGAATTCTTCTATTTTGTGGGTCTTTTCATCTGGGTCACTGTTGAAACCAATATTGTTTCATTTATGGTTCATGTTTTGTGGCGATGGTTTTGCATGGGTTTGTTACTGTGAATTCTTCTATTTTGTGGGTTTTTCCATTTGGGTCATTGTTGAAACCAATATTGTTTCATTTATGGCTTATGTTTTGTGGTGATGGTTTCAACACAATAAAATAGTTAATGTTATATAGTTTATGTTGTTTTCCATAAGGTATTGTTGATTGTTGTTCTCTAGTTTTGGCTATATTGTTTCATTTTCAATAAGGTATCGTTGAAAAAAGAATATGTCTACATGTGGGGTTATTTTGTTTTTTTGCATGGGTTTGTTACTATGAATTCTTCTATTATGTGGGTTTCATTTATTGTTTGTGTTTTGTGGCAATGGTGAGAATGCCATAAACTACTAAATGTTACACAGTTTATGTTATTATCTATAAGGCATTGCTAACTGTTGTTCTCTTGCTTTGCCTATATTGTTTCATTTTTTATAAGGTGTTGTTGAAAAAAGAACATTTTTGGGTGCGAGGTTATTTCATTTTTTTTGCATGGATTTGTTACTATGAATTCTTCTATCGTCTACGACACTGTTGAAACCAATATTGTTTCATTTATAGTTTCCATGTGGTGTTGATGGTTGCAAGGAAATTAAACAGTTTATGTTATTTTCACTAAGGCATTGTTTACAAAGCCTTGGCTATATTGTTTCATTTTTTATAAGGTATTGTTGAAAAAAGAATTTATCCACGTCTGTGGTTGTTTTTTTTGCATGGGTTTGTTACTGTGAATTCTTTTGTTCTATGGGTTTTTCATCTGGCTTGATGTTGAAACCAATATTGTTTCATTATAGTTTCCATTTTGTGGTGATGGTTGCAACACAATAAAATAGTTGATGTTATACAATTTATGTTGTTTTCCATAAGGCATTGTTGACTATTGTTCTCTACCTTTGGCTATATTGTTTCATTTTTTATATGCAAAAAAATAGTAAATGTTATAGAGTTTATGTTGTTATTCATAAGGCATTGCAGACTGTTTTTGTCTAGCTTTGGCTATATTGTTTCATTTTCAATAAGGTACTGTTGAAAAAAGAATTTCCTAGGTCATTGTTGAAACCAATATAGTTTCATTTATGGCTTTTTTTTTGTGTTGTTTCATTTTTAATAAGGTATTGTTGAAAAAAGAATTTCCTAGGTCACTATTGAAACCAATATTGTTTCATTTATGGCTTCCATTTTGTGACAATGGTAGCAACACAGTAAAATATTTAATGTTATACAGTTTATGTTGTTTTCCATAAGGCATTGTTGACTATTTTTCTTTAGCTTTGGCTATATTATTTCATTTTTGATACGCAATAAAATAGTAAATTAAGAACAGTTGTAAATATTGATACATGTGTTGAATAGGGAAACATAAGTTTATAACCAAACAACATAAAATAAAATGAGGTACATACACTGAAAGTGAAACACAACTATAAGAAATTTAAGCATCATCTAATGTGTTGCAACATAATTTTATAACCAAACAACATAAAATAAAATGAGGGACATAAACTGAAAGTGAAACAAAACTATAAGCAATTTAAGTATCATCTAATGTGTTGCAGAAATGAATATGATAATTTTTTTCATTACAACTAATTGTAGTACAAGAAAATTTAACACCTGAATGCATCGTACCTTTGAATTTAATTGAATGTATTAATTGAGGCATTTCTATGAACTTCAAGATATAATAGTATGGTTATGCATCAATAAACCAACAACTAATTCCCCATAACTTCATCACAGTGAATAACCAACCAATAATAAACTCGATTTGATGTCATGTCTAACTCCATCAAAATAACAATTTTAAAATGATCATCAGTACCTTCACGAATTATTGATATATGAACAACAATATTCTTTCCATAGTCATCAAACAAAATTATTTCTTGGTTTTCAATACAACATGGTCTAATGTTCTTCTTTTAGTTTTTTTGATATAGATGTACATATAGATATGCACAATAACTTGAACAAAATCCTACAGATAATAAATTCATCATTTTATAAGGGGAAACCCTCATACATGGGATGTGAGAATATAAAATATATAGAAACCATGCCTTATTGAGTATGAATGTTTTGTTTTCCTATCTAAATAATGTTTCCTTTAATATATAATTAATGGTGAAACCAATGTTTCTTATTGCACTTAATATAGAGCTTGTCACCATTGATTATAGTGGTAGACCAACATACATTGTCCACCAGCATAATCAATGGTGATATCAATGTTTTTTATTACGCTTAATATATAGGTTGTTGTACATATGAATGTTGTCTCCATCTAATTTCACAGACATACATATCTACACAGAGGGAAAATAAAATGAAACACAACAAAAGGTTTGCTCTCCACCCTACCATATTGGGTCATGGAGCCTCATAGGCTGTCACCAAACCCTTGAGCAAGAACATACATTGTCCACCACTGTGATCAATGGTGAAACCAATGTTTCTTATTGCACTTAATATAGAGCCTATCATTCTAAGTTATGCAATCATAGTAATATCAAAGATAGACATATGCAACATAACTTTATGAACTCACATGTAGTAGTAATATACTCTACACTAAGCCAACACAAGAAGATTAAAACCACATAAATTAAATGAAAAAATTATGAAACCTCCTATTTTGTGGTTTTCCCTTATTGTGTGCACTTTAGCCGAAATTTTCGTCAGCCTTCCTAGTTTTAAACCCTTCTAGCATGCAGCTCCTGATTGGAAAAAAGGTGGCAGATTCTTTTATTTTTCAATATTAAATGCATTTGGCATGTTGATAGAGAAGTCCAGTGAAATTAAATCTCGGTTGGCATCAACATTAATTGTTGTATCAATGGTTTATGTGTAGTGGCGATGGTTGCAATGTAATAAAATAGTTCATGTTCTTCTCAATAAGGAATTATTGGTTATTTTTGTGTGGTCTACAGTAACAGTTTGCACTATTTTCCATAAGGAATTGGTGATTTTTGACCTATGGCTTTACAAATACTATTTCATATGTGGTTCTCGTATACTAGCAATGGTTGGAAAGGAATTAAATAGGCCATATATTTATACTTTTCAAAGGATAGTTTTTATTTTTCTAGGCCTCAATAAGGATTTCTTAGAATGACACGCTGTATATTAAGTGTGAGATGAAATATTGGTCTCACCATTGATTATAGTTGTAGACTAACATACATTGTCCACTAGAAAAATCAATGGTGATATCAATGTTTTTTATTTCACTTAATATAATACATGTGGAAAATGCATATACACACATACACTCACACATACATATAAACATTCAAATCTACATGCATATACACATACAAATGCATTACATACACATATGTATCAAGATGTTGTATGCACTTAGAAAATTCAATTACATGCATATATGTTTATGTAGATGTATACATGCATACAACCATGTCCATAAGTATACATATGAAGAGCTGCAAATACTGATACATGTGTTGAATAGGGAGATCAAACTTGTACCTTTACAAAATCTCCTCATCTTGGCTCACAACTCTGATAGCAAGTAAAGCCACAGAACAACACCCAACAATGCCTTATCAAAATTGCACAGAATTTCACTATGTTTTCCAAGGTTTAAAATGGCAGGTGGTATTACAACCATCACCACTACATGAAAAGCATACAATAATTGATGTTGATCCCAGGACAGCGAGCTTCTATGAAGGTGCAAGTTTGAACATCCATTTTCAAGCTTCTGTGAAGGGAGTTGGAGGTTATTTTGTGTTTTTTTCATGGGGTGATGGTTGCAAAAGCAATACAAAAGTCTTGGCTCTGATAATTTTTCCCCAAAACTGAAACAAAACAAAAGAAGGGCTACTCTCCACCCTACCATATTGGGTCATGGAGCAACATAGGCTCCCACCAAACCCCTAAGCAATAACATACATTCTCTGCCACTGTGATTATTAGTAAAACCAATTTTTCTTATTGCACTTAATATAGAAACAATCGACACCACCCACAAACCATAAATGAAACAATATTGGTTTCAATAGTGTCGTAGACGACAACAAAATTCATAGTAAATTGCCACAAAACACAAACCATAAATGAAACAATATTGGTTTCAATAGTGACCCTGATGAAAAAACCAAGAAAATAGAAGAATTCACAGTAACAAATGCATGCAAAAAAAAAAAACCTCGCACATAGACAAATTCTTTTTTCAATAGTACCTTATTGAAATTGAAATAATATAGCCCAAGCTAGAGAACAACAATCAACAATCCCTTATGGAAAACAACATAAACTATATAGTATTAACTATTTTATTGTGTTGCAACCATTGCCACAAAACAACGAATACATACATATCTGTATGTAGGGAATGATAAGTTGTATTTTAAATGTTATATGGAACATTGATGTCACCATTGATCACAGTGATGAACAATGCCTTGTTTTGTTGTGTTTCATTTTATTTCCCCTATGTGCAGATATGTATGTATGTCATAGAAGATGCAAACAACATTGATACATACTCAGACATTCTTGGAATGATAAGTTGTATTTTAACTCTTATATGGAACATTGATGCCACCATTGATCATAGTGATGGACAATACATATTTCCCCTATGTTCATATATGTATGTATGGCATAGTAGATGCAAACAACATTGATACATACTGATCCCTATATTTATTATATTTGGACATTCTTGGAATGATAAGCTATATTTTGAGTGTTATATGTAACATTAATGCCACCATTGATCACAGTGATGGACAATGTATGTTCTTGGTTGGCTATTTTGCAAGCACATAGGTTGTTTTCAAAATGCTCTACAATGGGTTTTCCAAATGTGTCTCTTCCTGTTTGATTTCTTTTAGATGCCTTCTTTTTCTAGCCACTATAAAAAGCAAAAAAAAAAAATGGAGGAAAAAACTAGAAAATAAAAGAATTCACAGTAACAAACCCATGCAAAAAATAACATAAAATGGGTTGCATGTTGTATATGAATATTGTCTGTATATAATAATGTTTTCCACATCTAATTTCACATACATATATATCTACATGTAGGAAAAATAAAATGAGTGGCAAGAAAAGATGGCTTTCTCTCCATCTTGCTATAGTTTGGTAAGATCCTATGACGCTCCATGGCCCAATACGGTTGGGTGGATAGCATGCCTTGTTTTTTTGTGTTTCATTTTATCTTCCTAAGTGTAGATATGTATGTATGTCAAAGTAGATGTAAACAACATGCATATATACTCTTCTCTATGTTTATTCTTTTGGAAAAATAAGTGTTATTTGTTTGAGCCTCAATAGGGCATTCTTGGAATGATAAACTATATATTAAGTTTTAT
Source organism: Sequoia sempervirens (assembly GCA_007258455.2). Classification (NCBI taxonomy): domain Eukaryota; kingdom Viridiplantae; phylum Streptophyta; class Pinopsida; order Cupressales; family Cupressaceae; genus Sequoia; species Sequoia sempervirens. The sequence goes on along the minus strand of VDFB02256132.1, from coordinate 129,540,751 downwards.
ATGAAAAATTGAAGCCTTTTTTTAATTATTTCTTTTCCATCATATTGTTAATGTCTCTACAAAAAAATTGAAATGATAAACAGTATATTAAATTTTATATGAAACATTGAAGCCTCTTTTTTATTATTTCTTTTCCCTCATATTGTTAATGTCTCTACAAAAAATTTGAGAGATAATGTTGTGTTTTGAATATCTTGATGGTTGCCATTTTATTGGTGTTCTATCTTTCCTGTATGTGTTTTGGCCAGGGTTCTCATCAGCCTTTGTTGCTTTAATTGAACATTCGGCCCTCATGTTGTCATGGCATAAAGCTCATAGTTAGTCATTAGCATTGAAACTCTCAGCTTTTTAAAGAGTAGCCCCAGCAATGTCAGTGGACTTTGGCTCTCCCCAGGCTGCTAAACAACCCTCGAGCACCAATCTCGTAATTATGTTCCTTGTTTCCTTTTTTCTACTAAGAATTGTATTGGCTCTTTGCCATGTGCATTCAGTGAATTGTGAATATGCTTCATTTGAATTAATAGTCCTTGTAATATATAGTCTAACTAATTTATATTTTGGCTCTTTATGTTTCCTTTTCCTTTTGGTTTGTTATCCATTTGGGAGTGGCCTATGTGTTAGAAAAAAAAAGTTTGCATTTTTTAGATGTGTCAACATTTCTATGTTCTTCCTTGTTTATATTCAGCCAAAAATATAATCTTGTTTGCTTCTTTCTTGACCTTTCCCTCCTTTCATATTCATGTATTATATGCAATTTTGAAGTTGCTATGATCCTATAACCATGTATAATTATCTATGTCTGCATATTGGATACCAATAATTGATTCATTTTGTATTGTGTTTTTAGCCCACTTTTTCTTCTAGAGTCGTGTTGTAGTCTTGAACATCTCATTGCTTTGGATTAGCTCAACAAAACTACCTTGTAGGATTGAAATGTACGACTAGCCTTGACAAGGCATCCGATCCGATCTATTGGTGCTGGAGATGTTGTCCTATCTTTGGTTCTCCAGCTGATGTCTCTTTAGAAAATAGGTGGTGATCAAAGACCGATTGGCCATTACAAAGTTGTCCTCTCTGATGGAACCACAATGTAGATAGGAACTTTTGCTACAAAATACAATGACCTTTTTTTTCCAGGGGCGTTGAAAATATGTTTCATCTTGTGCTTGACAAACTATGTGTGTAGGAAGCTACGAGAATCAAGGTTGGATATTGTTTTATACTCCTTGCATTGGTTGTTGTATGCTTTCCTATTTTTGGGGACCAACTTTTTTTAATATTTGATCTTGGTTTGGTTCTAGGCCAATTGTTATATTGTCCTTAGATATCAAAATGTCATATTTTCAGTTAATTAGAACACATAGATATCTATTTAAAGATCAAGAAGAACAAATGGTGATCTTAGAGTCACCTTCCCCATCCAAATGAGCCTCAAAATTTGGGATTCATACATCCCCAACACAACATAGTGCTCCTTCAAATATCAGCCCTGTTAAAGGCATGAATATTTACCAAACTAGATGGACAATAAAAGGTTGGGTGACAAATAAAAGGGATATATACCACTACAATAAACAAGGATGTGAGGGCCAAGTATTCAACTTTGAAATTATTGATAGTGAGGGAACAAGAATATGAATCACTTCCTTTAATGACATAGTAGAATTGTATTATGATAGGGTTTAGGTGGGCCGCACTTATTGTGTGTCAAAAGGCTTGGTCAAACAAGTAGATAAGAAATTTAATAAGTTGAACAACTACATGGAAATTATTTTGGATCAAAACTCGATATTGAAGTGTTGTGATGATGAGACCTTTGTGTCAGAGAAAGTATTTAAATTCATCCCAATAAATGAAATTGTAAACTGTAACAATAACACTTTGATTGATATTATTGGGGTTGTGGTGCATGTAGCAAAGGTATCAACTATTCAAAGAAAGGATCAATCTGAAATGATTTGAAGAATTGTGAAACATAATGATTTGTCATCCTCTTGCATTGACATTAATTTGTGGGGCCCAAATTGGGAAGCAAAGGGTCAGGAGTTGGAAAGGTTGTGCATTCTTGGTTCGGTTGTCATACTTGCTGTTAAAAATGGTTGCGTTAGATATTTCAATGGATCTATTGTGAATACATCTGCATGGAATGTTCTATACATAAATCCTGACATCCTAGAAGCACAGGCCTTGAAGCAATGAGGACATGTTGAGCCACCTGCCATTGAGCCCTCATAGATAGTGCCTTGAAAGGTTGCTTTGGCCAAAGGAAGAGTCACTATAGGATATATCTTAGATCATTGTCTTTCCTTGCCAGAAACTTTGTAGGCTATTGTCAAGGCTACAGTGAAATATATTACAACTAATGCATTTTGTTATGTTGCATGTCCCTTCTAGGTCAATGGTAGATAATGTAAGGAAAAGTGTGAAGATTCTTCCAATAATATGTGGTACTGCCCTAAATGCCAAACAATCATGCCTGATTATGACTTCTGGTATTTGTTGTGGCTAAAGATGGAAGACCACATGGGTGAGATTTGGGCTACTTCTTTTAATAAGCCTACAACAAGCTTATTGTAGATGTCAGAAAAAGAGCTCTATATGTTGCAATATGAGTCTTCTACTGCAATGACTACTCAGTTTTTCATCAATGGTGTCATCTACACTTCTTTTGTTTTCAATGCTCTTATTAAAACTCAAACCTATAATTTAGAAACAAGGCTTAAAACAATAATAGTCAAAGTTGCAAGAATTAACTTTGAAGATGACTGCAAATTGTTTCTCTTAGATTTGTATGCAATATCCTCTACCAGGGAAGACTTTGCAAAGATAATAGCAGTATTGCCATGAATGCAAGAAAACCATGCTTGATTGTGACTTTGGATATTTGTTGTAGTTTTTGTTGACTGGACATCTATTTCATTTTCTTTTTTTGGTATTCCCATCACATCGAAAGACCTTTGCTTTATGATCTTGTTGCTTTGTTGCTTGTAGAATTGGTTATATATTAAGACAATGCATTGTAACTTATAATGTTTAACAAAAAAAGATACACTTATTTTGTTTTGTATTGTTTATGTCGCTTATAGTTTTGTTTCCCTTTCAATGTATGTCCCTCATTTTATTTTATGTTGTTTGGTTATAAACTTATGTTTCCCTATTGAACACATGTATCAATATTTATAGTTGTTCTTATATATACACTTGTGGACATGGTTGTATGCATGTATACATCTAAGTATTCATATACATAAACATATATGTTGTAATTGAATTTTCAGACTGTATACAACATCTTGATATAGATGTGTGTAGATACATGTGTATGTAATGCATTTGTATGCATATATGCATGTAGATTTGAATGTTTATATGTATGTGTGAGTGTGTATGTGTGTATATGCATTTTCCACATGTATCTATGAGGTCATGTGTATATCTATATATAGCTATGTCTATTTTTTAATATCAGTATAGTTATTTGCTTCTTGTTTGTCTGGATTGCCACATACTTTTCTCTCCACAATTTTTTTTGGCTATAATGTTGGCTCCATTGAATCCATAATTATTCTACATTCGATCTTTGCACATGGTTAAAATGCAAAATGTAATAATAATTTTTTTCTCTCATTTCTCTGGTTTTAATCTTCTTGTGTTGGCTCAGTGTAGGATATTCCCATATATGTGCTTTATAATCTTCTTATGTTGCTTAAATGTGGTCCTGCCTCTGCATTCATAAAGCTATGTCACATATGGTTATCTTTCATTTGATTAGAGTTGCATAAAACTTCATTTTTGTTATAATATTTCCTATGTAACATTCAATGATGATTGTCCTCTATTGACTACACAATACTTTTGTAATTTTTCTTGAGTCCAGGTTATTAAAATCCAACGTTGCACATGATTAAAATGCACAGTGTTATAAAAAAAAAATCATTTGATTTTTGTGGTTTTAATCTTCTTCTGTTGGCTCAGTGTAGAATATTCTTGTATATGTCCTTTATAATCTTCTAATAATACTTAAATGTTCTTTATACTCCTTTGGAATTTCCATTCATAAAGTCATGTTGCATATGGATATCATATGGTTCTCGGCTATAATATTTGTTCCCTTAAACCCATACTTATTTTAATCTCACGACTGTGTTTTTAATCTTTTAATGCTAGTTGAATGTTGAATTTATTGGTCTTGGCTCCCCATTTATAAAGCCATATCACATATATATGTATCTAAATGAAGATGCACATAACACAAATATATATCTACATTTATACTTGTTGATACATATAATTACATTTAAAGTTATACAAATATATATTCTCACGTGCATTGACAAGTATAGGTGTGGATATCTATTTATGTTGTGGAACTTAAGCTACAACCCAACACTGAAAAATGCCTTATTGAAAATAACATAAACTGCTCAATTACTTTGGTAAGTTTTAAATGCAAGATATTATTGCAACCATCCCTAATATATGGAACCCATACATGAAACAATGTTGTTGTGACAAGTTGTGGCAAGTGATGTTTATTTCCTCTACTCAGGAAACATACATATATATCTAGATTTAAACTTATCTATATGTGTTCTCACATGTTTTGACAAGTTTAGGTGTAGCTATCTATGTATGTTGTTTGCAAAAGCACTTGTCACAATGGTGGCTCACAATATTGATAGCAGTTGAAGCTATAGAACAATACTCAACAATTCCTTATTGAAATAACATAAACTATTCAATTGCTTTGGTAACTTTAGAATGCTAAATATTATTGTGGTCGTCAGTATTGTATGGAAACCATACATGAAACAATGTTGTCGTGACAAGTTGTGCCAAGTGATGTTTATTTCCTTTGCTCTCATATTGATTTCTTGATTAAAAAGTCCACCTATGTACTGGGACTTTCAAATTTTTCAAATTTGAAGTGCTCATATTGAAAAAATTTCTTTTGCACACTCAGAAGTGAACCTAAAAAATTTGCCTAAGTGACCTACTTTGGAGGGTCATAATTTGGTGCATGTTCATTTTTAGGCCAAGCCCCTTAGTGGAAATATATAGTTGACATATGTGAGTATGCGTTTCAATTTTCAGCTCCCATGATGAGTTTTGACAGGGTTTCAAAAGGTGTAGCTGAAAGGTTTTAGCACTTTTCTATTGTTTGCAAACTTTTAGTTCTGCAAAGTGGCCTCCTGTTCAAGCTGATATTTCATAGCTAGATGATTGTCAAGACAAAGGATTTTTGTTCTCCATTCTCCTTACATTCATGTACTCCTTGGTACGGTTTTAGAGCCTCATGATCAGATTTGGTATTTTCTCGAGATCAAAAGCAAATGCGGTTTGTTATGTTTTTACATCTGCATTTATGAATTGTTTCAAGGTGGTCAACTTTGACCCCTAATATCTCGTGAAGCATGATGATTGAAGGAAGGTACTCTTGCACACATACTCAGTGTACCTAAATGAGCTTGTGTTTCCATTGGAAGCCTCCGAAAAGTTGATTTGATATTTTTCCAAAGTGGTGACTTTGTGAGCCCTGACTAGTTTTAAACAGGTGTAGTTGCAGAAAAGTCTGACTGAGCAACTTTGACATTGAGTATCTTGCACCTCGAAATATCTTTTTCCAAACTATTTGTTGCACTGAATTCTTGGGTCACATGTCTACATGCATGCTCAGTTTCAAATTCCCAAGATAAGTTATGATGGGTTATTTGATCATTTTCTTATTGTGACAAGGCCAAAAATGGTGTTCTAAAAGGTTCCCAATTTTGCAATTCTAATGATGACACATTTCTTGTTTTGATACAGCTCCATTTTCATTAAGAACAAAGGTCATTTGATACATTATTTTAATGTATTTCAGGTGTGGCAAACACATCTCGAGGGCTAGTTTACAAAGGAGCTACTTGAATTTTAAGGGTTGGGAAAAATTTGAGGAAATGGGTTTTCTCTAAATAATTGATTATGATCACACACAAAAATTCATGGCTCCAGGTGTCCTGATTTGCACGTAGTGAATTTCCTCCAACTGGACCACGAGCGTAATTAGAATTCACAATTCTTCTAAAGTTTCAAATGTTCATATTTAAAATATTTGTGCAAATATAAAGGTGAATTTAGGGAAAACATAAAATGAATCTTCAAATGTTTTGGAGGGAAAGCAAGTTTAATTATTGCTTTTGATTGACTCAAATACGACTTTCAGGGCTTTCACAGGGAAAATTCATCCCAGTGGCTATTTTGATTTGTCTGTCCCATTTGATATTGGTGATCAACGATGATGAGTAAATATTGTGTTGGTTTTCATTGTGCAAGGATTGTGTGAGTTTCCTCTTCTAGTGAAAATACATAAAAAATTGTTTGAAGAAATTCTTTTTAGCGTGGCTCCGCATAGAGGAGAGACATGTACTTCAAAGAACGAGCCACTGCATTGATAAGGCATGTGAAATTTTCTTTACAAAAGGCCCCAAATAAATGTGATTTCATGGAATGCCACTACATCATGTGCACAAAATGGATTTATTCAAAAGGTTGCGTACATTTGTAGGCGAATGCATAGAGGGATCCACAAATAAAGCCACCATTGCCAAGCTACAGAATGAGTGAAGGCAAGTTAGGGAAAAACTTTCTAATCAATGACAGAGAAGAAACCAAGCTACGTGGAGGTATCGCGCATATCACGTAGGTTTGGTGATGACGTCGAGAATAAATATGTGCGGTGTGCATGAGAAGTCTTAAAGGCCCGATGAAATATTTAGCAAAATGCTTTTGCTAATAATATAAAATCATAAAGTGCTTGGCTGGGGAAAATATAAAAAAATGGGAGCAATTCTTGATCGTAGATCTCGCGCATTGGAAAATGATGCAAGCTAAAATGTTGTGAGGTGTGCGAAGAACCTCCATGTGGATGGTGGGACCAGGTAATATTTAAAGTTTTTAAGCTTCTAAATGCTATCCGATGTAACACTTTGCAAGCAATGTAAAAATCAAAGATTTCTTGGTGGGGGAAATATTAAAGTGTTGCCCAAAAAGATGAGGAGTGATTTTTTTTTTAAATGTGAAAAGTAAAAGGTGGAATGTAAGACATGGGTAAAGTGTTTTACTTAGCCTATATGAAATATTTTAACCACCACCATTTAAAGCAATAATTTTAAATATGAAAAGCAAGGTGGGTAATTTTATTTTACCCAAATAAATTTGATTTCCCATTTTAAATGCTGGTGAGATAAGGCACTGAAAGGGGTGAATAAAAAGGTGTAAGGTGAAAGTTGAAGGTGAAATTTGGGTAAAATATTTTAAATAGTCCAAAAAAATAAAGACTTGGGGATAAAGTAAAATGAATATTTTACTTTATTGGGCACATAGGTGTGTAATAAAATGAGGTGCACATGCATGGGAAAATGTGTTCATTAAAGCCCAAAGTGAAATATCAAATATTTTAATATAAGGTGGGTTTATTTTAAAATTTAAAATGCTGCCCCATAATATAATATTTGAGGCTCAAATATTTTAAAAGGAAAATGTTTTAAACATAAGGTGAAAAGTGAGTTGCACAACAAAAAAAATTCCCAAGGTGAAATCTGAATTCCTTTCATGTTAAGGAGCAAATATTTTAAAGTTGTTGGGAAAATTATTAAAGTGAAAGCTTATGGTTTAAATAGTAAAATGTTTTCATTGCTTGGAAATAAAGTTAAATGCAACAAGTGAAAGAGAACAAAAAGGCTTGCATGGGAGAATAGAGCTATTTTTCACACTTCTGGGTGAATGAAGTGAGATTTTTCATTTGGGGAAATTTTTTGTTGTTGAAAAAAGAGTGAATCTTCTACTACAAAGAAAAGGAAAAGTTTGTTGGAAAAGGTAGAGAGAAGAAAGCGACTTTTTCTGGATATTTTATTGTTGCTAATTAACGGTGGATGAAACTTCCAGATGTCATCAACGGATCAGTTCTTGGGCTTCATATGTTTATTTTATTCTCATTCTCTTCTTATTATAGAGTGTTTTGAATTCTTTTATGGGTTGGGGTAGATAGAGAAATGTTGAGTCTGAGTCATGAATTGAGTCTGTAAGCTGTAATTGTTGATTTCATGAGTAAATATCAATCAGTTTGTGCAATCAAATCATGAATTTCATCAAATTGTCTCCATATTTGTACACATTTAGTCATATGAATCCAATAATACAAAGTATGTTTAAGTTTTCCATCTTAATTTTCCTGAGATTGTGTTATGTGTTCATGGCTCTATTTCAAGGAAGTAGTTAAATTACTTTGTGCAGATAATTGTGATTTTAAGTGTGTAGGTTGGATCTTTAAGAAGAATTTTGATGACAATAGGAGTGGATTTGTTGGTGTAATGCATTAGCAATTTGAATCTACTAATTGAATCTCATTTCCTGATGAAATTCTTTTTATGATTATGCATTTGACTCCATGGCCCAAAATTAGGCACTAATTTGTCATTCAGCTTAGTGCATTTCAAAAACAATTCATAAATTCAAAATCATTTTAAATCCTTGTTGTTTGGTTGAGTTTTAGTGTTGAATTATGCTTCCCAATTGCTGAGTGAGTGTTGAGATACCAAGAATTTAGCCAGATTTGAAGTTGTTAGTACTTTCTTTGGTATATTTTAATTGGGAGTTATCTGCTATAAAAAACATTGTTTGTGCACAGTTGAATTGAGGCTTTCGGTATTGTAGGAGATTTCAGTTTTTGACCGAATCTTGTTAGTTAGCCAAATCCATCTTTGAGTTTAAGCACTGGAATGTGGCTACTCTATAGGATTCATTGGACAGATTAAATGGGAACACCAACACTATGGATATATATGTTTGTTGTCTACATATAACTTTAGATGCATATATATCTATATAGATTTTTCTTTCTAAGCATATATGTGGACTATTTTATTGCTTTGCAACCATCGCCACTACATGGAAATAATAAATGAAATAATATTTTTGAAGTTATTCAACAACAATCAACAATGCATATATGTGTGCATCTAACTTCAAATATATATATATATATAGGTGTAGATTTTGTTTTGCGGCTACATATATATGCAATGCATGCACTGGATGCATTTGTAGGAATATGTTGCTTGCAAATATATAGACACAAAAAGTATATGTTTCTTTTGTTGTGTTTCATTTTTCTTTTCCTGTGTGTAGATATGTATGTATGTGAAGTTAGATGTAGACAACATTCATGTATACTCCTCCCCATGTTTATTGTTTTGGGAAGATAGTTGTTATTTGATTTGTCCTCAAAAAGGAATTCTTATGATAATAGGCTTTATATTAAGCATAATAAGAAACATTGGTTTCACCATTCATCACAGTGGTGGACAATGTATGTTCTTGCTCGGGGGTTTGGTGAGAGCCTATGAGGCTCCATGACCCAATATGGTAAGGTGGAGAGTAGGCCTTCTTTTTTTGTGTTTCATTTTACTTTCCCTATGTGCAGATATGTATGTATGTGAAATCAGATGCAGACAAGTGATATTGCCATGCTAGCTTGTGCCAAGTGATGTTTATTTCCCAACTTGTGCTTTCCTTTGCTCTTGCAGTTATTTCTCTATTGACAAGTTCACCTATGGATATATATGTCTATTGTCTA
>VDFB02256132.1:129374986-129531035 GCA_007258455.2 Sequoia sempervirens | reverse complement strand
TGATACATATGGCATTCTACTACTTGGCTCAGTTGACCCAAATTCTATGGTTTGCTACACATTCACACAAACTAACCCTTAATTCTATATTTGTATGTCCAGACCTTGGTCCATATGGTTCTCTATATCTCAGAACAATTCAAGCCTGCACTAGTTAAATTTTTGTATGGTTTTTTGATCTCTTTAATGTTAGTAGTTGGACTGCTATGCCTGCTAGGTCTTACATTGGCATTAGAAAAGTTAGGGAAACTTAGTCTGAAGTAGGGCCAGTTAGATCCGACTCAACACATGAGGTGCTTGTTACTTGAACCAAATGGTACTAGATGATTACTCTCTATAAATGATCAATTCGAGCTTATAGCTGCTGAAATTTTGCACAATTTTTTTTGTTCTGTTTCATGTCCCTAGTTTGACTGTTATGCTTACTATTTCCCACTTTTGGGGTAGTAGTTGATGAAAACATCATTCAAAGCAATTTACTGAATAGGCTTTTGTTTGCAGGCAACCCTTGCTCATCTGAAGGAAAAGCCAGTTTCACAGCCCTTACCTTCAATCAGCTCAAGCAGCATCACTGGTGTGAGGTTAGCTCAGAAGCTTTTAGGGGGTGGCAATGGAAGCCGGACATTAAGCTTTGGAGGGGGAAATGGAACAAGTAAAACGGTTGCAGGAAGCAAGACAAGTTCTTCCACACATGGTATCTCATCTACAACCAATGGGCCTACAACTTCAAATTATGACGGGGAAGGCACATATCTAATTTTTAATGTGGGGGACACACTGTTTATTAGCGATTTCAATTCACATGACAAGGTAGAGAATATTAAAGCATTTACATTGTGCTTTGCCTATATGAAATGCCTTGAGATCTTTGCATTTTCTGTCAACTTGTTTTGATTGCCTTAAAAATCTTTGCAGTATATTGTAGAAGTGTCTGTTGGGTAGTATATCTAAATCCTGGTGGTGGTTATCATTTTTTCAGGATCCTATTAAAGCAATCCATTTTAGTAGCTCAAATCCAATTTGCCATGCCTTTGATCCCGATGCCAAGGATGGCCATGACCTTATAATTGGTCTGAACTCTGGAGATGGTACTAATTGGACTCTGGCAATATTATATGCAGCCCAACTTGTTCTATGATTTCAAATTTCTAATATTTCTTATTGCCCTATGTTTGAGTCCAAATTTTGGCATTTGATTGCATTTTAAATGTGGTTTGGCAATGCAGTGTACTCAGTGTCGTTGCGGCAGCAGTTACAAGATCCTGGAAAGAAGCTTGTAGGGACTCAGCATTACAATAAAGATGGGTCCTTGAACAACACGTGTGTTTTTCATCCTTGCCCATGATATCTTTTGGTAGTGTAGACAAATCTTAAAAGTTTAGTCCTCCATCTCCAAATTCAAAATGCTTATTATCAAATCAATTGTATGATTCATAGAGATACCCAAAACTTAATGAAAGTTGTGAACATATTCAAATGTTTGACCTTGCTAGCCTCTTCACGTTTTTCTTTCATTATAAAAGTTTTATTGGGTTTGCATACACTACTTGAGGACACAAGCCTTTTGTGTGTGTATAAATATTTAGTATTTTAATTTTAAGTTTTGCTTGTATTGGATAACCCTAGAATACAAATTGTTCAATCTAGAGATCCATGAAAACTCAACTCCTTGTGCATCACAACAATCTCCTGGCTACTATTTCCCAAGATACAAGTTTCAAGCATTTACCCCATAATGGTAATTATTGGAATGAATGAGCACAAAACAGTATTGCAGATTTTAAATTTACATTATGAATGACACTAAATATATGATGCAGGAATGATTGAGTGTGTTGCTATGTTCCACGGGTTTTCGGGGACGGGGACCGTGGGACGATAGGGGATGCCTTTCGGGGATGGCAGTCTGAGGGCCATTTTTTGGGGACGGAGGGGGATGGGTTTATATATGAAATTTATATACATATATATATATATATATAGAGAGAGAGAGAGAGAGAGAGAGAGAGAGAGTGTCAAATCTCTACAAGTTAATGACACCAGTATAACAACAGCAATATAACATGACAATGTTAAAATGATGTTGGATGACATCTATAGGCACCTGCATGCCAAGCACATTCCAAAATGAAATTGTTTGTTTATAGTTCTCACACAATACCACACTGTACCAGACCATGGCAAATGTACCTTTAATCTCTTTTGCACTCTATGATACCATATGTAGAATTTTGAATTTTGATGCTTTTTTGAACAATGAAAGATTGAAATCAGAAATCCAAATTATTTCTGTTAATATTGACTGTTATATAACTTATATTAGTAACTGTGAATCTGAATCATGATATATTTATTACTGTTATACTACAGTTGTTGTTGTCACTGCTGTCATGATTAATTTAATTGTTGTTATATTGCTGTTATAGCGCTGTCATGATATATTTTTTGCTGCTGTTATAATGCTGTCATGTTTTGTTGCTGTTATAATGTTGGCATGATATATTTAATAGTCTTTTTTTTAATGTTATGAACAATTATTTTTAAAAACATTATTAAAATATGTTTTTCAACAGGGGATGCCTGGCCGTCCCCAACTGCCTTGGGGACGACTAGGTGCCCCCAATTGTTTCCTGCCGTCCCTGATTTTGGGGACATTTCCGCATTTTCCAGATTTGGTGGGGGACGGCTAGGGGACGTACCCTAATGTCCCCCCATCCCCAAAATGCCTTAGGGGACGGGGACGGGGGTTTGAGGGGTGGAGACGCGTCCCTGTGTAACACAGGTGTGTTGATATTGATTACAAATCTGATTTATAATTATAATGCCATTATCTTTGTTTCCATTCTCAACCATCTGAAAACTGTATTGTAAGTTATAACTTACCACAAACTACCCAAACCAACAATATAATATCAATTATTATATTAATACTATCTTCACTAATATTTATTTATTTACTAACCTATATTTACCTATACTATAATGTAATATTTTCAACATACCCCCTCTTATTCCATCACTTTGAACAAAGGTAGGAACACTGGTGGAAAACATCACTTGATGAACTAGGGAGCACACTATTCTCCAGCAAAGTTTTTTTTTTTTTTTTTAAGACTGCAGGAATTGGGTAGCGCGACCCCATATAAACTGCAGTGCGCCTGGTAAAATTTTTAACGTGACTGGTGGCGCTGGCGCAACACGCCCTCCGGTACAACGGGGGTGGGGGAGACTAGACCTCGTGACCAACCTCCTGCAACAGGAAAGATTTAGCCAACCCAGCTAGGGCCCCAACCCCTATTCTCCAGCAAAGTTGCTTATTAGGAAGTCGGGATATATTTTGTGCTCTCACAACACACTGTATACCACCACTGATATAATTTGTGCTCTCACAACATGCCGTATGCTGGTTCTCAGACACCGTATACTGCCACTGATATATTTTGTGCCATCCACTCTCATTCAACTGGTGTGCATTTGTAGCCGTCTTATTGTTTTTTTCCTTACAGACAGTGGTGAAGATATTTAGCCATACAAAATGAATGGATGGCTAGAAGCCATACAAAATGAATGGATGGTTAGAAGCCATACATAATATTTTTCCTCCATCCTCGAAGCAAGCAAATTTGACATCTTTTCATTGATTTTTATACTTCTCTTCAAGATGACACATAGCATCGCAAAGAGATTTTAAATAAATTTTGATATAATGCCTGCTAAATGCTTAATTCCAGAAAATTCAACTGCTGGGTAGTAGTATTCAAGGATGGTTTTTGAGGGACAATTCTACAAGCAAAACACATTTATTGCAAAGCTTGATTGGAGCAGGCAGTGATGTCAACCAAATGCAACCCAAACTATTTGCAGGAATGTGATATAGAGGTGATGGCACTAACAGGTAATGTGTGAAGACAATGGAAAACAGAACCATGCTTGTTGGTGGAAATTGCAAAAAAAATGTACAAAATGGAATAACAATATATCAGCAAAATATGTTATTCAACCTTCCTCATTTTCTCACTGTGGCCCCAGCATCTGCAACACTCTGAAACCATATTGGTATGACTGAGCACAAAGCAATATTGCAGATTTACATTATGAATGACACAATAAAGATATAATGTGGGAATGATTGATTATGTTGACATTGATTACAAATTTGGCATATAAAGCCCTTGTCTCCATTTCCATTCTCAACCACCCGACAACCATATTATAACTTACCACAAACTACCCAAACCAATGATATACTATTTAGTTATACTATTTGTAGATTGTATGGTCTCATATTTTCAATTTTATACTGTTTGTGTTTACTTTAAAGTAGTAGTTTCATTTTTAATTTTTAAAGTGGTTAGTTACATTTTTTAGTATTCACCCCTTGTGGTCTCTTGGTTCTCATGTCATCCGACTCCCTTGCTCTATTTAGTTAGCTGTGGTCTGCAGTTTACCATTTCACATTCTCTTCTCTTGCCTTCTACATCGTGATGATGGTGATCCAAAATGTTATGGAAAAAGTATTACACAGTTAAATCCAGAAATACTCACTATCCAATGTACTAATAATTATTATATTAATCTTTACTTATTTACTAACCTATATTTACCTATGCTATGATTGAGTATTTCCAATAGTAATAATTAGAGAGTAGCATGTTGGCCCATTAAATGCAAGAGGAAGGCATAAAATAGCTGATTCCAGGATGGTGAACCCCTGGTGAGTCATTCCTTCAATTCGAATATGATATATCTGATGATTCTTAAACAAATAAACTACTGTTTCTAATTGATACTATTTTGAATGGATGTAGATTGGTGCTTAATCAGGTTAATGGCCTTTGTGAATGCATACAATTCCTGTTTGCAGTGTTTGGCTACAGTATGAAGTCCATTCAAAAAAGAAATTGGTATCAGATGAGATAGCTTTGTAACACACTGTTTGCAAGTGCATCAGAGTGATGGACATGTATAACCACAAGCATACACATGCACACAAATTTATGCATTTGCATCCATGTATTATGTGCACATACATACAGAGATACTATCTTACAGTACTTAATATACAATAGCAGTTTTAAATGACAGATCTTACACGCTAATATTCGCCCATCCTAAGAAAGCAGGAAGGGCAATCATCTTTTAGGAAGTACTGTTATTATGCTTTCAAAGAAAATGGAGTTTGTGTCATGCCCCTCGCCTGACCTTCCCAGACCTAAATGACATTGATTCAATGAAGTGCACCCAAATCCTCCTACAAGCCACGAGGTATGAGGTGTGCATACTCCTATTATGGTGTGAACTATTGTATCCCACATAGTGATTCTCTTTAAATTGATGTACACTAGAGAATTGTGTGGCAAATGACCTCAATGTGCAAACTCCTGTGATGTGATGAAATTGTGGGCTCCATGTATCATTGTTGTTGGATATGGATGATTAACACATGTAGCACTATACTTCAAATATTCTAATTGGCCGCCTCCTCAAGCCATTGCCCACATAAAATGGTTAATAATTCCCAATCAGTAGAATATGGTGGCGCTCCTTTACTTTAAACACAGATTACAATATGAATTAATTCTACTTCAAGACAGCGATTCTTAACTAAATAATTATTTAGCAACGGCCCTAAATAAGGATCACTAATAGGCATGTGATTGGTATTAAATAAAACAGCACTTGGGAAAACATATGATTAACAATAACAAATGATGTATCCTTTCAAAACTAAAGGACATGACCCCCCCACATTGTGAGTTATAAAAGGGGGATCAATTCATTTGTAGAAGGCATCAAAGGAAGGAATGGAATATGACCGGGAAAGGAGATTGAAAACAAGGAATAAGGATCAGCAATTATAAGAGGTCTATTGGATTAAAATATTATTATCAGAAATATATTTGGGAAGTAAGTTTATATATATATATATATTTCTATATTTCTAATTGATTTCAATTTACACTAATTACCTTTGCATGAATATATAATGCAAAGGTAATTATATATATATATATATAATTACCTTTGCATTATATATTCATGCAAAGGTAATTAGTGAAAATTAAAATCAATTAGAAATATAGAAATATATATAATGTACGATTATGTAATAATGATGCTTGCAGCAATTATTGAGCCTTATAAGTAATTATGATTCCTTAATATAAATATGAATAATGGATTCTTATTCTTTTGATTTTCTTTAAACAATCATATGTAGGGTTGGCAAGCTATATATATATATATATAAAATATATATCTATACATATATATATTCATGTGAAGGTAATTAGTGTAAATTGAAATCAATTAGAAATATATATATATATATATATATATATATATATTATGTAATAATGATGCTTGCAGCAATTATTGAGCCGTATAAGTAATTATGATTCCTTAATATAAATATGAATAATGGGTTCTTATTCATTTGGTTTCTTTAAACAATCATATGTAGGGTCAGCAAGCAATATCTACTGAATATAAAAGACAGATCGACCAGCAAGGCAATTGGAGCAGATCAAACATAATTATCTGCACTCAGCAGACAGGGGCAGAAGTCAGCATTTATTAAATATGTTTGCATCTTAGAATATAGCGGTCTTATATTTTAGCAAGTAATGTGGTACGCTCTATCATGATTATTGTGCATAATGATATCTTTATTATTGTATAATCTCTATGAATCTGGATATATTGAGTGTTTGCAATTCTCATCAATGCAACCATGAGGGGAATGGGGGAAATTCCAGTGGGGTGAGCAGATACTAGATTTCTTTCTAAGTACGCCACTCCAAGCTGGTCACTTGGGGCCAAGCGGGTGAGTATCTGCCCTTGGGCTTAGAAAGGGGAATCAATGGGCCTCCTATTGTAGCTTCTCCCCAATCTCTACATGGATTGGTTGTTGATCGTAAGAGGGATGGATAAGGCAGCATGGATGGGGAATGCAGATACAAGTTTATCCACTAAGTACGCCACCCCATGTTGGATGATTGTGTGTCTGCCACTTGGGGCCAAGAGGGATGGTATATCTGCTCTTGGGCTTGGTATGGATAGCTTCGGTCGGACTTACCATGTTTCTCATTCAAGTTCCATTATGATCAAACTTCCAATATGCATTATGGATATTGTGTAGTTTATACAAATTTGAAATAGTTATGTATTTTACATGGTTTAAACATCTAAGGCATTTATGATATATGTTTTGATCATAGGAATTATATTTCCAATATTATCTAACATGATTGCAGGGACCATGATTTATCTTGCTTAAAGCATCTAATTGGTTAGTTATTACTCTAACTCTATGTTACCGGAATCGGCCCTTTACCCTGCCGATTCCGGGTACGGATACGTTTCCAAACGGATTCGTGTTGGAAACCCTGCGGATTCGAACAGGGTTCGGATTTTTGTTTTAAAAAACGTTTCCACCAATCTGCACGATTTTTCCTCGAATCACGCCATTTTTTCGTGATGTGGCGTTTTTTTCGCTGCGGCAATTTTCTTGGTCGCGCAAGGTGAAACTCAGTGTCGCCGTTAAGGGAAAAACGCAGGGAACCGCCGTCGAAGGAGATTTTCCACCATTTATTGTGTCTTTCCTCACGTTTTCCTCTCCCGATTTCGTCTGCCGGTTTTGTCCGCCATTTCCTGATTTCGTCTGCCGTTTTTGTCTGCCATTTCCAGGTATTACCGGTTCAGAGCTCGGACGGACCTTACCCCTATTTCGTTTCCCAGGGTTAGACTTTTCATCCACATAGATTTCCGCCCAGGGAGTGCAAGATACTCCACTAGCGCTAATAGGTCCGAATACTCGGTTGGGTATGGAGAAGAGGGGTTAGTTCTCAGCTCGTAAACCTCAATTTAATTTTAGTGTATATGTATAGTTTATATTTTAATTATTAATATTTTATAATAGTTATTACTTATTAGTTTTTATTTTTAATTTTTATATTGTTTTATACTTTATAGTTTATATGATAATATGATAATATTAATAAATTATTAAATAATATAATATTTAAATTTTTAATAATATTGTTTTTATAAAATATAAATTTATTATATATATTATAATATATTAAATTATTAATACATAATTTTAGTTTATTTATTTAGTATTAAGTTTTAACAAATTTTTATTGTAATAATATTTAATATTATACAATTTAATGTTTTTACATTTATAATTTTATAATTTTATTATATATAAAAAAATAAAATTTATTTTAGTATTTTAATATAATTAAATTTTTAAATTTAAAACTTTAAAATTTACATTTTAAAATAATAAATATAAATCTAATTTACTTTTTAAAATAATAAATATAAATTTATATCTATATTTATGATTTTTATATGTTCTATGTACGGACGTACCCAAACGTACCCACACCAAACAAAAAAAAAATTGCCGTATCGGCGTACCGTACCCGTACCCGTACCCGATTCGGCAACTTAGCCCTAACTGCATTAAACTTGTGATTCTAGGGCAAGATTTAGGGCAATCCCAAAAAGGGGACATTACAGTTTGGTACACTTGGATTCCTACATCAGAAGAAATTACTCACATTTATTGACAGAAGCCATTCTTAATGTTTTCAAGAGTAACTTCCTTACCTTTCACCTGTTAGAAAAGGGCAATAAATCTACAGAGAGACCAAAACTACAAAGCAAGCATTGCAAAAAATAGCAGCTCTTAATTGCATGAGACCATCAAAAGTGTGCTGAAATCTTTGGGAAATTTGTGTCTATGGCAGTGAAAGGAAACAGCAGTTCCAGAAGTGAAATATCCTCCTCCTTGTACATGTAACATAGCCATCTGATAGTCTCTTTATAGCTAGCTTGTGCATGGTTAGTGAATATAGTCCTACAACTGAGACCAGACCATCTATACCTGTTTACAGTTGATAGGACATGTCTAATTGGCAGAGTTTCACCTGCAAACAGGCTACAGGCCAGTGATAAAAGCAGATGACTGAGATTGGCAACTATTAAGTCTTCAAGCCAGCAATCTCATTTTTACTTGTGCTTTAGCATTACAGATAGTCTGAACTGACAAAGCTACTTATCTTTGGGGCCTTTTTGACCCCTTTTGTTGTTAAATCTATTGAAATATGTTTCTTTGGACAGCAAGACCTTATAAGCTTTCTTGGGGTAATAGGTTGAAACATTAAGTCATCATGTCTTTGCTATCCTTCCAGACAGGGATATAGTTTTTGGCATACAAAATCAACTGGATGAAATCCTTTATGTGTTGTCTGGTAAAGCCAACATTGCAGCTTTAAATTTGCTTGTTAGGTATTGAAGGAAAATTACCATTTTATATGTTTTTAAAGACAGGAACTTATTATTAAAATGAAAAAAAATTTAAACTATTTATTTTTCCATGCCGAGTGATGAATGTGAACACAATGTTTTTCTGATTGAATTCTAATCCAAAACTATCAAATCTAAAGTCTGTTAGGGAGCCCACAGTAGGAAAAAATATATGTTAATAATAAATAATAACAACACATACAAAATGCTATTAGCTATTGGTCACTTGTTGAGAAATTTTTTTCCATGTAGAAGCTGAAGGAACAAAAATAAACTAAACCATTACAAAAGCTATTAGCCTGCTCGATGTAGACATTTCATCATAACACGAATTAGTAATACCTGAGAAGTAAATAATTTAATAAATTGATATACCAACAAGTTTCTGCTAAGAGAAATAACAGTCCTGAGTGCCTTCAAGTAATGGTTGCTTCCATTGCCAGAGGTAGCTATCCAATAGCATGATGGGGTTTAGCTCAGCCCAGTGTGGAGTCTGCTATGAATTTGGGGCTTGGTTCTCTAACCAAATGAAAATAATCCTGTTGTAGGCCCCTTTGCTATATAGTACAGCCTGATATGAAATATGCATGTATTCAATTGTCCCTCCATTTTTTGCAGTTTGGTACCAAATAAATTTGAATCATTTGGTCTGACTGTCTGTCTCAACCATCATTTCTTGAATGATTTTTAACAACTATTGGAGGAAATTTCCAATGGTGCGACACAGTAAATCCACTACAAACTTGTATGTGTTTTTGCAATCAGTTCCCACAATTTAATACTGAATTGACTTGTTGGCTCATTTTCTTCAAGAAGTTCGCAGACTACTTTCTTGTGAATGGATAACTTCGATACCACTCCCTGAGGCATGACACTGTAATAAATGGTTTCCCAAAGTTGTGTGTAGCTAGTATAGGGACTGATGACACAATGCCATCCAATTCTGTAAAGGATTTCTCAAGCCATTGTAATTGTCTTTCTTCAGTAGTTCTGCCATAGGTATTGGGGCATAATTGTAGTCACATATTTAATGATATCCCACTGATTCTAGAAATCTATGGAATTTGATAGGATTGTGAGGTCTAGATCATGTTGTCATTCCCTTAATCGTTATTGTATCCATCTTAATGCTATTGACTGCAATTATGTACGGCAGGAATTCCAATTCCTTACCATCTATGTAGGTTTTTTTTTGCAAGATATGCTGCTCTTGTGATGCTATTAGACCTTGTTTAAGGTTTATTCAATTTTCTTTCTATGTTTTACTATAAACCAAGTTATCATCAAAGGAGGCTAGAACTTTCTATGATGGCCATTCAAAGTGGCTCTTGATAAGTTAATAAGTGGATTAATTTTTCTTCTACAAATGGATTGACCTGGTACTGTTGAGATACTTTGGAAATTCCTGCTGAAATTTGGTAACTAATACAAAGTGTTAAACTGAAACATGCTGAAAAAAGTTTCCTTTAGTCCAGAGAATTTTGACATAAGCCTTTCCAAACTCTTTGCATTGAATTTTGTACACAGGAAAGCACTTATCATTCTTTTGGACAGTGTTTGAAACTGCACACGTTTTTATGCACTGTCAAGAATTGGAGTTAACTGGTTAGGATCAAAAGAACAATATATGGAAATCTCATATTTGCCAATGATTGAGGTGATCTTGCTAGGATCATAAGAATGATATGGAAATCTTATTATGAGAGTTTTATATGAACATACATGGAATTTGATGGATAGGAATAATGAAATATCAAATAACTAATGGTAGTATAGTGTTGTATCTTCATAGGATCTATGAGTACCATTTTTTATATAAAATTAGGAACTTACCAGATACAGACTAATGGCATGATCTTCTCTTTGCCAAGTACTCACATTATAGCTTCTTTGACTGCGACATAATGTACTAAGGAGGAAGTGTATTATTTTCTTTCTTTCATCTTTGTCCTCTTTTGTCGTTCTTCCGGTAAATATTTTTGTATCTGCAAATTATGTAGTAGTTCTGACAATGGCTGCACTCAAAGAAAAATTTTAATTACAACACAAGAAGGAAATTCATATGTATTAAGGTATAAAGTTTCTTGATTGGGCCTTGTTTGAAAACTGTAATAACTAGCTATTTTAAGTGAAACGGCATTCCATCTCCAACAAACGAACGTTAATTCTTTGATTGATTCAAAGAGGTTTGTGGATGGTCTTGGTTGCGATCTTTCCCAACAATCAAGGATGAATGTATAGACTTGTTACAAGTGCAAAGTCCAATTGGGTCATTTAAAGAAGAAGCACAAAGGGCCATTATACCTTATCATATAATTCGGATACATACATTATTTTGCTTGAACCAAAGAATAATAAAATTGTAAAAAAGAGAGGCTAATTGATCCTTTGCATGAATAATATAGAGATTTAATTTTGATGGATGGATTAAGGGTTTGGATGTTGTCTTACCTGAAAAATCTCAAACATTTTAACAATGCCTGGATCAATGCAAATCATTAGAAGTGTATGTCTTATTTGAAAAAAAAAAAAAATGAAATGGCAAAATAAGGACAATTGCATCAAGTTAATAAATAAATGTTTGGTTTAATTGGTGATAACATTAGAGTTACGGGAGATTTTTTGTATGGCATTGTTTGAAACAAAGGGGTAAAAACTTTATTAGAAATCAGAAAAGAGCATTACAATAATAACCACGGGACCCAGTCCCAGAAAACAAGGCAAAACCCCACAACATAAAACAAAATCAACTATCCCCATGTATCCTCCTATCCTCTTCCAAGAACCGGTCTAAATCCAGATGCAGCTCAGGGTTAACTTGATCCCAATCCTCAACCTTCCAACCACTATCTTGCTCAGAGGCCCATTTGGCCAAGCAGTCAGCAGCGCGATTCCACTCCCTTGGGATGTGAACAAAGGATGCCTCCTCCATCCGAGAACTAACTTGAAGAATCCGTTGAACCACCGAAGCCAACTGCCAATTTATATCAGATATCTTTCGCTCATTCAAGAGATTAATCAAAATCTGTGAATCAGCTTCACATATACCCTTTCTCCATCCCAAAGCAAGGGCCCTCTCCATAGCATGAAGAATTGCTAGACCCTCCATGAAGTTAACAGTCTTCACCCCCTCATATATAGAGAATAGAAAAATCACCGAACCAGCTGAGTCCCTGCCAACCCCACCAATTCCAGCAGGCCCAGGATTTCCCCTAGAAGAACCATCAGTATTGATCTTTAAAAATCCATTGGGAGGAGGTAACCACCTTCCAACCCGTTGGACCCTCTTTTTCCCAGGCCTACAGTTCCTAGAACTGACAAAAGATGAATGAATTTCTTGAAGACCTAGTCTGGCCACCAACTCAGCATCACCTCTCTCCAAGGGGAAAACCACATCACATTTAGCTAAAACAGACTCCTGCACCATTCCAAGCATACGCATCCAAACTTGCCGACCCACCAACTTCTGATCACGAAAAATTCTGCGGTTCCGCTCCAACCAAATCTGCCAAAGCAGAAAGGTAGGGCCCACAAACCAAACTTCCTGCAAAAAGGAAGCCATAGAAGGAGGTCTTCCCATACTATCCCAAAATTCAACCAAAGAGCACGCATGAATACAGGGAAGCTTCCACACCTCCCACCACCAATGCCAAAGCTACACAACAAAGGGGCATCGAAAGAACAAATGTGAAGAATCCTCTTCCGCTCCCCCACACAAAACACAAATTGAAGGTCCTTGAAATCCCCGTTTACGAATGTTATCCCAGGTCAAGCACCTATTCCAAGCCAAAGTCCAAACAAAGAAGTTGCATTTAGGCCACAAGAGTTTATTCCACACCCTTTTCCACCAATGAACCTCTACCCTAGTTAGCTTCTGAGCCAATAACACCTGATAACCAGAAGCAACAGAGTAAACCCCCTTAGGATTATGGGTCCAAGCAAGAATATCTTCTTCCAGAAGAGAACTACAACTCCTACTATGAAGAATCTTGTGAAGCTCAACACTTTCTTCCGCAAGTCCCAAATCTGGCCACTCTGTGGGATCCTTCCAATGAGCTACCTCCAACTGACTAAAAGAAGCAACAGACTTGAAGTCACTCACCCTAGCCCACCCAGCCTCGAGAAATCTTTGGCACAAAGGAAGTAGATTGGGGAACTGAGAAGTAAGTGGAGGGAATCCATCCCAAGAATCCGACCAGAAGAGAGCTTCAGTTCCCCATCTACAGATCCAAAATAAACCTTCCTTAATAAGCTTTGCACCCTTCTGAAGAGTATTCCAAATCACTGAACCTTTCCCCTCAAGAGGGTAACGAGGAAGATCCTGCCGTGGAATCCCCGGGAAATACTTATGAGATAATATCCTGGCCCACGGTTGATCCTGTTCCACACACCATCTCCAAAATAGCTTAGCAGCCACAGCCACTCCAGATAACGCAGACTGTCGAAGACCAAGACCACCAAATTGCTTTGGGCTGCACACAACATCCCACCTAACCAGGCTCCACTTGGAAGAAGCCAAACTTCCCGCCCATAAGAACTTCCTTTCAAGAGAATCCAACTCCCTCAAAAAACCCATCGGAGCCACCTGAAGCATACATCTGTAGGTAGGGAGAGCCTGCACCACCAACTTGAGAAGTTGAACCCGCCCCGCAAAAGACAACCATATGTGGGTCCAATGATTAACTTTTGCACGGAGCTTATCAATAATATTCTGCCAAGAACCCTTGGGAAGATGGCGAACAGAAATTGGGAAACCCAGATAAGTCAAAGGGAGAACCCCTATCTGAAACCTTAAGAGATTAGCAATTCTTCTCTGTATGGGGCTCGGCGTGTTGAAGAAGAATATGGAAGACTTCTCCTCATTAATCAATTGTCCTGAAGCAACAAGATATATGTCCAACACCTGCCTCAAGTTAGTAGCTTCCCTAACAGTAGCCAGCCCCATCAGGGCAGTATCATCAACAAACTGCAAATGAGATTGCGGAGGCAAGTCTCCACCCCATCGCCAACCTTGAATGATGCCAAGCTCCACCCTTCTTTTCAACAAACGACCAAGGCCTTCCACAAGAAGCAGAAAAAGATACGGAGAAAGAGGATCCCCTTGGCGCAAACCCCTAGAGGCACCAAAAAGTTCAGAATGATCTCCATTTATCAAAACTGAGAAGGAAACAGATGTGACACAGCTCATGACCCATTGGATCCATTCCTCACCAAAACCAAAAGCAACAAGGATCTTCTGCAAAAAAGACCATCTAACCCTGTCATAAGCCTTAGCCATATCCAGCTTAATGAACATAGCCTTCTCATGGGAGTTGTCCATGGAGTGGATGGTCTCCGTAGCAATGACAACCCCATCAAGAATCTGCCGACCTGCCACAAATCCACTCTGTTCCTCTGAGATCAACACTTTAAGCCACTTCTTCAGTCTCTCAGCCAATAACTTTGAGATGATTTTATAAGCCACATTGCAAAGAGAGATAGGCCGGAACTGAGATAACCTATCAGCCCCTTCACACTTGGGTAAGAGAGCAAGGAAGGTGGAGTTTAGAGCACGAAGCATCTGTTTATTCCTTTGGGACTCAAGGACAACAGCCAGAAGATCCAACTTTATGATATCCTAGAATTCCTGAAAAAATTCAATCGGGAAACCATCGGGACCAGGAGCTTTACCCTTCTTCATCTGAAACACAATCCCCTCCAGCTCATCAAGAGAGATATCTTTCATCAAATACTCATTCGCCTCCCTGGAGACCAACTGAGGAATACATGAAAGAACTTGTGCTTCCTCAACAGAGCCCCCTTGTGAATCCTCCCTAAATAAAGTAGCAAAATACTGAGATGCCTCAACAGAGATTTCTTGAAACGAGGCAAGACGTTCACCCCTATCATTCACCAGAAAAGGAATGGAATTACCATGCCTCCTATCCTTCACAGAATTGAAGAAGAAGGCGGTGTTTTTATCACCTTCCTGTAACCATTCAACCCGGGCCTTTTGCTTCCAATAGATTTCTTCCCGCAATTCAAATTCCTCAACCACTTTCAAAGTCTTAGCCTCCTCCCTTAGAAGATCCTCAGAGGCCCCATGCTCACGAATCAACCGCGTAATATTATTCAACTCCTCCTGTGCGGCAACCTTAGCATGAAAGATATTACCAAAACATCGCCGATTCCACCTTTTAAGCTGATATTTGACAAACTGAAGAAGCTTAGAGAATGTGTACATTGCTGTACCAAAAGTTGGTCTACCAATCCGCCACCACTCAGCCACATAATCATGAAGAGTGGGATCCCGTAACCACATAGGCTGGAACTTGAATGAGGGAGACCGAGGCCCCCGTGCAGAGATAATACTAAGCTTAATAGGCCAATGATCAGAACCTCTCCAATCAAGAATTTCAGATCGAGTGGACCATAAGTTTCCAACCCAATAACAGAAAACCAAGAAACGATCTAGCCTCTCAGCAACACAACTCTCACCAATTCTCCTATTATTCCAAGTGAAGTGACCATTACTAGGTAGAACATCAATAAGATTTAATTCAGAAATGCTATCTCTGAATAACAGAGCAGAAGGCTCCAACCTAGGAATTCCACCTCTTTTCTCAGACAATTCCACAATAGCATTAAAATCGCCAGCCATAACCCACGATGGTAAGGAGCTAAGCTACGAAAAAAACGAAGATGGGACCATAGAAGTTGTTTACCCAGAAACTCAACAGGAGCATACACATTAGAGAGGAGAATACACTCACCAGTCTCATACCAAGAGGCGACAAGGGATATAGAGGATCTAGAGGACATCCACCATAGGGGGAAAATCTTCCGAGGGTTCCAAAAGCAAGCCACCCCTCCAGAAGCACCAAGAGCCCCCACACACTGGCATTCACCATATTTCCACAGCTTAGGAGCCATGGCCAACATATTATCTACAGATAATTTAGTCTCCTGAAGAAAAAGAACATCCGGAGAATGATTCCTAACCAAATCACGAACAACTTTTTGTCGAGGGCCACTGTTCAAGCCCCTTACATTCCATGAGAGAACAATCATTTCTGGGGGCATGAAAAATGTGAATCAAGAGTCTTGACTGACCCTGACTCCACCAAAGTTTCCCCAGTTAATTTAATCTTCTCCATATCCTTTTTCCTTCCCAGCTTGGAAGTCCTGTCACCAACCCCTTTCTTCAGTTCATTTTGCTGAATACCTAAACGAGAGGAGGCCAAAGAGCTCTTCCCCACATCCTTGCCACCTTTCAGGGGCAATGGGGAGCCACCTCCACCACTCTTCGAAGCTCCAATAGAAGATTCTTGTTCAGTCTGGACAATCAATTGTTGATCCGTATCCATCTGCCCAACCCCAATCTCCTGCACATCCTGCATGGCCTCCAATGGTGGCCCATCCTGTCCTGTACCCAAAGTTCCCTGATCCAAGTTCAGCAACCCCGGATTCACTTCCTCCTGGCTGAGATCATCCAACACCTCAAACCTATTAAAAGTTTCATCATCCTGCCTCTCCCTCAAGGTCCGCTTCTGGCCCCGATTCCTATTGCGAGCCTTAACAGGGACAAAACCATCATCTCCATTACCATCACCTGGAATAGGCTCCTTACCATTATCAGTCCTAGGAGGATTACGAGAAGGCTGAGAAGGTTGGGGCCCCACAGGCTTAGCCCTAGGGCACCTACGCTGTAAGTGACCATATTCATGACAAAGACGACACCGAAAAGGTAGGGTTTCGTAATCTAGTTGTTGAACCCAAGTATATGATCCAGCACTCACTTCAACAGAATCTGGTAGTGGCTTGCTTAAATCAATTTCTACACAGATACGAGCAAAAGTCATTACCTTTTTGTACTGCGTCTGTTGTGAAGACCCAATAGGTTTACCGAGCATTGAAGCCACCAAATGCAACACGTCATCCCGCCAACACTCAACTGGAAACCACGGCAACCGAACCCAAACTGGAATCCGACCCGGTATTGCCTCAGTCGGGTTGAAGCCAGCATGCCATGGCTTGATAAACAAACCCACCTGGTTATAAAAATAGGGGCCACCCTCGAAGACCTTATTCCGATCTGCCATGCAATCAAAAGAGACCATAAAAAAGTTGTTCGCAAGGAGCCTAATCTCCATCTCCCCCTCTGGCATCCAAGTCCATTGAGCCCAGGATTCCAAAAAATGCAGCAAGACTCTCAAACCCATGAACTTGCAATAAAGAGTGCTCGAAGCTAGTATTCAATATCATCTCATGCTATCACTCAGATAATCAAATGGCTTTTTGCATCTTTCCAAACACCCATTAATCTTTCACTGGGAACCATTAACCGGCATCCTAATCATTCATCTCCATCTCAAGAAAACAGTATTATCAAAAAACATTCACTCTATGCCTGTAAGGCTTTGGAACTAAATGCTGAACGGAAATCCACTTGGGGCTAACCCTGCATGTTTCTACCTGCAGAACAGATCCCAGAGAACCCAGAAAATGAGATCCCATAGACTGAACTCTGACCCACTTTTGGTCAAGGCAAGCTTCTCGAATGTAGTTTCATTCCCAAACTCCAACAACACTATAATTCTATAAAATTGATTGTTAGTCACTTTTACATAGTCTAATACACATTAACAATTAACATAATCAAAGAGCCAAGTGCTTTCTACTTCTAAATTTAATTTTTGAAATCTCGAGTCAGAATTCTCTAGATTTGATTATTACATCAATTGATTTTATTTATAAGGTCTAAAAAATCTATGCGTGTAGAGTGTGTTGGGTTATACCTGCATTTAAATGAAACTGATTGTTGAAACGAAACAATAGTGCTACCCTACATTTTTTTACCTTTTCTTACTTTTTATTGTTTATTTTCCCACCTTGAGTTGAGATATGAAACTTTTTTTTTATTTCTTTTCTTTTTTCTTTTCCTCTAGAATTGGTTGTATGTCAAAATATGAACAAATCTCCCATCTTCTAGCCTGGTCAAATCTTAAAAAATATATCACACCATAGAAATGGATGAAAATGAAGCTTTTATAGGAAAAATTATAGATACATCCTTATTCAAAAAAATAATAATCTTATGATCATGAGGCGTATTTTATAATATGGATAATAAGTATATTTCCAAACATAATAGAAATAAATATAGAGCATTTTTCCAAAATTATTAATGATGCTAATCCTTTAGATATATTCAACTCTCTTCATAACATTCTTATGTTAGAATCTTACAAAATAGAAGCCCTTAAAATAATATGACAAATAATGAATGCTTAAATTTATCTTCACTACTCTCCCATTCATTCTTACTCACATGCATCATCTTCCATTGTTCTCTCCAAAATACAATCCCTAACTTTTCCCTTCCACCACTTATTTGATTGTTACTTCTTTTCCATTATGATCCTATTAGTCCCAATATTTTTGAATTTATCACTATACTAATCCCCTTTTTCTCACTACCTCCCACATACACTATAACCTAATTATACCATCTCACACTTTTACATAGTCTCTTGTTCTCATTCCTCCTCTAGACTTCTATCTCAAACTATTTATAGTCCACCTATTACAACTAAAATTCATATCCATACCTCCAAACCCTTTACACAATCATGGATAGGTTTGAAAATTTTCAAAGTACAAAAAACACATTTTCTTTCAATATGTAAATAAATACATTATTAGTGAAGGAGACCATAATAATTTTACATATGATATTTTGCATATTCATCTCCTATGCGATTTGTGGCCACATGTTGAAATTTATAATGGTCAAGGAGATTCTCTTACTCATCTTAAATATTTCAATGCCACCAATTTTTATTTAAATTAAAGGAATATTCATTTTATTAGCAATATAAATTACTCTCTGGTTATATTAATTCATGTATCCCAAGTATATACATGTATTTGTTAGAAAAGTCAAGTCAATATTAATCTCATGGATAGTATTTTAGGTTTGGATGAATGTAAAAAGTGAAATAAAGTGTATTCATGATTATGCTACAAATTATAACCATTGCATACCAATATAAAATTTGAAATACTTAAGGATCAGATATATTTTTTGTCAAAAATATTGTCCCTACTATCCAATTAGGAAAATATCCCACAAACCCCTTGGTATATAAACTTAGAACTAAAGTTAAATATTAAATACAAAAAAAAAAAAAAAATTATGAGGAAAGATGTTTTGATGAGGAAAGATGTTTTGATCTAGATCAAAATATTTAGTAGAATAAAC
Organism: Sequoia sempervirens; assembly: GCA_007258455.2. Taxonomy (NCBI): domain Eukaryota; kingdom Viridiplantae; phylum Streptophyta; class Pinopsida; order Cupressales; family Cupressaceae; genus Sequoia; species Sequoia sempervirens. The sequence goes on along the minus strand of VDFB02256132.1, from coordinate 129,511,471 downwards.
ATATCAATGAAAATAACAAGAATGTGAAAGACATACATATGATACTGATACATACATAGAAAACTTGGCATCCAAACACATCAGAAACACTAGCTTACAACTAGCTTAAACTACAATGTAAAAACTGAAGTCAAGCTAATCATGCCTATGCAAGCTCATGCCTTGCATCCTAGGAAAATATCAAATCTATACTTTCCTCCAATAGTGTAAAATAGCATAACTTTCTAAACAATAATATATATTATACCAATAGGAATCCTTTGATACATAAACATAATTAGGCTAAGCTCATTTGTGGGAGACCAACAACATTTACCATGGACACATAATAATATGGTAAGGATACCTTCTGCCCACTCCAAGAGAGTGACATCAAAAATTAAATTTACCTCATCTCACAAATATATTTGAACATTAAGAACATAATGGTTCATTGTAACTCCCAAGAACTCCCCCACGAATCACTAATTACATCTTACATTCACTAGTAATAGAAGGTGCTCCATAAAATATGTTTGGAATACATTTCTAAAATCATTGACCAATAGACTAGGATAGTGGAACACCTTATGATTATAGGATAAACTATTGTAATTTTTTTTACACAATTCAATTAATAAATATTAAATTAATTCCATTAAAGAATAAACAAGCCAATGATACACATGACACAAAAATCTAAATGAGAAACCCATATAGGAAAAGAAGCACTAGGAATTAACACTTATTTGTACTTTACCTATGATTATCATTTTATTGGTAAATTATTATTTTTCATTAAAGTAATGTGCATTTTATTAGCAATATATATTACTATGTGGTTATATTAACTCATGTATCTTAAGTATATATATTTCTTTGTCAAAAAAATTAGGTCAATACTAATCTCATGGACAATATTTCCAGCTTATTTGAATGTAGAAAAGGAAAAATGAGTGCATTCATAATTATACTACATAAATTTAACTATTGCATACCAATATAAATTTTTGAAAACTTAATGATAAATTAGATATTTTGTCAAAATATTCTCCCTACTATCCAATTATAAAATATCCCACAACCTCCTTAGTATCTAAACTTAGAACTAAAATTAAATAGGAAATAAAATAAATCATATTAATTTTATGAGGAAATAGGTATTAAGATTAGATCCAACTCATTTTGATAACAATTAGACATGTCAAAAAACATTTAGAAAATAATAAGAATGACAAACAAGCATGATATACATATACCCTATGATTTTTTTTTCAAGAAAACCTAGCCCCAAAACACTAGAAACATTTGATTTAAATTAGTAACAATAATTTCACAATGTTATATATCAAGCTCCATACCTTCAATGGAGATCAAATCTCTTTGACCTCTTAGAGGAAAATAACATATATATTTTTTAAATAATGTATAATATGTCAATAGCAATTTCTTGATACATAATACTAGCTAGGCCTAGAAAACTACAAAAATGCAATACCCTTGACCAAAAATAATATGATAAGCATCCCTTCAACCCACTCAAAGAGAGTGGCATAGAAAATTAAATTTATCACTCTCACAAATATATTTGAACATTAAGAACTTAATGGTTCAATGTAACTCCCAACCACTCACCCACAAATCACTAATTACATCTTGCACTCACTAGTATTAGAAGATGCTCCAATATATATGTTTGTAACTCAATTTCTCAAATAGTTGATCAATAGAATAGGATATTGGAAAATGCTATGATTATATGATAAAATATAGTAGTTCTTTTACACAATTTACTTAATAAATATTCAATTAATCTCATTAAAAATTAAACAATCCAAAGATACACATGATACAAATATCTATATGAGAAACCCATATGGGAAAAGAAGCACTAGGAATTAACAATTGTATTATTTAAGAAAGATAAAAATATTGAAATACGTGACTTTAACACAAACTCAATCTATATAAAAAATAGTATAAACCCTCCAAATATCACCTCATACCTCATAAATGAAACACATAGGATTTGTCTCAATTTATCTAACCTTGACACAACCATTTGAGTAGACGGATATAGTTGTCTAAATCTTAACTAATTTTTGTAAGGATTGCCAATACTCACACAACCATATCATGAATCTAAAAAAATATACGTGTGTCATACATTATGTTTAACATGACCTTTCATTATGAATTACCACCACATAATGAATTGTTGCCACTTACTATGTGTTAAATATTGTTGACCCACTTCTCTTGAAAGGAATATATGTCTTCTTGTACTATAGTTAAATGATATATATCACATGTAATAATATAGACAAGGATCTAATTAATCCTAAATACTTGTTGTACCTCACTACATCCCATACAATACCACTATCCCTCTAAGTATCACTACATGTGCTCAAATAGTACCTCAGATATTCCTTCATTACCATGTACACACTACTCATACTCATGACACTCACTCTGATAAATTGAATATTACTTCATTACAATACACTATACTCATGACATGGCTACAATTATGTAGTAGTGTTGTCACTGCATTTGACGTACAATTGGGAATAAAGAAACAATTCAAATTCCTGAAACATGCTACAAAATTAAATAGTTTACTATAAATATTTATCAATAAATTACAAGACAACAATCAACATAAACATTAATGAATTTGAGGTTGGAGTTCGCATAGAGAGGAAGATGGTATTCAAATTCTTTCTTATGGCCATTTCCTCTTTTCTCATCACTAATTTTAAGAAATGCCGCCGAATTTGCAAATCATTACCCTTCTACTACTTGCTTCCCTCAAACCAAAAATAAATTTAAATAGTAATCACAAGACTTGATTACTATTATTACCATAGAGGGAGCTTAATTGGGCCTCAGCTTCTCAAACAGAGGGTTTGAACTTATGTTTAACTAAAATGACATTCCATCTCTAATAAACTTGAAATTAAAATTTGTTTAAAGAGATCAAACTAGGTTTGTTTGGAGTCTTTCATTGCAAGAAGCGAGTAAAAAATCTAACGAAGACATATATATTTAGCCGATAGGTTATATGTGTGTACTTTTCCTGGAATTTTCGTTAGCCTTCCCAATTTTTAACCCTTCTGACGTCTAGCTCCCGGTCAGAAAAAGGGTGGCAGATTTTTTAATTTTTTATATTAAAGTGTTTGGCACGTCAATAGAGAAGGCCATCAAAATCAAACACTGACTGGCATCAACATTAATTGTTGTATGGTTTCCATGTAATGGCAATCATTGTAATAAGACTTGTCATTTAAAAGCTCAGAAAACATAGCGAATGTTTGCGCAATTTTCGATAATGCATTGTTGGGCATCATTCTGTGGATTTACTTGCTATCAAAGCTATGAGTGAGGACATCAAGCTTTTGTGAAGGTGCAATTTGGATCATCCTTTTTCGAGCTTCTGTGAAGGTGGTTGGAGGTTATTTTGTGGCTTTTGCATGGGGCGATGGTTGCAAAAGCATTACAAAAGTCTTGTCTCTGATAATTTTTTCCCCATTTTTTTGCAATCGTTGGAGAAAGAAGGGAGCCAAGAGAAAGCAAGTAGAGAGAGGCACATTTGACACAAGCATGAAGAGGTGCATTTGGGAAACCTGTTTAAAGAAAGCGAGAAGAGGTGCATGTTGAAAAAACCCTTTGTAGAGTATTTCAATTTTCCAGAGGCCATTGTTGATTGTTGTTATGTGGCTTTACCAATATTGTTTCATTTATGGTTTTCATGTAGTCATGATGGATGCAAGGAAATATTGTTTTTTTGTATTGGTTTGTTATTGTGAATTCTTCTATTTTGTGGGTCTTTTCATCTCGGTCACTATTGAAACCAATATTGTTTCATTTATGGTTCATGTTTTGTGGTGATGGTTTTGCATGGGTTTGTTACTGTGAATTCTTCTATTTTGTGGGTTTTTCCATTTGGGTCACTATTGAAACCAATATTGTTTCATTTATGGCTTATGTTTTGTGGTGATGGTTTCAACACAATAAAATAGTTAATGTTATATAATTTATGTTGTTTTCCATAAGGTATTGTTGATTGTTGTTCTCTAGCTTTGGCTACATTGTTTCATTTTCAATAAGGTACCATTGAAAAAAGAATATGTCTACATGTGGGGTTATTTTGTTTTTTTGCATGGGTTTGTTACTATGAATTCTTCTATTATGTGGGTTTCATTTATTGTTTGTGTTTTGTGGCAATGGTGAGAATGCCATAAACTACTAAATGTTACACAGTTTATGTTATTATCCATAAAGCATTGCTGACTGTTGTTCTCTTGCTTTGGCAATATTGTTTCATTTTTTATAAGGTGTTGTTGAAAAAAGAACATTTTTGGGTGCGAGGTTATTTCATTTTTTTTGCATGGATTTGTTACTGTGAATTCTTCTATCGTCTACGACACTGTTGAAACCAATATTGTTTCATTTATAGTTTCCATGTGGTGTTGATGGTTGCAAGGAAATTAAACAGTTTATGTTATTTTCACTAAGGCATTGTTTACAAAGCCTTGGCTATATTGTTTCATTTTTTATAAGGTATTGTTGAAAAAAGAATTTATCCACGTCTGTGGTTGTTTTTTTTGCATGGGTTTGTTACTGTGAATTCTTTTGTTCTATGGGTTTTTCATCTGGCTTGATGTTGAAACCAATATTGTTTCATTATAGTTTCCATTTTGTGGTGATGGTTGCAACACAATAAAATAGTTGATGTTATACAATTTATGTTGTTTTCCATAAGGCATTGTTGACTATTGTTCTCTACCTTTGGCTATATTGTTTCATTTTTTATATGCAAAAAAATAGTAAATGTTATAGAGTTTATGTTGTTATTCATAAGGCATTGCAGACTGTTTTTGTCTAGCTTTGGCTATATTGTTTCATTTTCAATAAGGTACTGTTGAAAAAAGAATTTCCTAGGTCATTGTTGAAACCAATATAGTTTCATTTATGGCTTTTTTTTTGTGTTGTTTCATTTTTAATAAGGTATTGTTGAAAAAAGAATTTCCTAGGTCACTATTGAAACCAATATTGTTTCATTTATGGCTTCCATTTTGTGACAATGGTAGCAACACAGTAAAATATTTAATGTTATACAGTTTATGTTGTTTTCCATAAGGCATTGTTGACTATTTTTCTTTAGCTTTGGCTATATTATTTCATTTTTGATACGCAATAAAATAGTAAATTAAGAACAGTTGTAAATATTGATACATGTGTTGAATAGGGAAACATAAGTTTATAACCAAACAACATAAAATAAAATGAGGTACATACACTGAAAGTGAAACACAACTATAAGAAATTTAAGCATCATCTAATGTGTTGCAACATAATTTTATAACCAAACAACATAAAATAAAATGAGGGACATAAACTGAAAGTGAAACAAAACTATAAGCAATTTAAGTATCATCTAATGTGTTGCAGAAATGAATATGATAATTTTTTTCATTACAACTAATTGTAGTACAAGAAAATTTAACACCTGAATGCATCGTACCTTTGAATTTAATTGAATGTATTAAATGAGGCATTTCTATGAACTTCAAGATATAATAGTATGGTTATGCATCAATAAACCAACAACTAATTCACCATAACTTCATCACAGTGAATAACCAACCAATAATAAACTCGATTTGATGTCATGTCTAACTCCATCAAAATAACAATTTTAAAATGATCATCAGTACCTTCACGAATTATTGATATATGAACAACAATCTTCTTTCCATAGTCATCAAACAAAATTATTTCTTGGTTTTCAATACAACATGGTCTAATGTTCTTCTTTTAGTTTTTTTGATATAGATGTACATATAGATATGCACAATAACTTGAACAAAATCCTACACATCATAAATTCATCATTTTATAAGGGGAAACCCTCATACATGGGATGTGAGAATATTAAATATAGAGAAACCATGCCTTATTGAGTATGAATGTTTTGTTTTCCTATCTAAATAATGTTTCCTTTAATATATAATTAATGGTGAAACCAATGTTTCTTATTGCACTTAATATAGAGCTTGTCACCATTGATTATAGTGGTAGACCAACATACATTGTCCACCAGCATAATCAATGGTGATATCAATGTTTTTTATTACGCTTAATATATAGGTTGTTGTACATATGAATGTTGTCTCCATCTAATTTCACAGACATACATATCTACACAGAGGGAAAATAAAATGAAACACAACAAAAGGTTTGCTCTCCACCCTACCATATTGGGTCATGGAGCCTCATAGGCTGTCACCAAACCCTTGAGCAAGAACATACATTGTCCACCACTGTGATCAATGGTGAAACCAATGTTTCTTATTGCACTTAATATAGAGCCTATCATTCTAAGTTATGCAATCATAGTAATATCAAAGATAGACATATGCAACATAACTTTATGAACTCACATGTAGCAGCAATATACTCTACACTAAGCCAACACAAGAAGATTAAAACCACATAAATTAAATGAAAAAATTATGAAACCTCCTATTTTGTGGTTTTCCCTTATTGTGTGCACTTTAGCCGAAATTTTCGTCAGCCTTCCTAGTTTTAAACCCTTCTAGCATGCAGCTCCTGATTGGAAAAAAGGTGGCAGATTCTTTTATTTTTCAATATTAAATGCATTTGGCATGTTGATAGAGAAGTCCAGTGAAATTAAATCTCGGTTGGCATCAACATTAATTGTTGTATCAATGGTTTATGTGTAGTGGCGATGGTTGCAATGTAATAAAATAGTTCATGTTCTTCTCAATAAGGAATTATTGGTTATTTTTGTGTGGTCTACAGTAACAGTTTGCACTATTTTCCATAAGGAATTGGTGATTTTTGACCTATGGCTTTACAAATACTATTTCATATGTGGTTCTCGTATACTAGCAATGGTTGGAAAGGAATTAAATAGGCCATATATTTATACTTTTCAAAGGATAGTTTTTATTTTTCTAGGCCTCAATAAGGATTTCTTAGAATGACACGCTGTATATTAAGTGTGAGATGAAATATTGGTCTCACCATTGATTATAGTTGTAGACTAACATACATTGTCCACTAGAAAAATCAATGGTGATATCAATGTTTTTTATTTCACTTAATATAATACATGTGGAAAATGCATATACACACATACACTCACACATACATATAAACATTCAAATCTACATGCATATACACATACAAATGCATTACATACACATATGTATCAAGATGTTGTATGCACTTAGAAAATTCAATTACATGCATATATGTTTATGTAGATGTATACATGCATACAACCATGTCCATAAGTATACATATGAAGAGCTGCAAATACTGATACATGTGTTGAATAGGGAGATCAAACTTGTACCTTTACAAAATCTCCTCATCTTGGCTCACAACTCTGATAGCAAGTAAAGCCACAGAACAACACCCAACAATGCCTTATCAAAATTGCACAGAATTTCACTATGTTTTCCAAGGTTTAAAATGGCAGGTGGTATTACAACCATCACCACTACATGAAAAGCATACAATAATTGATGTTGATCCCAGGACAGCGAGCTTCTATGAAGGTGCAAGTTTGAACATCCATTTTCAAGCTTCTGTGAAGGGAGTTGGAGGTTATTTTGTGTTTTTTTCATGGGGTGATGGTTGCAAAAGCAATACAAAAGTCTTGGCTCTGATAATTTTTCCCCAAAACTGAAACAAAACAAAAGAAGGGCTACTCTCCACCCTACCATATTGGGTCATGGAGCAACATAGGCTCCCACCAAACCCCTAAGCAATAACATACATTCTCTGCCACTGTGATTATTAGTAAAACCAATTTTTCTTATTGCACTTAATATAGAAACAATCGACACCACCCACAAACCATAAATGAAACAATATTGGTTTCAATAGTGTCGTAGACGACAACAAAATTCATAGTAAATTGCCACAAAACACAAACCATAAATGAAACAATATTGGTTTCAATAGTGACCCTGATGAAAAAACCAAGAAAATAGAAGAATTCACAGTAACAAATGCATGCAAAAAAAAAAAACCTCGCACATAGACAAATTCTTTTTTCAATAGTACCTTATTGAAATTGAAATAATATAGCCCAAGCTAGAGAACAACAATCAACAATCCCTTATGGAAAACAACATAAACTATATAGTATTAACTATTTTATTGTGTTGCAACCATTGCCACAAAACAACGAATACATACATATCTGTATGTAGGGAATGATAAGTTGTATTTTAAATGTTATATGGAACATTGATGTCACCATTGATCACAGTGATGAACAATGCCTTGTTTTGTTGTGTTTCATTTTATTTCCCCTATGTGCAGATATGTATGTATGTCATAGAAGATGCAAACAACATTGATACATACTCAGACATTCTTGGAATGATAAGTTGTATTTTAACTCTTATATGGAACATTGATGCCACCATTGATCATAGTGATGGACAATACATATTTCCCCTATGTTCATATATGTATGTATGGCATAGTAGATGCAAACAACATTGATACATACTGATCCCTATATTTATTATATTTGGACATTCTTGGAATGATAAGCTATATTTTGAGTGTTATATGTAACATTAATGCCACCATTGATCACAGTGATGGACAATGTATGTTCTTGGTTGGCTATTTTGCAAGCACATAGGTTGTTTTCAAAATGCTCTACAATGGGTTTTCCAAATGTGTCTCTTCCTGTTTGATTTCTTTTAGATGCCTTCTTTTTCTAGCCACTATAAAAAGCAAAAAAAAAAAATGGAGGAAAAAACTAGAAAATAAAAGAATTCACAGTAACAAACCCATGCAAAAAATAACATAAAATGGGTTGCATGTTGTATATGAATATTGTCTGTATATAATAATGTTTTCCACATCTAATTTCACATACATATATATCTACATGTAGGAAAAATAAAATGAGTGGCAAGAAAAGATGGCTTTCTCTCCATCTTGCTATAGTTTGGTAAGATCCTATGACGCTCCATGGCCCAATACGGTTGGGTGGATAGCATGCCTTGTTTTTTTGTGTTTCATTTTATCTTCCTAAGTGTAGATATGTATGTATGTCAAAGTAGATGTAAACAACATGCATATATACTCTTCTCTATGTTTATTCTTTTGGAAAAATAAGTGTTATTTGTTTGAGCCTCAATAGGGCATTCTTGGAATGATAAACTATATATTAAGTTTTATATGAAAAATTGAAGCCTTTTTTTAATTATTTCTTTTCCATCATATTGTTAATGTCTCTACAAAAAAATTGAAATGATAAACAGTATATTAAATTTTATATGAAACATTGAAGCCTCTTTTTTATTATTTCTTTTCCCTCATATTGTTAATGTCTCTACAAAAAATTTGAGAGATAATGTTGTGTTTTGAATATCTTGATGGTTGCCATTTTATTGGTGTTCTATCTTTCCTGTATGTGTTTTGGCCAGGGTTCTCATCAGCCTTTGTTGCTTTAATTGAACATTCGGCCCTCATGTTGTCATGGCATAAAGCTCATAGTTAGTCATTAGCATTGAAACTCTCAGCTTTTTAAAGAGTAGCCCCAGCAATGTCAGTGGACTTTGGCTCTCCCCAGGCTGCTAAACAACCCTCGAGCACCAATCTCGTAATTATGTTCCTTGTTTCCTTTTTTCTACTAAGAATTGTATTGGCTCTTTGCCATGTGCATTCAGTGAATTGTGAATATGCTTCATTTGAATTAATAGTCCTTGTAATATATAGTCTAACTAATTTATATTTTGGCTCTTTATGTTTCCTTTTCCTTTTGGTTTGTTATCCATTTGGGAGTGGCCTATGTGTTAGAAAAAAAAAGTTTGCATTTTTTAGATGTGTCAACATTTCTATGTTCTTCCTTGTTTATATTCAGCCAAAAATATAATCTTGTTTGCTTCTTTCTTGACCTTTCCCTCCTTTCATATTCATGTATTATATGCAATTTTGAAGTTGCTATGATCCTATAACCATGTATAATTATCTATGTCTGCATATTGGATACCAATAATTGATTCATTTTGTATTGTGTTTTTAGCCCACTTTTTCTTCTAGAGTCGTGTTGTAGTCTTGAACATCTCATTGCTTTGGATTAGCTCAACAAAACTACCTTGTAGGATTGAAATGTACGACTAGCCTTGACAAGGCATCCGATCCGATCTATTGGTGCTGGAGATGTTGTCCTATCTTTGGTTCTCCAGCTGATGTCTCTTTAGAAAATAGGTGGTGATCAAAGACCGATTGGCCATTACAAAGTTGTCCTCTCTGATGGAACCACAATGTAGATAGGAACTTTTGCTACAAAATACAATGACCTTTTTTTTCCAGGGGCGTTGAAAATATGTTTCATCTTGTGCTTGACAAACTATGTGTGTAGGAAGCTACGAGAATCAAGGTTGGATATTGTTTTATACTCCTTGCATTGGTTGTTGTATGCTTTCCTATTTTTGGGGACCAACTTTTTTTAATATTTGATCTTGGTTTGGTTCTAGGCCAATTGTTATATTGTCCTTAGATATCAAAATGTCATATTTTCAGTTAATTAGAACACATAGATATCTATTTAAAGATCAAGAAGAACAAATGGTGATCTTAGAGTCACCTTCCCCATCCAAATGAGCCTCAAAATTTGGGATTCATACATCCCCAACACAACATAGTGCTCCTTCAAATATCAGCCCTGTTAAAGGCATGAATATTTACCAAACTAGATGGACAATAAAAGGTTGGGTGACAAATAAAAGGGATATATACCACTACAATAAACAAGGATGTGAGGGCCAAGTATTCAACTTTGACATTTTTGATAGTGAGGGAACAAGAATATGAATCACTTCCTTTAATGACATAGTAGAATTGTATTATGATAGGGTTCAGGTGGGCTGCACTTATTGTGTGTCAAAAGGCTTAGTCAAACAAGTAGATAAGAAATTTAATAAGTTGAACAACTACATGGAAATTATTTTGGATCAAAACTTGATATTGAAGTGTTGTGATGATGAGACCTTTGTGTCAGAGAAAGTATTTAAATTCATCCCAATAAATGAAATTACAAACTGTAACAATAACACTTTGATTGATATTATTGGGGTTGTGGTGCATGTAGCAAAGGTATCAACTATTCAAAGAAAGGATCAATCTGAAATGATTTGAAGAATTGTGAAACATAATGATTTGTCATCCTCTTGCATTGACATTAATTTGTGGGGCCCAAATTGGGAAGCAAAGGGTCAGGAGTTGGAAAGGTTGTGCATTCTTGGTTCAGTTGTCATACTTGCTATTAAAAATGGTTGTGTTAGATATTTCAATGGATCTATTGTGAATACATCTGCATGGAATGTTCTATACATAAATACTGACATCCTAAAAGCACAGGCCTTGAAGCAACGAGGACATGTTGAGCCACCTTCCATTGAGCCCTCATAGATAGTGCCTTGAAAGGTTGCTTTGGCCAAAGGAAGAGTCACTATAGGATAAATCTTAGATCACTGTCTTTCCTTGCCAGAAACTTTGTAGGCTATTGTCAAGGCTACAGTGAAATATATTACAACTAATGCATTTTGTTATGTTGCATGTCCCTTCTAGGTCAATGGTAGATAATGTAAGAAAAATTGTGAAGATTCTTCCAATAATATGTTGTACTACCCTAAATGCCAAACAATCATGCCTGATTATGACTTCTGGTATTTGTTGCGGCTAAAGATGGAAGACCACATGGGTGAGATTTGGGCTACTTCTTTTAATAAGCCTACAACAAGCTTATTGTAGATGTCAGAAAAAGAGCTCTATATGTTGCAATATGAGTCTTCTGCTGCAATGACTACTCAGTTTTTCATCAATGGTGTCATCTACACTTCTTTTGTTTTCAATGCTCTTATTAAAACTCAAACCTATAATTTAGAAACAAGGCTTAAAACAACAATAGTCAAAGTTGCAAGAATTAACTTTGAAGATGACTGCAAATTGTTTCTCTTAGATTTGTATGCAATATCCTCTACCAGGGAAGACTTTGCAAAGATAATAGCAGTATTGCCATGAATGCAAGAAAACCATGCTTGATTGTGACTTTGGATATTTGTTGTAGTTTTTGTTGACTGGACATCTATTTCATTTTCTTTTTTTGGTATTCCCATCACATCGAAAGACCTTTGCTTTATGATCTTGTTGCTTTGTTGCTTGTAGAATTGGTTATATATTAAGACAATGCATTGTAACTTATAATGTTTAACAAAAAAAGATACACTTATTTTGTTTTGTATTGTTTATGTCGCTTATAGTTTTGTTTCCCTTTCAATGTATGTCCCTCATTTTATTTTATGTTGTTTGGTTATAAACTTATGTTTCCCTATTGAACACATGTATCAATATTTATAGTTGTTCTTATATATACACTTGTGGACATGGTTGTATGCATGTATACATCTAAGTATTCATATACATAAACATATATGTTGTAATTGAATTTTCAGACTGTATACAACATCTTGATATAGATGTGTGTAGATACATGTGTATGTAATGCATTTGTATGCATATATGCATGTAGATTTGAATGTTTATATGTATGTGTGAGTGTGTATGTGTGTATATGCATTTTCCACATGTATCTATGAGGTCATGTGTATATCTATATATAGCTATGTCTAGTTTTTAATATCAGTATAGTTATTTGCTTCTTGTTTGTCTGGATTGCCACATACTTTTCTCTCCACAATTTTTTTTGGCTATAATGTTGGCTCCATTGAATCCATAATTATTCTACATTCGATCTTTGCACATGGTTAAAATGCAAAATGTAATAATAATTTTTTTCTCTCATTTCTCTGGTTTTAATCTTCTTGTGTTGGCTCAGTGTAGGATATTCCCATATATGTGCTTTATAATCTTCTTATGTTGCTTAAATGTGGTCCTGCCTCTGCATTCATAAAGCTATGTCACATATGGTTATCTTTCATTTGATTAGAGTTGCATAAAACTTCATTTTTGTTATAATATTTCCTATGTAACATTCAATGATGATTGTCCTCTATTGACTACACAATACTTTTGTAATTTTTCTTGAGTCCAGGTTATTAAAATCCAACGTTGCACATGATTAAAATGCACAGTGTTATAAAAAAAAAATCATTTGATTTTTGTGGTTTTAATCTTCTTCTGTTGGCTCAGTGTAGAATATTCTTGTATATGTCCTTTATAATCTTCTAATAATACTTAAATGTTCTTTATACTCCTTTGGAATTTCCATTCATAAAGTCATGTTGCATATGGATATCATATGGTTCTCGGCTATAATATTTGTTCCCTTAAACCCATACTTATTTTAATCTCACGACTGTGTTTTTAATCTTTTAATGCTAGTTGAATGTTGAATTTATTGGTCTTGGCTCCCCATTTATAAAGCCATATCACATATATATGTATCTAAATGAAGATGCACATAACACAAATATATATCTACATTTATACTTGTTGATACATATAATTACATTTAAAGTTATACAAATATATATTCTCACGTGCATTGACAAGTATAGGTGTGGATATCTATTTATGTTGTGGAACTTAAGCTACAACCCAACACTGAAAAATGCCTTATTGAAAATAACATAAACTGCTCAATTACTTTGGTAAGTTTTAAATGCAAGATATTATTGCAACCATCCCTAATATATGGAACCCATACATGAAACAATGTTGTTGTGACAAGTTGTGGCAAGTGATGTTTATTTCCTCTACTCAGGAAACATACATATATATCTAGATTTAAACTTATCTATATGTGTTCTCACATGTTTTGACAAGTTTAGGTGTAGCTATCTATGTATGTTGTTTGCAAAAGCACTTGTCACAATGGTGGCTCACAATATTGATAGCAGTTGAAGCTATAGAACAATACTCAACAATTCCTTATTGAAATAACATAAACTATTCAATTGCTTTGGTAACTTTAGAATGCTAAATATTATTGTGGTCGTCAGTATTGTATGGAAACCATACATGAAACAATGTTGTCGTGACAAGTTGTGCCAAGTGATGTTTATTTCCTTTGCTCTCATATTGATTTCTTGATTAAAAAGTCCACCTATGTACTGGGACTTTCAAATTTTTCAAATTTGAAGTGCTCATATTGAAAAAATTTCTTTTGCACACTCAGAAGTGAACCTAAAAAATTTGCCTAAGTGACCTACTTTGGAGGGTCATAATTTGGTGCATGTTCATTTTTAGGCCAAGCCCCTTAGTGGAAATATATAGTTGACATATGTGAGTATGCGTTTCAATTTTCAGCTCCCATGATGAGTTTTGACAGGGTTTCAAAAGGTGTAGCTGAAAGGTTTTAGCACTTTTCTATTGTTTGCAAACTTTTAGTTCTGCAAAGTGGCCTCCTGTTCAAGCTGATATTTCATAGCTAGATGATTGTCAAGACAAAGGATTTTTGTTCTCCATTCTCCCTACATTCATGTACTCCCTGGTACGGTTTTAGAGCCTCATGATCAGATTTGGTATTTTCTCGAGATCAAAAGCAAATGCGGTTTGTTATGTTTTTACATCTGCATTTATGAATTGTTTCAAGGTGGTCAACTTTGACCCCTAATATCTCGTGAAGCATGATGATTGAAGGAAGGTACTCTTGCACACATACTCAGTGTACCTAAATGAGCTTGTGTTTCCATTGGAAGCCTCCGAAAAGTTGATTTGATATTTTTCCAAAGTGGTGACTTTGTGAGCCCTGACTAGTTTTAAACAGGTGTAGTTGCAGAAAAGTCTGACTGAGCAACTTTGACATTGAGTATCTTGCACCTCGAAATATCTTTTTCCAAACTATTTGTTGCACTGAATTCTTGGGTCACATGTCTACATGCATGCTCAGTTTCAAATTCCCAAGATAAGTTATGATGGGTTATTTGATCATTTTCTTATTGTGACAAGGCCAAAAATGGTGTTCTAAAAGGTTCCCAATTTTGCAATTCTAATGATGACACATTTCTTGTTTTGATACAGCTCCATTTTCATTAAGAACAAAGGTCATTTGATACATTATTTTAATGTATTTCAGGTGTGGCAAACACATCTCGAGGGCTAGTTTACAAAGGAGCTACTTGAATTTTAAGGGTTGGGAAAAATTTGAGGAAATGGGTTTTCTCTAAATAATTGATTATGATCACACACAAAAATTCATGGCTCCAGGTGTCCTGATTTGCACGTAGTGAATTTCCTCCAACTGGACCACGAGCGTAATTAGAATTCACAATTCTTCTAAAGTTTCAAATGTTCATATTTAAAATATTTGTGCAAATATAAAGGTGAATTTAGGGAAAACATAAAATGAATCTTCAAATGTTTTGGAGGGAAAGCAAGTTTAATTATTGCTTTTGATTGACTCAAATACGACTTTCAGGGCTTTCACAGGGAAAATTCATCCCAGTGGCTATTTTGATTTGTCTGTCCCATTTGATATTGGTGATCAACGATGATGAGTAAATATTGTGTTGGTTTTCATTGTGCAAGGATTGTGTGAGTTTCCTCTTCTAGTGAAAATACATAAAAAATTGTTTGAAGAAATTCTTTTTAGCGTGGCTCCGCATAGAGGAGAGACATGTACTTCAAAGAACGAGCCACTGCATTGATAAGGCATGTGAAATTTTCTTTACAAAAGGCCCCAAATAAATGTGATTTCATGGAATGCCACTACAGCATGTGCACAAAATGGATTTATTCAAAAGGTTGCGTACATTTGTAGGCGAATGCACAGAGGGATCCACAAATAAAGCCACCATTGCCAAGCTACAGAATGAGTGAAGGCAAGTTAGGGAAAAACTTTCTAATCAATGACAGAGAAGAAACCAAGCTACGTGGAGGTATCGCGCATATGACGTAGGTTTGGTGATGACGTCGAGAATAAATATGTGCGGTGTGCATGAGAAGTCTTAAAGGCCCGATGAAATATTTAGCAAAATGCTTTTGCTAATAATATAAAATCATAAAGTGCTTGGCTGGGGAAAATATAAAAAATGGGAGCAATTCTTGATCGTAGATCTCGCGCATTGGAAAATGATGCAAGCTAAAATGTTGCGAGGTGTGCGAAGAACCTCCATGTGGATGGTGGGACCAGGTAATATTTAAAGTTTTTAAGCTTCTAAATGCTATCCGATGTAACACAAATGGCTTTGCAAGCAATGTAAAAATCAAAGATTTCTTGGTGGGGGAAATATTAAAGTGTTGCCCAAAAAGATGAGGAGTGATTTTTTTTTTAAATGTGAAAAGTAAAAGGTGGAATGTAAGACATGGGTAAAGTGTTTTACTTAGCCTATATGAAATATTTTAACCACCACCATTTAAAGCAATAATTTTAAATATGAAAAGCAAGGTGGGTAATTTTATTTTACCCAAATAAATTTGATTTCCCATTTTAAATGCTGGTGAGATAAGGCACTGAAAGGGGTGAATAAAAAGGTGTAAGGTGAAAGTTGAAGGTGAAATTTGGGTAAAATATTTTAAATAGTCCAAAAAAATAAAGACTTGGGGATAAAGTAAAATGAATATTTTACTTTATTGGGCACATAGGTGTGTAATAAAATGAGGTGCACATGCATGGGAAAATGTGTTCATTAAAGCCCAAAGTGAAATATCAAATATTTTAATATAAGGTGGGTTTATTTTAAAATTTAAAATGCTGCCCCATAATATAATATTTGAGGCTCAAATATTTTAAAAGGAAAATGTTTTAAACATAAGGTGAAAAGTGAGTTGCACAACAAAAAAAATTCCCAAGGTGAAATCTGAATTCCTTTCATGTTAAGGAGCAAATATTTTAAAGTTGTTGGGAAAATTATTAAAGTGAAAGCTTATGGTTTAAATAGTAAAATGTTTTCATTGCTTGGAAATAAAGTTAAATGCAACAAGTGAAAGAGAACAAAAAGGCTTGCATGGGAGAATAGAGCTATTTTTCACACTTCTGGGTGAATGAAGTGAGATTTTTCATTTGGGGAAATTTTTTGTTGTTGAAAAAAGAGTGAATCTTCTACTACAAAGAAAAGGAAAAGTTTGTTGGAAAAGGTAGAGAGAAGAAAGCGACTTTTTCTGGATATTTTATTGTTGCTAATTAACGGTGGATGAAACTTCCAGATGTCATCAACGGATCAGTTCTTGGGCTTCATATGTTTATTTTATTCTCATTCTCTTCTTATTATAGAGTGTTTTGAATTCTTTTATGGGTTGGGGTAGATAGAGAAATGTTGAGTCTGAGTCATGAATTGAGTCTGTAAGCTGTAATTGTTGATTTCATGAGTAAATATCAATCAGTTTGTGCAATCAAATCATGAATTTCATCAAATTGTCTCCATATTTGTACACATTTAGTCATATGAATCCAATAATACAAAGTATGTTTAAGTTTTCCATCTTAATTTTCCTGAGATTGTGTTATGTGTTCATGGCTCTATTTCAAGGAAGTAGTTAAATTACTTTGTGCAGATAATTGTGATTTTAAGTGTGTAGGTTGGATCTTTAAGAAGAATTTTGATGACAATAGGAGTGGATTTGTTGGTGTAATGCATTAGCAATTTGAATCTACTAATTGAATCTCATTTCCTGATGAAATTCTTTTTATGATTATGCATTTGACTCCATGGCCCAAAATTAGGCACTAATTTGTCATTCAGCTTAGTGCATTTCAAAAACAATTCATAAATTCAAAATCATTTTAAATCCTTGTTGTTTGGTTGAGTTTTAGTGTTGAATTATGCTTCCCAATTGCTGAGTGAGTGTTGAGATACCAAGAATTTAGCCAGATTTGAAGTTGTTAGTACTTTCTTTGGTATATTTTAATTGGGAGTTATCTGCTATAAAAAACATTGTTTGTGCACAGTTGAATTGAGGCTTTCGGTATTGTAGGAGATTTCAGTTTTTGACCGAATCTTGTTAGTTAGCCAAATCCATCTTTGAGTTTAAGCACTGGAATGTGGCTACTCTATAGGATTCATTGGACAGATTAAATGGGAACACCAACACTATGGATATATATGTTTGTTGTCTACATATAACTTTAGATGCATATATATCTATATAGATTTTTCTTTCTAAGCATATATGTGGACTATTTTATTGCTTTGCAACCATCGCCACTACATGGAAATAATAAATGAAATAATATTTTTGAAGTTATTCAACAACAATCAACAATGCATATATGTGTGCATCTAACTTCAAATATATATATATATATAGGTGTAGATTTTGTTTTGCGGCTACATATATATGCAATGCATGCACTGGATGCATTTGTAGGAATATGTTGCTTGCAAATATATAGACACAAAAAGTATATGTTTCTTTTGTTGTGTTTCATTTTTCTTTTCCTGTGTGTAGATATGTATGTATGTGAAGTTAGATGTAGACAACATTCATGTATACTCCTCCCCATGTTTATTGTTTTGGGAAGATAGTTGTTATTTGATTTGTCCTCAAAAAGGAATTCTTATGATAATAGGCTTTATATTAAGCATAATAAGAAACATTGGTTTCACCATTCATCACAGTGGTGGACAATGTATGTTCTTGCTCGGGGGTTTGGTGAGAGCCTATGAGGCTCCATGACCCAATATGGTAAGGTGGAGAGTAGGCCTTCTTTTTTTGTGTTTCATTTTACTTTCCCTATGTGCAGATATGTATGTATGTGAAATCAGATGCAGACAAGTGATATTGCCATGCTAGCTTGTGCCAAGTGATGTTTATTTCCCAAGTGATGTTTATTTCCCAACTTGTGCTTTCCTTTGCTCTTGCAGTTATTTCTCTATTGACAAGTTCACCTATGGATATATATGTCTATTGTCTACATATAACTTTAGATGCATATATATCTATATAGATCTTTCTTTGTAAGTGTATATGTAGATTATTTTATTGCTTACCAACCATCACCACTACATGGAAATCATAAATGAAATAATATTTTTGAAGATATTGAACAACAATCAACAGTGCCTATATATGTGCATATAACTTTAGATACATATATATTCATGTAGATTTTGTTTTACAACTACATATATATCTATTACATACATTGGATGCATATGTAGGAATCTGTTGCTTGGAAATATATACACACAAAAATTATGTGTCTCTTTTGTTGTGTTTCATTTTTCTTTTCTTCTATGCAGATATGTATGTATGTGAAATTAGATATAGACAACATCCATAAATACTCCTCCACATGTTTATTTTTTTGGGAAGATAGTTGTTATTTGTTTCATCCTCATAAAGGAATTCTTACAATAATAGGATTTATATTAAGCATAATAAGAAACATTGGTTTCACCATTGATCACAATGGTGGACAATGTATGTTCTTGCACTGGGGTTTGGTGAGATCCTATGAGACTCCATGACCCAATATGGCAGGGTGGAGAGCAAGCCTTCTTTTGTTGTGTTTCATTTTACTTTCCTTATGTGCAAATATGCACATTTTTGAAATTAGACATGGACAATATTCATCCCTATGTGTAGATATGTATGTATGTGAAATCAAATGCAGACAAAATTCATATATACTTTTTCCTATGTTTATTCTTTTCATAAGATAGTTGCTATTTTTTTTTAGGCCTATACTTAAACTTCTCCACAAAAATTTATTGCTACTTGGCATGGCTTGGCCCTGTGTCCATTCATCCACAATTGGCACAACATTTGACAAAATAATGGGTACATATGTTTCAATTGACAGTTGCATTTTTCCTATTTGAGAGCAACATTGTGCATGTATTCAAATTGCTCTTATTAACTGAAACATGTGGTACCTATTCTTGTGTGAAGTAATTGTCTCGGGCTTAGGATTTTCAAGTTGTCTTTGTAAAAAAAAAGGAAAAACAACATCCAAAACATGTGTGAAATTAGATATAACCAGTGACATTCATATATACTATTTCCTATTATGCATGCAACGAATGCAACACATATATACGTACATAAAAAACAAAATATTTTTTTATATATATGCTACAACCATTGCCACTATACAAAAACCATACAACAATTAATGTTGATGCCAACTGGAGTTTAATTAATGGTGGCATCAATGTTCCATATAACACTTAAAATACAGCTTATCATTCCAAGAAGCTCCCAATAGAATAAACATAGGGATCAGTATGTATCAATGTTGTTTGCATCTACTATGACATACATACATATCTACACATAGGAGAAATACATTGTCCATCACTGTGATCCATTGTGGCATCACCAAGACTTTTTTATTGCTTTTACAACCATTGCCCCATGAAAAATACACAAAATAACCTCATAACACCTTCATAGAAGCTTGACAACGGATGATTGAACTTGCACCTTCACAGAAGCTCACCATCATGGCATCAACAATAATTGTTTTATTCTTTCTTTGTAGTGTCGATGGTTGTAATAACACCTGCCATTTAAAACCTTGAAAAAAATAATTAAAGTCTACGCAATTTTTGATAAGGCATTGTTGGGTGTTGTTTTATGGCTTTACCTCCTATGAGAGCTGTGAGCCAGGATGATGAGCTTCTATGAAGGTTGAAGTTTGATCACCCTATTCAACACATGTATCAATACGTACATATATATATATATATATATATATATATATATATATATATATAATTTACCATCCATCTATATATGTATATTGTCTACATCTAATGCCACATACATACATTTCTACACATACTTTTTTTGTGTATATATTTCCAAGCAATAGATTCCTACATATGCATCCAGTGCATGACGTCGGTTGCTAGGGCTTCATGTTTCAAAATTAATTGTTATATGGTATCCATATAGTGATGATGTTTGTAATAACTCCTGCCATTTTAAACCTGAGAAAATATATTCCTTTCCCACAAAAAAAGTTGGCATTTATGATTTTCCCTTTTATAACCATTGAAGATTGTGGTTTATGTGACTATGGAGGACAACCACACACTGTTGTCATGTGCTTGTGAGAGGAAAAACAATTTTTTGATTGCAACACATTGTTTATCCCCACAAGCACATGACACTGGTGTGTGTTGCTCCATTCAACATAACCATTTTCAATGTTATGGTTGGCTTGGTTTTCATGTTGTACATATCTAAAAAATAAATCTTTCTATATATATAGGTGTCTGAAGTTAGATGCACCTTTTTAGTTATTATTTCTTTAAGCCTCAAAAATGAATTGTTATAATGATAAGCTCTATATTAGGTGTAATAAGGAACATTGGTTTCACCATTGATCACAATGGTGGGAAATGTATGTTCTTGCTCGAGGGTTGGTGAGAGCCCATGAGGCTCCATGACATAATATGGTAGGGTGGAGAGCAAGCCTTCTTTTGGTGTGTTTCATATTATTTTCCCTATGTGCAGTTATGTATGTCTGAGAGATTAGATGCATATAACATTCGTATGTATGATAGGTTGTATATTAAGTGTAATATTAAACATTGATCTATGTATTTCTACAATGGTAGACAATATATGTATTTGTTGTGTGGTCTCACAACACACCCCAAGACTGAAAAGACTTGGGGACCCAAGTGAAAAATATAACTCTTATGGTAGGAGCTAACGAATTGGAAGATCACTGAAAGTGAAGAACGGAAGAGAAATATTTGATGATAAAAGTACTTCATATTGTAACTGTTTCATAAACCAAGTACCGGGTACCAAAAACACAGAAAAGGAGAAAGGTAATGTAAATTTTAAGTGAAAGACTCTGGTCTAGTATGAAGTAGTTTGATGTGAAGGAGTTTGGTATAGTGGAGTTCTAGTATAACTGAGGTCCAGGAAAGTAAGTGGGTAAAGCTAAATACTGGGTACCGGGTATTGGGTTGCAATATGAAATGAAATGTTAAAATTTTAAATTTGTCTAATGATCTCGGTGATCTAGTATATGTACAAGGATTTTATGATATGTTTTTCAAAAAATGTGTTAATTATGGATTTTTGTACTAACATTTGAATAATGGTTTTATTTACATGAGATGTTATAAATGTTTTTTTTAAAGGGATTTAATTTATGGAAATTTTTATTGTAGGACATATTAATTGTGATGTGAAGCTCAGGTATGGACGGTCAGGAAAATTGTATTTGCGAAAAAATCTGATGTTATTGCCAGGTTCAATGATGCACTTAAGAATTTCATACTGGAATAGAGGTCGTTATAAAGATGTGCCAGATATTGGAATACCAGGATGTTGGAGTTCAAATATGGAGTAATAAAGTGTATTTTCTCTGAGGGTCATTCATTCCTAGAATGTTCAAATCAAGGAACCTAAAATATAGGAGTTTGACTTCCACCTAATCGCTTTATTATCATGGGAAGCTCCTATATATATTTTTGTTTGAGTAGATTTGTTCGATTTCAGAAGGAATCCTGACAAAGATGAAAAAGTAGAACTTGAAGAGCTTCAACGAGTAATTGGAGTTGACTTCCATTCACTTCAATTGTAATTCTCATATTGGTCACAATATCCTATGTGCCTTGATGAGATTGGTCCCTTATATTTCCTCTCATGTAGTTTTCTTATCCTATTTGAGCCTTGTGTTCTATAAAAGGCCAAAGGATGTTCATTTTTATTTTAAGTTCAAAATTTGTGGATGTCGGAGGAGCATAAACTTTTTTTAAGTTTTGTTCTTTCTTCCTATTTTTTGAACCATTTTGGCATAAAACTTTGTATGCATGTAGAAATTAATTAATATCAAAGCTTAATAGATAGCTACCTATCTTAGTATCTTTTGTACTTGGTTTTGTAATTTCCGCCGAACAAGACTGTATGTTGCATCATTTAAGGGTGCATACAGAACCTACTTGGTGTCCATAAACAAAAACCTCTCTTTAAAAGTTTGTATCGTTTTATATGTAGTTGTGAAGCAATCTAGTGAAGTATAAAGCGGTTTGCTCTATTTTAATTAATTCTTTGGAGCATCGATGGAGAATAATTGGGAAAAACTTTTATTTTTCAGTATCTTTTTATACTTTGTTTTAGAATAGATGTTTAAATATTTGAAAATGTTCCAAAAAATTAAATGAATGGAAGGAATTTTTTTGAAAATCTTTTGTTTTCCATGAAGTTGTTGAATGCTTAATGCTAAATCTACTTAAGTGATAACAAAGAATTTGTGATATTTCATGAAATATTATGGAAAATCTTTTGGTTTCATGATGTTCAAGCTTATCATTTCAATTTGGAATGTTTATCTAAAATGTTCAAGACCAACCATAGTCCCTTTGAGATTAACATCAATATCACATCATTACCCATGAGTGACCCTAGTGCAACCATGACCTAGTTATCAGAGACTTGGGATTGAAGGAAAGCCAATCTTTGTCCTGTGAATGCAAAATTTCCCTTTATGTTGTCTTTGTTCCATATCTTTCAAGAAGGACAGGCTCTTCATGGTCTTGTCTATGGAGATTTTATTTGACCTATTTTTTGCAAGTGAAATCGTCGTCAATAGGAACTTGCACTAGAAGGAGGGGGTTTCTTTGATATTTTAGGTTTCATCCTTTGGAATTAGAGAATTATGCTTTGAAATTGTTATTTCTAAGTTTGGAAGGAAGCTTGTAAATGAGAGATTGAATGCAAGTTGGTTTTCATTATGGAAGTTGGAAAAATTTGTAAGATCTTTAATCAGAAACTGCATCCTTTGAGTTTGTTTACTTTTGGGAGAGTCACCGAATGAAGAATTCATGACACAACTGATCACGGTGAACTTGAGTGTGATTTTTTTTTTAACTAGGGTACGTTTGGCCATAAGTGGAGAAATTTTGTTCATAGAGGAAGTTTTAAGTGCTAAAATAAAAGGATTATTAACGAGAAAAATATTTTTCCCTAGTGGAATTGGAAATATTAAAATATTAACCAATATACCAAAATAGTTAGAAAATTGTGATTATTATATAGAAAATTATAATGATTTGCAGGGAAATAGGTGAGAATGTCGAGATTCAAAGATATTTCATCACAAACAAGGAAATGACATTGATGAATCATCATTCCTTGTATACATGGAAAACATAGATAACGAGATGGAGCGGGAAAATCATGCGAAAAACGTGTGTATTGTGCTTCAAGTTGGGAATTCACTAGCTATAAAAAGACATTTTCCTAATTTTATACAAGATACAAAATATCAAGTTTTTACTTTTTCTCTTTCTGATAGCAATATAAATAGTGATATATCTTGGTCTAACAAAATGCAAAGTGAAGACAGGGCTAATGATATGAAGATTTTCAGATGAGAAGAAAACAATGAAATGAACACAGCCATTCATGGAAATGGACTAGGGGTGGGAGAAGGTACAATATTATCACATCAGACGAAATGTGTGCAATCAATCTCTAATGAGATCATTTTCATAGATTTGAGCCAAATTTTGGGTAAGTACACTTTTGAATTTATGATGTTTAAATGTAGAAAATTTAAAATATTCCATTGCTACAGTAGAATATTGAAAATTTTGATAAGAGAATTTAAAGACAAATTTGTTGTAATTCACACCAAAACTATAGAAGAAATATCCGTAGAAATTGAAATAAATTGCTTTATTAGAGTTAATTTTTTGTGATGTTAGAGTTAGGGTAGTTAGGTTTAGTTTCTAGTTTTTTTCTTTTTTAGGGGATTTCTTTGTGCTTATTTTGTTTTCTTGCTTTGTTTTGTTCTTTTCTATTGTTTGGCCTCTACATTAGCAAATCTTGCTTAAATTTATCTTATGCATGAGAGTGAAATTCAAAAAAATTGCAAAACTAAGCTGAAAGGGGAAACAATAAAGCCATTCATAGTAAAACACACTTTCAGAAGATACCAAAAAAAAAGGGATATATATATATATGTATGTGTGTGTGTGTGTGTGTGATGTATATACATCAAATATCAAAATACTCATTCAAAAAATAAAAAAGGATTCAAAAAGAGAGTGAGAAAAGTTGCAGATGATAGTAGTCATTCAGTCGATCTAGGACGCCTCTTCTATCAAGGCTAAATACCCTATGTAGGCGAGTTCTTGGTGAGTTTCAAAGTCTTGGATATGGAGATCAGTAAGAAAGGGCCAAAGTGGAACCACTTCCCTGTGTTCGAGGAACCGAGAAATGTCATCCATGGAGGGAATCCCAATGGTCGGATGTGCAACAGCTAAAATGGTATCCAGATTCTCCAAGAATTCGGGTTTCACTATTAATTTGGAAGCAGCACAAACATCTTCAAAAGGTAACCCAATGTTTAGAAGTGACGATACAAAGTGAGAAGCTATGTCAAAATAAAAATGAAAGTAGCGGATGGATGCACCACATCTTTCCCCAAGGACTAAGCATAAATTTGGCATAGTGAATCTGGAAGTCCTAATGATGAAGACCTTTTCAAGCCTTTTTGGTATGATGCTCCCTAAGAAAACATTCTATTTGCGAGAACAACCTAAGAAAATTGGAGTATGAATGACCAAGAAGCAAATGAAAAGACACAGAGCAGAAATTATAGAAAATAAAAAGAGGAAAAGAAAAGAGAAGTGTGGAGAATTCAAGAATAAATGAAGAATTTATAGAGAACAGTAAGAAAGTTGCGGTACATAGTTTCCTTGAGTAATTTTTTTTTTTTTGGAAATCATAAGCGAGGTGGCAACTGAACAATATTCTTCAAAATTAAAGGTTAAATCAAATTAATTCTTTACACATATCTGGTGAAATTGCTTCAAATTTGAGCAGTGCGGAGATTGTGAATCAAGCAAGTTGAAGATTTTGAAATTAATAGTGGTCATTTCAAATGGTTTAAAAGAGTCGTATTAATTATGGAGGTATTATGTGTGCGGAATAAATAGGAAAATGAAACTGGCAAGGTAGTACATGTCATCACCCAAGTAAGTTGAAGAGATAATACATGCTGAGTAAGGAATGTGAATTTAATGCAAAATAATGTGATTGTGTTTCTAGGTAATCATGACATTTTTTATCCATTAATGAACTATAGCACCGTCAAGTCGAGATAGTTAGCATAAATTTTAGTAGTTGCCATAAAATTCAATCGGAAGGGTGGTAACTAATGTTTCTAAATTTAGATTTAAATTTGGTGATTAAGTTGTCTATTGCTAAATTTTAATTTATGCATATTTTTTAACATATAGCAAGCTACAGTTAGCTAGGATTTGGCATAAATTGGTGAAATTTAGCTAGAAACACACACCTACAGGGAATTATTGAATAAGTTTTTAGGAAGTAGTAAATTGATGAAGGGATTTACATTGAATCAAAAATCAAAAAGTAACCTTTGCTACCACTATAATTCCCAACCTAATAGCGGTGCTTCAATGCTTGCAAGTTGATAAAAGAGTTATCATTGCTATATCTATATAAAAAAAATCAACTCTTTAGGCTATCCAAATAACTCTACCAGGGCTATGGACGCCTAATTTGTAGTAGAGATATGTTTGGAGGAATTACAAAGATAACCTTGTCAAGGCTATGGATGCTTGATTGGCAACAAGGCTCTATCCCTGGTTGGCTTTGGAGGATTACTATATTATGTAGTTCAATTTTAATGAACTAATTCTTTCTACTAGGTTCTGAAAAATAGAATTAATCAGAGCACACACGAATGTTTCTAGTGGAGTTTTACCTTTTTTTATGCCATAATCTAGATAAAGGTAGAAGTTATTGTTTTAAAATTATATATAAGTTTTAATTTACAACTGGTTATTTAATTTCAAGTTTGATTTAAATTTGGTTTTATTGGTTGCAAGTTTTTGTGTGGTCTCACAACACACCCCAAGACTGAAAAGACTTGGGGACCCAAGTGAAAAATATAACTCTTATGGTAGGAACTAACGAATTGGAAGATCACCACAAGTGAAGAAAGGAAGAGAAATATTTGATGATAAAAGTACTTCCTATTGTAACTGTTTCGTGCACCGAGTACCAGGTACCGAAAACACGGAAAAGGAAAAAGGTAATGTAAAGTTTAAGTGAAAGACTCTGGTCTGGTATGAAGTAGTTTGATGTGATGGAGTCTCGTATAGTGGAGTTCTGGTATAACTAAGGTCCAAGAAAGTAAGTGGGTAAAGTTGAATACTAGGTATCGGGTACTAAGTTGCAATGTGCGGGTATGTGCAGGATCATAATGGGCCAAAAAGTTGTGATATGATGGGTATGTGTAGGGTATGTGGCTGACGATATTTTTTTACCCAAAATTGATGAAACGAAAAGGGTTTTTAAAGGAGACTCTCAGCTTTCCACCAATATAAATTATGCTTTACTTTGAATTTAATAAATAATTATTATTCATTTTCTATTTGAATTACGACTCAAGTCCTGATTGATAGGCTGATTGAAAAACATCTATAGCTTTCAAACGGTATCACATTTTTGAATCCAAAACATGTGTCACATTCTACGCTTTGCATACTATAGGATTAAAAAAAATGAATTTCATGAAGTTTTGACCAAGTTAAGGTGGTTAGACATAGGAGTTTTTTATATTTTTTAAAAGTTGTAATAAAAAAATTATAATTAATTATTTACATGGAAAAAATTACAAAAAATATGCATCACATCGACATGAGTCCTCTACTTATATCTAAAATATTTTTAAAAATATTATCATTTTAGTTTTTTAGAGTAAAGGTTTTAACTTAATTATGTTAATTAAGTTACCTTTATTCCTCTCTTAAGATTTCACTTTAGTTTGTATATTGTGACATTTAATAATTATATTAATTATTAAATGTCTACCTATTAGGGTTTCTTTAGGGTTGCACAATCTCCTTTTATAAGGATTGATCATTGTATTTTATCCCTCTCTCTGATTAATACATTTTCAGCTTTTAGAGCACCTTTTCCTTTTGTGTGGAATGTCTTCTTTCTGTGACAGGTTATTTGCATGCAGGTGATCTTCAGGGTCTATGAGGTTGGCTTTCACAACTTCAACATGGTATTAGAGCTCCAGATTTGTGGCTACCTATTTGTTTTTTGAAGAATTCAGCTTACAGAGTTTTTTTTTTTTCTGTGCAAGGGTTTCATTCCTAGTAATTTTTGACAGATCAGATGGGTTTTCCATCATTTTTTGAGAAATTTTGACCACGATCTCTCAAAAAGTGCATGCTAGTGCAAAACATACCTCATGGGTGCGCTCAGAAGGCCCAAAAACCCCTATTTTCATATTAAATATGATAGGGTTTGCTGAGAATTTATTTTTTAGTGTTTTTGGGGAATCTCAAAAAAATTGCAAAAAAAAATCGTATGATTTACGGATCCATATGGATGCCTCAATTTTTGGGCCATCTTTTTTTGGTGTGTGCATCAATTTTGAGATGCCTCAATTTTTGTGCCATTTTGCATCAATTTTCGTGTCTTTTTGATTCATGTGCTACCTCGATTTTCATGCCATGAAGGTTCTGCTGAATATTTTATTAATTTTTTAATCTTTAAATTAATAAAATGTTTGGTTTAAAGCCTAAATGAGCATATTTAGTAAAATGGTCATATTTTGAGCATACTGTGTCAGTTTTTTGAAAACGAGATATTTTCGGAAAGCTGGTTCTGGCACCAATCTGGTGGTGTAGGTGTAGTTTCTAGATTTTTCCATTTTGATACTGTTTTCCTCAGTCAAAGTTAGATCATGGTTTTTGCACTCCAGGGGGCGTAACTTTTGTGTCTGAGCTCCCTTTTTTGCAAATGAATAGGAATTGGAAAGCTAGTTTAGTGCTCTATACAATGATCAGACTTATTTTTCCATATTCCTCCCTAGGTATATTTTATTAAGTGTTTTGTGTTTTCACAGTTTGCTTAATTGCTTGGACGTTTTGGTACTTGGGAACCTCTTGTTTGCGTCATTAGGCTCTATTTCATTTGATTTACATATTGTAAGGACATTTTTCTCATATTTTTTAATTTGAAGAGTTATCATGGGTTTTTCTACTAACCCTTTAGTTGTAATTCTTGAACGGGGTAATTATGAGTCATGGGAAAAGGGAATACTTACACATTGTAGGTGGCTTAATATTTTGCCTTATTTGTATGATCTCATACCTAAACCAGCCACTTCATAGGGAAAACTAGCTTGGGATATCATTAGAGATCACATAGTAGGACTTATCAGGTACCCAAATACAACCAAATCTCTGTAAAGTGGAGAAAGGAGATATCAATTGTGATTGCAAAGCTTGAGATATGGACGGTCAACAAAATTGTATTTGTGAACAAATCTGATGCTATTGCCAGGTTCAATGATGCACTTAAGAAGTTCATGCTGGAATAGAGGTCGTTATAAAGATGTGCCAGATACCGTAATACCAGGATGCTGGAGTTCAAGCATGGAGTAATAAAGTGTATTTGTTCCAGGGGTCATTCATTCCTAGAATGTTCAAATCAAGGAACCTAAAATATAGGAGTTTGATTTCCACCTGATCACTCCATTATCACAGGAAGCTCCTATATATATTTTTGTTTGGGTAGATTTGTTCGATTTCAGAAGGAATCCTGACAAAGATGAAAAAGTAGAACCTGAAGAACTTCAACCAGTAATTGTAGTTGACTTCAATTGCAATTCTCTAATGTGATCTTTAGGATTTCCCGTCCCATGGTATTTATCGAATTTGGGGATCTCAAATCCCTTTGAGAATGGTTTCATTACAAGGCTCCTGTCCAATGGATAAGGACACAAGTTTCTGGATGTTGTCGTGGTTTTCCCTGAAAGAATATCAAATACTTGTTGTGAGAGTAGCTTGATCTATGTTGCTACATCATTTTGTGGATCGGGGGGTGGGATGAAGGTGTTTTGCAGTGATTCGATTATCGGTGGGATGGGTGGGATGGTTGGTTCTTGCACATTTTGTTGCACCAAGTATGCTTGCAATTATTGTTGTATCAACAACGCTTGTTTTTGGTCATGTTGTTGTTGCACTAATAGTGCCTGTTTCTGAGCTTGTTGTTGTTGTTGTGCCAACAATGCTTGTTGTTGAGATACTAATTGGGATATTTCTGATTGTTCTTGGTATTGCTTCAGTGTTTGTTGATATGCTTGTTTTCGAGCTATTAGTTGTTGTACAAGGTACTGTGCTTGTGCTTGTTGAGCTTGGTACTAGGCTCAAGCTTGCACTTGTGCCTGTGCTTGGGCTTGTGAAATATGTGCAGTTTGTGTGTCTTGAAAGGCCTAAGCATCTTGTGCTACTTTAGCGGCTTGAGTAGCTTGTTGTTGTTGTAATAAAGCTTTGGCTTGAGTAGCTTTCTATGTGGCTTGAGCTATTTGAGTACCCTACACTCCTTGAGCGGTGTGTTGTGCTTGAGCGGCTTGTGCTACTTGAGTGGCTTGTTGTGCAGCTAATTATGTTTGTGCTTAGTGAGTGGCTAGTTGTGTAGCTTGTCATTTTTGGATTTGTTGGAGGGCCTTCTAATAAGTAGCTTGCTAAGTTGCTTGTAATGCAATGTTGTATTGATTTGATGTGTTTGATTTTGGCGGTGGTGGTGGTGGTCATAGATTTGGAATGGTGTTTTTTGTGGTGATGAGTGACACCATCGTATTGATGATTGGGATTTGGGTGGTGGATGGTGCGACTGATATTCTTGGTCCTCGAGAGACCATGTTTTGAGATGTTTGGGGGATGGTTCATGATGTGATGGTGGTGGTCTGCATTATCGGGATGGTTTCCATCTCTTGTTGTGTTATTGATGGAAATATATGAGGATTTGGTATGATGATGTGATTGATGATCGGTGGGTTGATTTGATTTTGTTCATTGATGTTTGGTAAAGGGGGAAGGCCTAAACTGAGAGGTGGTGTGGATATTGATGGAAATGGGGGGAGTGGTGGAAAAGTGAGTGGCATACTCCCTTGGGTAAATGATGAAGATCTAGGGTCAAAGATTCCCCCTGGTCCAAATAAGTCTCATTCTCCTTGTGAGGTTATTGGGAGAGAAGTTTGAGGCATTGCAAATGATGATGATGGGTCATTATGATCATGAAAGGTGAGGGGGACATATGGATGTGCTGGATTTTGTGGGATGGATTTCCCCAAGATGGTGTTTGTGTTCAAATATTGATTATTCACAAGGGGGTGTGTTTGTAATGCATTAATAAATGTTCTCCCTTTGTTAACAATGGGTTGAGTTGGAGCAATGGATGATGTAATTTGGGGGATGGGTTAAGTGATGTTTTGGAATGGAGATATAGATGAAATTGGGGGCATGGATGAAATTGGAGGCATGACCCCAAAAGGTGATTCCACAATGGTGGTCACATTGAAATCAGAAGGGAGTTTAGCCCCTTGTTTTGCTAATTCAAGCATGTATAGTGAGGGATTGAGTCTCATCATGATGTTGATAATTTTATGATTCTCAGGATTTTGGACCATCTCGGTGATCTCATCTTGTCTCATTTCGAAGGAATTATTGGTGATATCCTCTATGTTCCTCTTTTGTTGAGATCTAGTTTGCACCATAAAATAGGGATCAATTTTAAAGAATGTAAGACATGAATCTCTAATTTTTGGATTGATCTAACTTTAGGTACAAAAGAGAAAATTTCGGATGATTTAAGGATCAAAAGTGAAATGATGAAGTGTGTGAAAGATGGATGATGTGGATGATTGAACCCTTAGAATATCTTGAGGGGATGCTATAATTTTGGGACTTTTTGGACTTTTGGATTTGTTTTGGATTTCGATTTTGGATTCTTGACTTTTTTGGATTGACCTTGATTTTATTTTGGATTGCTTTGATTTTGGATAATTAACAAATGGATCACAAGATGTTGGATTTTATCTATGGGATAGACTTGCTCACAAAATGATAATTTTACTAAGTGTAGGGAGAAGGATGCATCTACCCATACCTATTCAAACAAGATGATAATTCAACTAAGCATATGGAGAAGGATGCATCTACATATACCTAGATAAACAAAATGATTTGATGATTATTCAACTAAGCACATAAAGAAGGATGCATCTAAATGTACCTAGCTAAACAAGATTGATTTTGATGTTTCTGATTCAAGGATTTCAAGGATTTTGATGATTTTGATTTTCCAAAAAGTCTAGCATGAAGGATGATTTCAAGATTCTCAAGAGTTGTTGTTGAGATGATTTTTTTGGTTTGATATTTGGAAGATGGATGAAAGTTTTGATTTTGATCCTAGGTGTACCTAAAAAGAATCTTGTTTACAAGACCTCAATTTTGAAGAACTTGCTTTACTCTAAACAAGATGTTCAAATTCCCAAAAAAGATTTGGATTTTGCTAATAAAAGAATTTGTACAAATTGGGATTGTTCCTTAAAGCTCTTATATAGAAGTTGAAAAGAAATCTTTGTCTGAATTCATAGAGCATTGAGAGATGCTTTTGATGTTCTTTTGGACTAAGAACTCTTGACTTTGGTTTCCATATTTTGATTTTGCATGAAATCATTGGAGACACATGTGTGGGGTTCAATTGTTCTTATCTTTGCTTTAGTGACTTCTTTTTACCACAAATAATCTCTTGATTAGCTTTTGAAACTAGATGTCTAATGTCTTAACTTCTCATTCCACAAAGTATATCATGTGGAACTTTGACAAAATCAAGGCAAGAGTTACCTATTGTTGACCTTAGTAAGAAAATTGAGATATAAATTCAAGTTCTTAGAAACCTCTAAGGATAAAATCCCAAGGGCAAGCAATAACACATGAATTTTGTGAAAGATATTTGCTTCCTAAAGGGTTTGAAGTTTTGATGACAATGTTGAATGTTTGTTTCCAAAATTTTTGCGAGCAAGTGAAGTGTTTTCTAACCAAGAACAAGTACAACCCTATGGCTATGAAAGACTGTATTTGTTGAATCCCCACTTGGATAATTCCAAATATGCTTATTTTTAGCGAATGGTTAGATGATTGACCCCACTGGCTCCCCTCCATGACACTCACTTAGATGGGGTAGCCAAGCATAAGTACTCATGAAACTCCCATGGCATACTTTCCATTTCTACTAAAACCATAAAAGTGGGGTAGCTTTAGGACGACCATTCTTGCACCAACAAATAGATCAAGGATTTGGCCTTTTCTAAACAAGGGTTTTAATTTAGACTTTCCATTCATAGGGATTGATCCATGCGGCGAGAGACCATTGCTTACCTTCTCGTTTGAACCAACTGTGTGATACTGACCTTTGTTCCAATATCCACACTTATATACTAGCTGGAAATACACTTGGCTTTAGCGTGTTACTAGTTGGGTCATTCCCTTGGGTGATTACTTTTTCCCACAAGGCAGGCCCTCTAAGATAAACAAAAGAGAGCAAAAAAATACCCATAACTTGATCAATCTTTGCTGCAACACATAGAGAGAGAATGTACACAATATGCTCCACTCACACTCGCAAGATGTTTTGTTCAATTTTAATCCCAAAATGAAATGTGGAGGCAATTACTTTACACAACTTAAGATCACCAAAATGCCTTTTGATTCTCAAGATCATTGTGAGGTGCTAGAGAAGCACATACGTCCTTTCAATGGTATTACTTTGATTAAGCAATTACAAAACAAAGAAGCACTTGTTCATTTTAAACCCACAAAGCAATGATTTGATTCTTTTTAGAACACCAAAATGAAATATGGAGATTTCCTTGTTCAATTGTTAATCCTCAAACAAAATCTAGTGAGTTTGTTCTAAAGTTCTTTTTAAGCCCTTTGTAGAAAAATTGAAATGTTCTTTTTAGAGCCCAAAATAAATTTAGTAGGTCCTAAGCACATGAAAGATAACAAATTTTTAAGAGAAATTGTGAATTCTCTAAGAGTGTTAAACAAAAACTAAAGTGTTCAAAAACACTTGGTATCATGAGAGATGATATCATTATTCCTCTTTCAATCTTGTCTCTCTCCTTCACTTTGATTAG
Source organism: Sequoia sempervirens (assembly GCA_007258455.2). Lineage (NCBI taxonomy): Eukaryota > Viridiplantae > Streptophyta > Pinopsida > Cupressales > Cupressaceae > Sequoia > Sequoia sempervirens. The sequence continues at coordinate 129,477,573 of VDFB02256132.1, read as the reverse complement.
ACAACCCTACAAAAAACTAGCTAGCATTGCAAAACAAAGGATCTAAAAGCAAGTAGTAACCCAGATGATCAGAATTAAAAAAGCACATGTCATAAAAATTTGAGATTTCACTTTTTCCTTTACTCTAGTGGTGGAACCTGCACATGCAGTGCAGTTTGAAAGATCTTGCAAAGCTATAGAGTACCACTTATCAATTAGCGTCATTTTGCAGCCAAAACAGAGAGGGTGATGGCATCGCTATTTCGCCTAGCGGTGTTGTTTGGAATTTCAAAATTCTAGTAGCGGTGTTGAAAATTCTAGTAACCAGCGGTGCAGTTTAAAATTTTGAATTCTAGGTAGGAACACTAGAGCATCATAGTTTGAAATTTGAAGTGGTGCTATATGGCGATGCTAAGATGCCATCAGTTATGTACTATGATGTTGGTCTGTTAGCGGTGCATTTCCCTATAGACACTCAAAAATAGAAAAAAGCACAGAATTTTTGAAAAAAACATGATATAAACGTGAGATTTGCCCTCCTTCTAGCGCCAAAATGTAGAACCAAGATCCTAGTACTTGAAAAATACAATAAACAAACACATTAGAATATTCAAATGCAAGCCAAGATCAAAGCTCCCCATAAAATCCATTAGCAATTCTCAAAATAGGAATAAAAATAAGAACACAATGAAAAAGCAAGGAGATAAATGGAATCCTATAAAAAACATGCAAACTCTTGATCTTATGGGGGATTTGGTGCCAATTTGATGTGGAAATTGGCCCTTTCCCAACTCCTATGCAAGCTTTAGATGATTTGGTGATGATTGATCCACTTGGTGATTGCTTCAAATGAACTCCATGGAGAAAACCTACAATAACCTAGCTATTCCTTAATGAAATTGAGTAGAGTAAGTTTGCTCAAATTTGTGGATGATGAAATGAGGAGAGAAACCTCTTATTTATAGAAAGACAAGATGGAGAAATGCCCAAAATAAAGCAATGTGGGACTAACTTTTAGCCAATGGCAAGATGACACTTGTCAAGAGATGGATGGATGAAGGATGTGTAGATTTTGATGAATGCGCCCATAAATGCCTTTATTTGAAATTTGAAATTTTTGAAATGACGAGGTGGATGAAGAGTCAAATGGAGTAATGGCCACTTGGCTCAAGGAAAAAGGACTTGTAAGATGAAATAAATGTCTTGTTGGAAGGACTAAGTCCACTTGGAGGGATTTCAAATTTGAAGGAATATTCCCCTATTATGCCATGTTGAGAGAAAATAGGGATTTAATAAACGAATTAAATCCACTTTCATGTGCAAGTGGCAAAAGCTAGAGGATGGGACATGGATTAGAATTAAATTAATCAAGGGTTAATTAATTTAATGAGGGATTAGATGATGTGACAAATTTGACTTAGATTTATGGGTTGATTTAAATCAAAGATGAGAAGAATGTGATTTTTAGATAGTTAAATAAATATTTTGTTTTGTTTAACTAAAGGGGATGATTGGTTAGATTAAATCAAATAAGGTTTTAATTTATTTAATTTAATGAGATAGACTTTAGAAATTAATTAAATAATTTTTTTTATTTAATTGACTAAAGAGTTGGGGTTAATTAGATGAGATTGATTGATTTAATTAGCAAGAGAGAATTCCTTAATCAGATAAAGGATTTATTTAATTAAGAGAGGAACATTGATGAATTTAATCCAATAAGGGTATTTGATTAAATGGTTAGACTAAGGAGTGATTTAGGATGAGATAGTATTAGTAATCGGGATCAAGCGTGTAGCGTCAAAAAATATATTTTGTGTCTACATTTTTCCCCTCTTTGAAGCAATGCACTCATTACATTGTTTCAAAGAACAAACTATTTCGATCAAAATTCAAAAAAAATCTGATTTCAAAATTTTCCCCACTATTGCCCCGGTGAGAGAAAACATGCCAATACATTGCCCCTTCGAGAGATTGGACAAAATATTCAATTTTTTGGGTGATCTCACAAAAAAGAGGACAAGTTTCCTGATAGGTTCAGAAAGGCTCTAGGAGGCCAAAAAATGAGATAAAATGCAAAAAAATGGTGCAAAGTGGCCCTCAGTCAGGATCAGGAATTTTTTGATGAATTTTAACATGGTGACTTTCCTGATGCAAGAGGAGGCGAGAGATATCTACCCATGTGAGCACAAGTCCCAAGAGATTTTTGGCCTTTTGGATGATCTGTCGAGTGATAAAAGGAGTACCTAGGGTGGATGGGACTTTGGTACATTGCCTATGCACTGCCTGTGCGAACACACTTGGGCATGATGACAACACTTTATGAGAGATGGCACAGTGAGACATCCTTGTTCCACCTTCTGACAGGCAAGGCCATAGTCACATTGTAGGACTTGTGGCAGATTTTGAGATTTCCCATTCATGGTGAGCGGGTGATATACGACACAGATGCTAGGAGGGAGGCCTGCCTCAACATTATGGGCACTAATAAGATTATGTTCTGCGAGGGATAGATCGAGTTGGAGTGCCACAAGCCTGTTGTATCACTGTATCACTTGGTCATTGCAACTATTATTTCAGGTCTCGTCACACCAGATCGGCAAGGCCATTATTTTATTCCTAGATGGGGGCTTGCTTGGGAGGAGATGGTTCGGTGACAGACATTGTTTGCATGGGGTCTAGTTCTACTAGCCTCACTTTATAGAGATTTGCACGAGTTTTCTTATCTGGACGGTAGAGCACTTGGGGTGGGAATCATAGTCCTGCATGTCTGGGCATGGGAGCACATCTTTATGATTCATCCGAGAGTGGTTCAGGTTATGATGGAGCTAGATGATCTGGTTGTTTGGTGGTATAGAGGGGGTCTTTCTTTCACCCACACCGAGTAGCACGAGATTCCTCATTGGAGGAGGGTCCTTGATGATATGTGAGTGTTTACATGGTGGCCATACCTTGGATAACCTTCCTAGTTCTATGAAGTTCAACAATTGTTGTTTTCTCACCAGGACTGACTGATGCAAGGGCGAGAGCATATGATGATTGAGAGATACCTGTTGGGAAAGGTACATAAGTAGTTCGAAGAGCCATAGGATAGGCCTGACACTCAGTACATGGCCATCTTTGTGAGGAATATGAGCTAGAGCTCCTGGGGCCACTACATACTAGCCCATGAGGCAGTTGATTCTTTCAAATAGCTAGTGGCTAGGTCGTGGCCATATGACTAGGGATAGGCAGATCTAAGGACCATGTAGGCCTACAAAGATCGGTTCAGGTTGCCATTAAGACTTATAGTTCTAGGGACACCATCTACTTGATAGAGAACCAATGGCAGGGGAGCAAGACGGGGTAGGGGGGACGAAGATCAGGATTTTGGAGGCGGTGGGCCACCACTAGTTCATCAGGTTCAGGATCATGGACCTCAGGATCAACCACCCAGAGACCCATAGGAGGGAGAGTGGAGATAGGATGCCCCTTGGTAGGACTAGGATCTAGGATGTTAGGATAGGATGCTGACACCATCCAGAGATGGGGATTAGGATCAGCCTCCCGTGTAGCCACCCCTATAGCCAGATCCTAGAGACGGGCAGATTTTATAGTTACAAGAACATGTGTAGGAACTAATAGCAAAGAGAGATCAGCTATGAGTAGAGCGGGACCAGGTGGTCCAGCAGAGATAGGCTACAAAGTTGCAAGCAACAGTCGAGATGGGCTAACGACAACCAGGCAAAACATTAAGAAACCCCCCCCTTGGCGAAGGTGTAAAATACTAGAGAATCTTGTATACTTCTCGACAAAAATATTAATTTTAGTGGCAATTTTTTTTGGTTTTCATGAAAAAAATAATGTCCATTGGAAAATCTTTTCTAATTGCTAGAAGTCTGTGGAAAATCCTAGCGAAATGTAAATTTTTTAAAACCACTAAATTTTTCCCATTGGTGATTAAAATCTATTTTCAAACCAATAAAATATTTCAATTGGCGAATTAAACTTGTTTTCAAACAGAAAAAATAAAATTCATTGGTGAATTAAAACTATTTTTAAATGATTAAGAAAAACACATTGGCGAATTAAACATAATATGAAACTAATAAAAAAATGCAATGGCGAAGTGTTGGTGCAAATTTTCACAACCTTAGTTGCAAGTCTTTCTTGGTCATCTTTGTAGTTGGTGGGTCGGAGGTTTCAAAAACATTGAAACTTCAGACTTTGGTTCTAAGGTTCCAAGTTTCAGCGACCACGCGACATTATGGACCATGACTGTTCGATGAATTTTTGATGGACAGTTGTAGTTGCATTCCGGAAGTATATCTCTCAAGCACTAGAATTGTAAATTCAAACCTGTGAAATTACACTAGAACCGTTAGATTTCCATATTAAATTAATGGTTGAGATTTTATTAATTATTTAGGTCTGTCGTCATCCTGCTCTTGTTTACCATTTAATATTGTCTAAGTCAGACCAAACTATTTTATGAAAAAGCCTCTTAACTCTTTAATCTTGAGGGTCAAGTCTCATCAACCTAGCGATGTCCCTATTTTAAATTGTGCATGTGCATAAAAGAGGGACCATTCGATGAATTTTTGATGGACAATTGTAGTTGCATTCCAGAAGTTGTTAGAGTTAGAAAGACAAATATCTAACAATTAAATGTAGATCTAAGTAATAAACAGATAAACTAAAAACACACAGAATAAATTATAACACAGAGAATTTAATGTGGTTCACCCAATCTGGGCTACATCCACCAAACCGCAGCCATCCAATACTTTTATTATCCAGTGTAAAACCTATTACAATCTTGCAAATAATCATGTTTTTCATCATACTGTAACACCCATCCAAACCCCTTTTTATCAAGCTTAGAAGCTTCCAAATTTTGGGTTCTACAAAATCGGATTTTTCTTTTTTCGTTGATTTTTCCCTTTTTCGGTGATGACGTGAAAAAGTAGGAGGAAAATTTTTCTCTGGGGCTGCCACCCCCAAACCCCTGCCCAGGGTCTGGCCCAGCCCTAGACCCCAGCAAGGATATGTGCTGGGGTGTACAGTATACCATGGGCTATACAATATAGCATGATTAGTTGCCACATACCAACAATCTCCCACTTGGAGACTGATCCTAGACAACATTGCTGCAATTACAGCTCCCACTAGAAATAAGTACCTTGGACCTTACTACTCTGTTATACTTAAATTCAACCTTGAAGGCCAACTGAAGTTGAAGAGGAGCTCAGCGTCTCCCTTGTCACCACCTTCATAAACATATCCTCTGGATTTGCATCTGTATGTATCTTGTCAAGCTTAACCTGTCCATCCTCCAACACCGACCGAATGAAATGATATCTCAATTGTATGTGTTTTGTTTTAGAATGCAAGGAAAAATTATTTGCAAGATGTATAGCACTCTGGCTGTCTGTAAACAAGTAATTTCCAGCCTGTTGTTTTCCCAACTCATCCATGAAAAGTTACAGCCATAGCATCTCCTTTTCTGCCTTTGTTGCAGCAACATACTCTGCCTCTGTGGTGGATAAAGCAACCACCTTTTGCAATCAAGAAATCCTACTCACTGTTGTCCCACCAAGTATAAATATAGAACCTGTGGTACTCTGCCTGGTATCAATATCCCCTACCAAATCTGAGTCAACATAGCCTTTTAAATCAGTATTAGAGCCCCCAAAACATAAAAAATTTATTGGATGTACCTCTCAAGTACTTGAGAATCCATTTTACCGCATTCCAATGCTCAACTCTGAAATACCACAACCCAAAGGATTAGAGGGACCTCTATTAATTAAATAAACAACAATATTTATAGTCTCTACCCACATTTTTAAAGGCAACCCAGCATGCAATCTCATAGTTTGTGCATGCTCCATTATTGTTCTGTTCATGCACTCAGCCACTCCATTTTCCTGTGGAGTCCTTAGAACCATTTTCTGAGGAACAATAATCTGTTGCAATACTCACCACCATTAGATCTGAGACATTGCTTCTCCATCATAGATGCAATACTCACCACCATTATCAGATCTGAGACATTTTATCTTTTTACCTATCTCATTCTCAACCAAGCTTCTCCATTTTTTAAAAGTTTTAAATACATTAGATTTCTGCCTAAGGAAATAAATCCATACCTTCCTAGTTGCATCATCAATGAATGTAACATAATACAAAGAGCCACCGAGAGAAGATACCTGAGTTGGTCCCCATACATCCATATGCACAAGCTCCAATTTCTCATCGTTCTTTTGCTTCCCATCCTTGAGAAAACTTACTCTCTTTTGTTTTCCATACACACAACTTTCACAAAAATCCATATTAACACATTTTAGACCTAGTAAAACATTATTTGAATGAAGTACTTTCATACCTTTTGCACTCATATGCCCAAGTCTATTATGCCACAGTGCTGATTCAGAGTCCACAGCAACTATATGATCTTCTACCTGCTGAACTGCAGCAACTATTCCTGAACATTGACCTTTTTCCATAACAATTAAAGTAGAAGGAATAGTATGACCTGTACAAAGATATAAGGTACCTACTTTCACACCTTTTGCTACCACTAAGGCACCCTTTGTGACCTTCCAATTTTTATCACTAAATGTAACAATAGAACCTTCATCATCTAGTTGCCCTACTGAAATTAAATTTCTCCTTAACTTTGGAACATGCCTTACCTCACGTAGTAGCCAATGATTCCCATTCTGCAACTTAATCTTGATTATTCCCTTTCCAACAATCTCACAGGGTTCATTAGCTTCTTAATAAACCAACCCAAAATTCCCTTGGACATAATCAAGAAAATAACTTCTATGGGGGGTAGCATGAAATGAAGCCCCTGAATCTAACACCCAAGAATCGCCAGCATTATCAAGGGAAAGAATCAAAGCATCCTCATCAGATTTATTACTTACCACATTTTCCTCTTTACTTCCTTCCTTTTTGTCTCCTTTATTTTTCTGAGACCAACAATCTTTCTTTAAATGACCTAGCTTACCATAGTACCAGCAATCCCTCTTGTCTCTAGATTGGGACCTTCTGTCCTTTGATTTTCCTCGTGACTTCCCATGATTTCTAAAATTGTTTCCTCTCTCCTTTGTTCTGCCCCTGCATTCTGCATTCAAAACACTTTCCAATGTGGATGTTCCACCTGAGCTTTTCCTACAAATTTCCTCGCTCAAAATAACACCAACAACATCATCAAATTTTAATGTATTTGAACCAGAAACAAAATTTCTAATAGCCATTACCAAGCTATTCCAGCTTTCAGGAAAAGAACACAGAATCAAAAGAGCCCAAACTTCTTCATCAAAGTTTACTTTAACCAAAGTTAATTGACTGGTGACCGTATTAAACTCATTTAAATGATCAGTAACTGACCCACCTTCTATCATTTTCATATTAAATAAACGCTTCATAAGAAATACCTTATTCGAAGCGGAAGGCTTTTCATATAACTTCGCCAGGATTTCCATCAACTCTTGAGTTGTCTTTGCTATTGTAATATTGAACGCCACTGATTGTACCAAGCATAAGTGAATACTACCAAGAGCCTTTCTATCCAAAATCTCCCAGTCCTCATCAGACATTGTTGTGGGTTTCTTGGTTTTCTCTTCCAATGGCTGCCATAAATCCTTCTGATATAGATAGTCCTCCATTTGCATCTTCCATAACTGATAGTTCTTCCCATTAAACTTCTCAAACTTCTTACCCTCGTCTGCCATTGCTCCCACTCAACCGTGAGACTCCCACTCAACTATGAGACCTTTCCTACAGATGATAATCAAAACACAACCCGCTCTGATACCACTTGTTAGGGTTAGAAAGACAGATATCTAACAATTAAATGCAGATTTAAGTAATAAATAGAGAAACTAAAAACACACACAGAATAAATTATAACACAGAGAATTTAACATGGTTCACCCAATCTGGGCTACATCCACCAAACCATAGCCATCCAATACTTTTATTATCTAGTGTAAAACCTATTACAATCTTGTGAATAATCGCATTTTTCATCATACTATAACACCCATCCAAACCCCTTTTTATCAATCTTAGAAGCTTCCATATTTTGGGTTCTACAAAATCATATTTTTCTTTTTTTGTTGATTTTTCCCTTTTTCAGTGATGACACAGTATGCCATGGGCTATATAGTATAGCATGATTAGTCACCACATACCAACAATCTCCCACTTGAAGACTGATCAGGCTCCACACCAACACAGAAGTATATCTCTCAAGCACTAGAATTGTGAATTGAAACCTGCATAATTACACTAGAACTGTTAGATTTCAAGAAATCAATGGTTGAGATTTTATTAATTATTTAGGTTGTCGGTCATCCTACTCTTGTTTACCATTTAATATTTCCTAAGTCAGACCAAAATATTTTATGTCGGTCATCCTGCTCTTGTTTACCAGAGGGACCAAATGAATATTTTATGACAAATCCTTAAATATTAACTCTTTAATCCTGAGGGTCAAGTCTCGTCAACCTAGGGATGACCCCATTTTAAATTATGCACATGCATAAAGTTTATTTTAAAAGAGGGACCATTCAATGATTTTTTTATGGATGGCTATAGATGCATTCTGGAAGTAAATCCTTAAAGCACTAGACTTGTGAACTGAAACTTTTGAAATAACACTAGAACCGTTAGATTTTCATAAATCAGTGGTTGAGACATTTAATTCTCACTTTTCAATGCATCGAAGTCCTCTACCTTTCATTTATTCTATTGAAATTCTCAATTTGGCTGTGGTACTGGGCAGCAGTGTGGATTAATACCATATGAATAGCTAGAAAAAAACATTGGTGAATTAAACATTGTTTAGTAAGTGAAGGAGGCATGGAAGTTTTTTGTAGAAAGTGAACTATAGAAACAATGGAGGCTAGTTTCACCTTGACATCATGGAGGAAGCTAGACCCTTTCATTGGCAAAGCATCTATGAAGCGGTTGCGGGGTTTATTTCTCTTCAAGGATGTGCAGGTGGCACAAGCAGTTCAATTTATTTTGGGTAATGGCTTTGAAAAATTAAAGCATAGATATAGGACCAAAATGGATATTTATTCATTGGTCATGGCTTGGGGTCTAGACTTAGGAGAACTGGTGGATGTAGTGAGGAAATTCATGAAAACTTTGGTTCACATTTAGATTTTTTAGAGGATATGGGAGGCATTTTGGAATGAGTGATACCAAGAGTGGGGCTTGTTAAGGTTGAAGGCATGGATGGTGGAGGCCCGAAGCTCACGGATTTAAATCATCTCTTTATCAAGTGGCCAAAAGGACACACCAAAGATCTGTCGCAAGAAGGTGTGGAGTGCGGGTGACAAGCACTCAAAATCTGCATTGAGCTATTGGAGGTTGATGAGGTCATAGAGAATCTCAAAGACATCGCTAGAGTAGAGATGCGTGAAAAGAAGGTTTTGTGTCCGAGGAAGAAGATGAAGATGGGTAATTCATCGAAGGCATCTAAGTAGTACAAGTTTTAAAAAAAAATTAGATTACTGTACTAAATCTTGTTTGTGAATTTTTTTTTGGGGGGTTATACATGGATTTCAGATAGGTAGATTAGGGATAATTTGATATGTTGGAAATGGAAATTGTGTTGGTTGATCAACTTTTTTGGTAGTTGATGGTCCGATGGATGAACATAAATCTAAAGTATATTTTATAGCATTAGTTTAAAATTGGAATATTTTTGGTAGTTAATGGATGAAGATAAATCTAAATTATATAATAGCATTTTGTTTACAGTGATTCTTAGCTTTTATTTTTTTCAAGATAATACAACATTTGGTAACTTGGTTTTATTGGTGAGCATGTTGAAATTTTATTTTCCTTTTACAAATAGTTTACATTTTTAGATAGATGAATTTAAGGATTAAACTATAAAAAAAATTCAACAACATTTATTTTATGGCATTTATGTAATAAGTATGATTAATAAAATCAATAATATTTTAATATTAAAGATTTTATATAAAAAAATATAAATTAAATATTTTTTGACAGTTAAATTTTTTCATAAAACGTAAAGTGACAGGCATTTAAATGCATAAAAATGTCACAAAATTTCATATAATAGGTAGGGGTGGTCATCAAATTCCAGGCCTGGTCGAGAGATAATAATTTTCCAAACTCCACACATACTGATCTTAATTACCCATCGATCCTCCAGCCATGTCCACTTGCTAAAATCTGCCTATGATCTTCACTTCATAAATGCACCATCCTTGCCACCTTTCCTATCTTAATTCACCAAAGTTGAGGTTTTGTTGTCTTTCCTAACCTTAGTTGCAAGTCTTTCTTGGTCATCTATGTAGTCGGTGGGTCAGAAGTTTTGACAACTTTGAAACTTCAGACTTTTTTTCTAAGGTTCTAAGTTTCAGCGACCACGTGACATTATTGACCACTATCGTTCGATGAATTTTTGATGGATGGCTATAGTTGTTATAGCTTTAATGAAACAATATTTGTAATGATTTCATATCATTTGAGTGGCACTAGTAGTGCTGACTAGAGTCTGGTGATTTTGATAGCTTGTCAGATTGAGGTACAATTTGCATGTAGCCAGACGTCAATCAAATTAAACATTTTAATTTTTAATTGTACATGTAATGCTTAAGATACACGAATTGACTAATTTGTTTTTTTGGTTTACATGAATTAGGCTCGTAGCAGCACTAGTGGCCCATAATTTATTAAATAGGGTAGGTAATAGTTATAGTAATAATGTTACATTGTAATTCAATTGTAATAAAATAATTGGTTATAAATTTACAGTAAAGAGTTATTCAAATTAGTTTTTTTTCCATTGATAAATTAAGTATTAATTGCATGCAAAGGTGGAGTAAGTAGCCATTTATCACATTCCATTTGAAAAATTTGAAGTAATGGTAGAAAATTCCAGAAAGGCGAGTTGTGGGCGAGGATTAAAATGGAAATGTCACTTGTGTTGGACATGGAGAAGCAACTACAGGCCTTCAAAGGGGAAATAACCGATAAGCGACTGCAGGGGCTAATGAATTTGACCCATCCACTTATTCTCTAGGAAACCAAGCAGGTGGTTGAGCCATAATTTCTGAAGGATTATCATAGATCCATAGAAAATATGGAGATTCTAGCAATGTTCTTAGCAGTCCTTTTTCATATGGGAGTCTCGAAAGAGATAAGAAAAAAATTGACCCAAATGGTGTTTGTACTTGCATCGTTGGGTGACATTGACTTGGCACTAGATAATGTGGATGAGAATAGGAAAATCCCCATGCCACAGAACTACTACATGATGTGGATGAGAGGCAGACAGGTAATGAAGTTTCCTTTGGTCTGAACCATCGACCCAAAAGGATTTGAAAAATTGTGGGCAGAAAGGGACCGTAGCATTTTCTTTCTCCTCAAGGAAGCAAAACTAACTACCAATCTCCCGCGTGGGTGGGCAATGAGATACGCATAGGATTAAGGTCTAGCAAAGGAAATTGTAGCGGGTGATGATGATGATTGGGACCTTGGACATGGGGAAGAATGGCTTGCGAATGGTCCTAGGGACCCAAACGAAAAGGCCAAAAGCCCAGCACACTAGAAATGTGGAGAAGACTGCTCGGTGATTGCAAATTGCGAAGCATACTTGAAACGCATAGAGTTAGAGGATGATGATGAATGATAAAGTCTGGTTGGGTATGATTTCAGCTTTTTGTTGTTGAATAGAAATAGTAACACTAATAGGGTAATTGAGTCAGTCCCGAGTCTTGGAGTGCCTGTACTTAAATTCAGGCCAATTTTGTAATGAATTTTGTAATGCATGAAAATTTTGGTGGGCTAGCTAATTAGGGAAGGTCGCTTGACAGAAAAGGCCTTCAGGGTGGTTTTTTGAAAAATAGAGACTCATGTACAATCCTTTTTTGATAATCAATACAGGGTGTTGCCCCTAGCAGTGTTTTACCTAGCAAAAAAACTAATTGCATGCATATTTAATAAACTAAATGGTTGTGCTATTAATTTGACATTGTAATTCCTTTTATTAAGTCCTTTGCAATGTTAAGTGTTACTATTCTATTAATGGTTGTGCTATTAATGTGACATTGTAATTCCTTTTATTAAGTCCTTTGCAATTGCAATGTTAAGTGTTACTGTGCTTAGTGCTATTAATGGTTAAAAGTAAAAAAACTTTAAAACACATGATTAATATTTATATCATAGATTACTCAACGGTTCGATAGAACATTTCATGTATCATTGTAGACTCAACTTCAAGGGAGAAAAGCAAGCTTAGTCACTAGGCCTCTGAGTTTTATAACCATTTGACATGTCGCATTGTTGCAGAGTTCTAAATTTTCATAACTACCTGATTCCCCAACTTGGTTCACTTTGTTGAGTAACTTAAGTTCATGCATACGTAACCTTTGAGTTACGGTGTGTGGATTTAGTCAAATTTGATGGGTCGGAAGTTTCAAAAACATTGAAACTTCAGACTTTGGTTTTGAGGTTCCAAGTTTCAGTGACCACGAGACATGATGGACTTATCTTTCCTGACATATCAATGAATGCTATGTATGGAATGAACTTGAGTTGTCTTTTTAGGAATTTCCAAAAGCATACAGGTTTAAAGGCTATCTTTTCAAGGTATGAAATTGAATGTTGCATTTAAAGCACGTCCTATCAACAATAATGACATACGTGGGTGGCATAGTTTTTCTCAAACATTTAGCTTGCATTCTCATTTTACTCCACATTGATTGCACATCTTGTCATTTTATATGGCTTTACCTTGAAGGCGGCATATGTTTTCTCGGACATTTCCTTTCAAAGGCATTATCGTCTGACATCTCATTGAATGCTATGTACAGAATGAACTTGAGTTTCCTTTTCAGGAATTTGCAAAAGTATGTAGGTTTAAAGGCTATCTTTTCGAGGTATGAAATTGAATGCCACATTTAAAGCTTGTCCTATCAACAATAATGGCATACGTGGGTGGCGTAGTTTTTCTTAGACATTCAAGCATACCTGCTGCTGTTATTTCTTCAAGAATTCAAGCATCTCATTAGGCATAGTGAGCTCATGCAAGCTGAAATTGAAAATTGTTGGCTCGGTGTGAGGGATACGGAGCTAGGAATTTTTAAATTGGAAGAATTTTGGGCACATCTGGACAGTAAAGAAAAATCTGCTATAGATGTGAAGGTGTTTGAAAGTGGACTAGCTCAGGCTGGAGGTTTTCTAGAAGCAGTGTTGAGTGTTGACCTAATTATTGCATGTGCGAGAAGGTACATTCCTGAAACCCAAGAAATCAAGGCCGCGGACGGAACCATTATAGCTAAAAAGTTTCCCGAGGTTGTTTCTCAAGCATTGGGAATTCCAGAGAAGGCACACGTAAAGGAGATGTCTATTTTAATAGCTAATGAATATTTCAGGACTAATGAAACCTGGTGTAAAAATTCTATGGCCAAAGGGTGGTTAAAATCAGAGAAGAAAGGTAAGTCTCAATTACCCAATAAACTTAAGAGGACACATTTTAAAGCAGAAATTGATGATGTTATTGCTTTACTTCATCAAATCGTCGGGAATGCACAAGTTGAATTATTTGAAGACTAGATGTGTCATTTCATTTTAGTTATCTATTATGATAATGTGTTTATCTATTGGGCCGAGATAATTTACTTTGACTTGCATGAGAAAGTAGTTAACTTTCAGAAGACTGCTACCTTTCATCTATGTTCTTGTTTGATATATATCATTGCTAGTCAAAGAGCTTATTGGCCAAGGTTGCAACCACAAGTACCACCAAGTCCTGGCATGCATGTGTATAAGTGTTATGCATAATTTACCAGGTAGGTTGGGATGGGAGAATATTGTCTTGTTAATGATGCCTTTTAAATGGAAGCTACGAGAAAGTTGGATGGAAACCCTTAAATGCATTTTTCCCCTGAATCAAAATCTTTGGTGTTGAAGTTTGGAAGTTTTTATATCCAGTTTGATAATTTTTATTATTTGAGAATTGGAGGTTATGAGAAGGCTCCACTTAAATTTCCTAAGTACCCTGAGGATTTACTAGTATTTTTGGAGGTCTATAGACAAATGGCAATAGTAAATATAAAATACATGAATATGGGAAAGAGAGGGTATACCTTCCCATTAGTTACTCATTCTTTCTCTTGCAAAAGTAATCAGATGGCTAGGAATGTTGAAAGGATTCTCAAATAATAGAATCTCCAATACTTGTTTGTAAGAACTAATTTTGACAGCAAGTGCTTTGTGAGAAAAAAATTATATGCCTCTGGCTCGTATCGACACCAACCTTCAATTAAAGATTTCTAGGAAGATTGTGCTAATGAAAATGAAGTTTTCAGAAGGGACCATATGAGGTTAACCCTTGAGAAAATACAAATTTTTGGTCTCTCTTTCCAAATTCTTGAAAAATGTGTCTGAAGATTCGATGGTTCTTAATCCTGAATACAAGAAGTTTCCTAATAAACCACATCCCAAAGTTGACATGATATAAAGATGAAGTTTTATACATGAGTAAATGGGCTGAACCAATACTCAAAAGGACTCAGGATTGGTTGGAGGAAAAATGGCATAGGGTTGTTGGTTCTATTCATGAACCAAAATCATCCCAAAAAAATGAGCAAGGATCTAGCCAAGTAGTCCCTAGAGGTACATCATCGACAAGGATAGTCAGCAAGTCTTCTAGCACCAATTCACAATCTAGGGGTGATGGTGAAAATCTGGAGAAATCAATTAAATCAAAATCAATATGTGAACAAGACAGGCCATCCACCCCTACTCTTAAAAAGAAAAATTTCCAAACAAAACCTGTGTCAGAAGACTCAGAGAGCATCTTTAAGCATATTGTTCAAGATAGTACTTTCCCGCCATTGTCTAAAGAATCTTCTCAATCTCCTCCTATAGAAAACATATCAATTATTCCTAGCAAGTCTAGAGAGGTTGTTCAAAGTGATAAAGCGTCCAGTCTAATAGAAAACTCTCCAATATGGTTGAGGAAAGTGGTAGAAAACAAGAGGAAATACACTCCTATGACATCTGCTGGGGCTGGAGTAGATACAGTGACAAAATTACTCCAATCTTCCTTAGGGCCCAAGAAAGCCCAAAAAATGTCAAGAATTTTGAATGATGTTGTCTCTGGTAATTAGGTGTTAGAAATTGCATAACCTTTAAAAGATGCAGATGATGATAAGATAACCAAAGATGATTATAAAATCATACATGTTGACATGGGTCCCCAGACACTTGAAGGTGATATATATCATTCTAGTTACTCAGTCAATGCTTTAGCCAAGTGGGTAAAAGAAGAAAGGAAAGAAAGGGTAAAATTGCAATCTCAATTTTTGGATTTCAGAAACTTTATCTCTTCCATTGTTTCTCCCTTTTTGTATACTGAGGCTTCTAGTTCCCAAGATAGAGTTATTGATGAGTCTGCAATGTAGTTGATTAAGAAAAATCTAAATTATTCCAAGGCTGGTAGTGAGTGGATTGAAGAGTTGTCTCAGGAAGCTATATTTTTTATTAGTAAATCTGTTATTTCCTACACTAACATTGTTGATAAAAGAAAAGGATTAATAGCAGAATTGCAGCAGGTTAGAAATGATCAAACCAAGTTGTATGTAGTTTCAAAAGAAATGAAAGAGTTAATTTCTGTGGATCCATTGAAGTTGGTAAGTGAACATATTGTTAGTGATCCAAAGGAATTAGATCCTTCTTGGCTTGATTCACTTAAATGGAAACTAAACATATATGATGAATTGGTAAAGGAAATCACAAAAGTGTTGGAGAAGTATTTGGATATGTTAGGAGAAATCAAGGGGAACTTTCATGATCTGCAAGTGAAGATAATGGATGATTTTGATGAGAAAATTTTGGACACAAAAGAAATCTGCTCAAATTTTAGGGAAGTCTTCAATAGAGAAGTAGTGCATCCTGCTACGATGACTAAAGAATCTTTCTCAAAGCTTGGGAGGTTGTAGCTTTATCTCAAAAAATTTAAAGCTGAAGCATAAATGAGGTCTGACACACTGAACGCGTCCAAAATTGCTCTCAAAAAATGGAGAACTGGGCTTCATATCACATTGACACTAGGCAACAGGGAGATTTTTGCAATCATTACCAGGTATAGGGAATATAAAGCCATAATGAAGATGTATGAGAATTGTTGCGACAAGGAGAGAATAAGGAGTTGAAAGCTAATGAAGTTGAAGCAGTTGGGAATGATGCATAGTTTATTTTTAGTATTTTCATATACTTTCTTTAAAGTTGGGACTTTTAAGTTAATGACTTCTTTTAATTTTCGGTATGGTTACTTTCAAGAAATTGTTACCAAAGACATTGGCTATGTTTAAATATCGGTTCAACTAATGTGATTAGGCTCTTTTGAGAAAACTTTGATTTACTCATTAGGGAAAACTCTATTATTTTGGCTATTATCTATTATTTTGATATAGAAGACATTAGTGGAGTTTATGCATGCATAATCTTTGAGTTATGGTGTATAGATTTATTCTTTTTATATTGAATGTTTACTAGTGTGATATCTATTATTGGGATGACAGATGATATAATTTTTCTATATTGTTGTGGTTTTATTATCTGTGAATAAAATTTCTGCAGAGTGCAATGATATTGGTTTAGTTGTTATGTTTCTTTCAGAAGTTCTATTTCTATTTACATGATATTGATAGATTTTTGGATAGTTTCATTGTTGTGGAATGTTTATCTGTGAATAAATATTTTATGGTGATGGATGTGTAAGGATTTCTCAGTATAATTTAGGTGATTTGGTAGTTTAAGCTTTTATTGTTTAAGTTGGGTGGACATTGGATGCCTTTATAAGTTATTTATGTTGAACTGTTAGCTTCTTTTAGCTTATAACTTTAAGTTATGGATGTTGAATTGTTAGCTTATGTTCAAGGAATGGATTAATAATATTCCTTTCAGTTATTTATCAAAGATTGTGTGAATGGAAATGCAATAGGAATTTATAAGTAGTGTGATAAGTGTTGTTCTTTAAAAATGATGCGGAATCACATATCAAATTCAATACCATGGAATACAATATAATTTTTTTGCTTTTCCTAACCTTAGTCGCTAGTCCTCATAGTTTTATAACCTTGTCAAGGAGTTATAAATTTTCATAACTTACCAATTCTCCAACTTTTTTGATAGTTCACTTTGTTGAGTTGCAAGTCTTTACTGGTCATCTTTCTACTCGGTGGGTCAGAGGTTTCGAAACTTCAGAGTTTGGTTCTAAGGTTCACTTTATTGAAGCAAGAATGGAAAAGAGATAAAGAAAACTTATTATTATAACTAATAACACTATGAAGAAATGATCACACACCTTTTCTACTCAGTGGGTCAGAGGTTTCAAAAAATTTAAAACTTCAGATTTTGGTTCTAAAGTTCACTTTGTTGAAGCAAGAATGGAAAAGAGATCAAGAAAACATATTATTATAACTAATAACACTATGAAGAAATGACCACTCACCTTTTAAGTCTACGTTTTTAGCTTCGCAATTTGCTGACTTCCAGTTCTGAATGGAGAAGTAGAACCTCAAAACCGAACAAAATGTGTAAGAAATTAAGAATAAATGACACTTTCGATTGTATTTATATCAATCCATGGGGTGATCCCATAATAGTAGTTTACAATTTTTGGCCAAACTGGACACTAAAATTATTATTTTTAACTAAATCTTCACATTCGGGCACCTATAGCGGCTAAACTGTGAGGAATTTGAAGATGGTGCAAACTAGAGTCTCATCAAATTTTGTCTGTAGATTCTAAAAATATTTTTTTCAAAATTTTTGGAATCAAATTACTTCTTTTTCCATCTCCCACGAAAATTGATTTTTTGAAAACAACATTTTTAAAAAGTGATGCACATTGTATAATGCATAACTTTTTTCCATGAAGGATAAAATTCTAATTCTTTCAAATTTAGATTTGTAACTCTGATATCTAGTGCTTCCACTTGGTTAGATAGTTTTTATTGAATATTTTTTCCTTAATCAAGTTTCAAAGTGAAATGAATTACAATTCAGACATGCGACCGCGTAACATTTTTTGTATATGTCAAAATTTAATTTAATTTTTTGTTGGATCAAGGACTTCAATATCTGGTGCACTCATATTTTTCAATTTTTTTTTGATAATCTTCTATTTTTCCACATGTGAAGAACAAAGAAATTCATTTTCAATGAAAAACCTATGTTTAATAAAACTTAAAAACAAATACATAACAAAACCAAAACATATTAAAATTATATTCATTGGATAGCTTGTTCGAGGAATACCATAATCATTTGAAATAAATTTTAAATGAATTCATTTGATCCCCAAAAAGCTAAATCAAAAGTGATTTTTTATCAGCATTTTGATAGGTGTAAAGGAGACACATTTATAGGTATGGTTTAAAACTAGCGAGGTTCTATCCAAGCGGGTTTGATCTAAGGTGATTTGATCAAATCCTCTTCAATTGGAACCCTTAAAATGGAACTTTTTAAGGCTTAAATCATTATATTTTCTAAAAATATGTGATTTTAGCTAAAATCTATTCCTCTCAGGAATTGTAAACCACTATTATGACAGCACCCCATGATTCCATATTTGGCGAATTCTGTGGGATTTTTAAATGGTATATTAAATATTTGGCAAATCCCGCATGCTTATACAACGATACGTTGTAATTTTCAAGGCGAAATGTGTCCTCAAATGTAATTATTTGTTAATGTTATTGGCGAAATAGGTCCTCATGAGCAACTATTTATAAATTTTAATTGGCAAAATGGGTCTTCACAAGAAACTATTTGTAAATTTTAATTGGAGAAATGGGTCTTGATACAATGTTGTTTTAATAGTATTGGTGAATATGTAGGTGTTTTATTAAATGCTTTCAGGATTCTAGGCAAAAATATTAGTCGATCCAATTGAAACACATAGTTTGAAAATGGTGAATTTGTTGCTTAAATATGCCTCATAAAAAAACTCATTGGGGAATGTACTTGCATTGGACCTATACTTCGTAAAATCTAGGTGATTTGGACACCCTGTTGGGAGCGAGAATTCACCAATTTTGACTTGGTTGATTCCTAGAATTCGCCAATTGGTGAAGATTTACCACTAAATTTTTCCTTGATGATAGAAGTTAGAGATCATGTCTACATCTTCCTCCCGGAGCACGGTATCACTTCAAGCATCCAAGGAGGTCATCCAGGAGGTCGACTACTACAAGCTACACTACTATCGGGCCATGTCCCAAATTTTTCATAGAGGACAGGCCACAGACCTATAGAGGATCATGGGAAGAGAGCAGGCGGTGAGGGCAGTATCCAGCAGGGTTAGGCTATTTTGATCATAGACAGGATTCATTTTGCTCCTTATGGGCTCATTTTTTATAGCCCCAGAGGGCCCTTTGTACTTATTGACATACACATGTACATTGAACCGATTTTTGTACCATGACAGTGTATTATTCTGATGATATATATGAGATGATGATTTTGATATGATGTGATATGCTATGTCCTATCTTTACTTTGATGCATTATGGATGGAATTTTATTTCAATATGCTATGCAATGATTCTATCTTATGATGCCATGATGTTTATGTGATAAATATGCTACATGATGATGTATAGATGTATTTATTTTTTAGAACCTTTTCTTATGCATTTTTTAATGATGTATGCAAAATGTTTATGATGTGCAAATGTTCAGACTAACAAATCTATATTACGCAGTGATGGATGGTATGATGTAATACACTTTTTCTATGTATGATATGCACTTATGATGATGTGATATGATGATGATATGTGTAATGATGTTCATGAATGTTATGATGATATCTATGATATGATGGATACGAATGATGTTTATGACATGGATACTTTGATATATGATATGTGATGGTGTAATGGATACTTATATGTGATATGGGATGATTGCTTTTTGTGTGTTTATGTGAAATGAATGCAATGAGATGCTTAGAATAACCAATCTATATTAAATATGAATTGGAATTCAATGTTATGATATGATTTAATGTTTCCTATATGATATGCAATTTGCAATATGCAATGTGCTAATGGTTTGTGAATGCAGGGTGAATGCAATGGTGATGATGATTTGGTTAACTATCATGGTACCACGTTAGCGCGAAAAGCAAGACATAGAAGAAAGCAAGAGATTCCAACAAGACATGAGATGATGATAATGGTGATGATTACTTGCCGAGGAGTTGGGATTTTCAAAGGTCCAATTACCTTATGTTTGATAACACATATAAGCACGATGCATCAAGGTATAAAGAACTAGGATAGCGTTGTACCTAGTGTGATGGACTTTGACTCAACAATTAGATAGGAGTATCCTTGTTCACACCTAACATACAGAAACCTTACTAGGATGTACTTTAGGTACTTCAAACATCTCAGACCAAAACATAGAAAGGAAAGCCTTCCTATGTGGTCAACAAAATATCTAAAACACCTTCCATACACAGCTATTAAAGCAAGTATTCATCGAGGTTATATTACAAATACATCCAACAAGAACAACAGATAAAAAGATAATTATCATTTCTCCATTCCTATCTCTCTAAATATTTTGATTAGACATCATTGAGAGGTCCTTGGAATGAGCGCAATAAGATAAATCAACAAGATATAGATAAAGTAAACAAACAAGCTAATGTTCTTCATACCGCTAGTCAAGACTAAACTACGGTGATGCCTGATGTTGATGTCCATTGTAGGAAGGATGCATCCTAGGACATGACGATATTAGATGATTTGATATGGGACTAATTGGATGATAGGCTATTGACACAAAGAGTTGACTAACTTGTTTACTTACTGACCTAGACTTGATATTTTTATGTTTTGAGTTTTCACTTTTGATCTGCTAAACTTGTTTCTGACTGTTTTACCAAAGGTTGAAGATGATGATTGATTTATTGTGAGTGATGTTTATTGCAAGTGAAAATGAGATGAGATAGATGGATTTTTCAAATATTTGGCTATTTTTGATGTTTTTTGAAATGTTTTGAGACTAATTTTGGTATTTTCAATATTTTTCAAATGTTTTGATTTTTGATTTTTCAAACATTTTGGGGTTTTATGAAATTTTGACCAAGAGAGTAACCTAAGGACCTATCCTAGGGGCCTCGGGGGCCGATCAATAGATTAGCCTTGCCTACGTTATACATGCAGAGACTACATAGTTCAACTGACACAAACTTAATTTATTGATGAGATATGAACAAATGGACTGCTAGTTTATTATGGCAGACTCCTAAAGAACTAACCTAAGTGTCTCGGGGGATTATCAAAGATGAACCTTGCCTATGTTCAAGGCTAAGAGACCCATAGTTTGACAAGCCGGCTTTTTTTTTGACTTTTTGACTGGCTTTTTGACCTATTTTATGATTTTGATATGTTTTGAATGTTTTTAAATTTTGTAATTTTATGAATGTTTTTGGATTTTATGATTTTGGGACCTCAAGAATATACACGAATCCAATTTGATGAGAACATGCCCCTAGCGTGATACAATAGACTACTCTGATAGAGGCAGGACAAACTGACCTTAAGAATGGGATGAGTAGTACTAGGAGGGATCATGACATGAACACGTGACCAAGCTATGATGCAGATGTTGAACGGGTGATGGATGGTGATATGGAATATGATGGATGAATGATGGAAGTGTGCAGAACAAGTCATGAAGATCCTGGTGGATGGAAATTGCTTATTTACATAAGGCACATGTTTTCCAGGTTTTCACCAAGGTACTTGCTCAAAGAGCCACTGAAGTGGTTTTCACTAGAGGACGATTTTCCTCTTTACTGGTTTTGATCATTTTTTTCCTTTTTCTTTTTTTTTTAGTTTTGTTGTCACCAAGATGCCTGTTTGCTAGGTTTTCACCAAGGTGACAATTTTTTTTTGGACATTTTCTAATTTTTTTTTATTTTTTCATTTTATACCTTGAAAGATTTAGGCATAGAACTTTTTGAGATGGGAGTTGTTGATGGACTCCTATAGAGGTTCCCCTTCAGGTGTTGATAACTGATATGCCCCTAACTTGTAGCTTGTTGTGATAAAAAATGGGCCCAACCAATTGGGTTCAAATTTTCGTTTGCTATTTGGATTTGGGACGTTCTTTTGATTCTCCTTCAGTACCAATTCTCCAACTTGGAATGTTTGACTTATGATACTTTTCTTATAGCTCCTCTTGAGTCGGTTCTGATAGACTTGAAAATGATTTAAAGCGTCCATACACCACTCATCTAGTAGCTCTAGCTCGTTCAGTCGTGATGCTCTGTATTCCTCATTTGTGATAAGATTTTGTAATGATATTATCAATGATGGGAGCTCGATCTCAATGGGAAATATGACTTCTAATCCATAGACCAGGGAGAATGGGGTGGCATTGTTGGGTGTGCAGATGTTGGTTCAATAGGCCCAGAGGGTGAGATTTAGCTACAAATACTAGTCACGACCTGTGTCATTGACTGTCTTTTTGAGGATTTTTAGAATGGTTTTATTGGTGGCTTCTACTTGGCCATTGTCTTGGGGATAGTATGGTGTGGAGAAGTGATGTTGGATTTTGAATTTTTCACATAAGTAGTGGACCTCATCATTTTTTAATGGTTTCCTATTATCTAAGATAATGGCTTGTGGGACACCATAGCAACATATGAGATAGTTCAGGATGAACTTTGATAGCTACTTTCTAGTTATGTAGGTCATTGGTATGGCTGCCACCCACTTCGTGAAATATTTGGTGGCAGTAATGATAAACTTGTGGCCACTGGATGACATGGGAGTGGTTTTTCCAACAAGATTGAGTCCCCACTCTGAAAAGGGCCATGGTGTGACAATAGGATGGAGCTCTTGAGCTAGAGCATGGATGAGGTCCCCATGTAGTTGGCATTGTAGACACCTTTTGACATAGTCATGTGCTTCTCTTTCCATAGTAGGCCAATAATACCCCATCCTCAACAATTTCTTCGCCAAGGTCATTCCACTCGAGTGTGAATCACAAATAGCATTATGTATCTCAGTTAAGGTGATGAATGCCTCCTCACCATTTAGGTAGCGCAATAAGCTTCCTTCTATGCTCCTACAGTAAAGGGTGTTTCCTAGGATGACAAACCGGGATGCTTTCTTGAAAAAGGTTCTTTTTAGGCTTGAGGGTAAGTTAGAAGGGAGGACCCCTATTCGCAAGTAGGTATAAATTTCATGGTACCATGGATCACCAGGACCAACAATTTTGCTAATAAATTCTGACTCTAGTACCTTGAATGTAGGTACGAGAAGCTTCTCTACCAAGAATTCATGTTTTGGGATGTTGCGAGGAATATCCAGTAAAGATCCAATTGTTGCCATGGTGTCTACTGCTCTATTGTTTGCTATGGGAATCTGCTCAAATGTGATATCAATGAATGACTCTTTGAGGCTCTCTACCAACCTTTTGTATGGAGTCAGCTTATCATCCTTCATTTGATACTTGTCATTCACTTGATTTATTATCAGCTAGGAATCTACATGTACTCTGAGGGTCATGATGTGCCACTGCACTGGTATTCTGAGACCTATGGTTAAAGCCTCATATTCTGTAATGTTATTAGTGCAGGGAAATGACAATTTGTAGGATCTAGGTATACAATCCCCCTATGGGATGATGAAGAAGACACCGGCTCCTGATCCATGTTGTGTGTAGGAACCATCAAAGTAGAGTTTCCAGTGGTTGGATATTTTGAGATTGAAGATGGATTCATTTGAAAACTCTTATATGAGTGGATTCTTTAAGTACATGGGTGCTTCTGCAAGCTGATCTGCAATCACTTGGCCTTTGATTTCCTTTTGTTCCACATACTCGATGTCGTATTTAGATAGAATCATGACCCACTTAGCCATCCTTCCTATGAGCATTGCTTTTGACAATAGGTACTTTAGGGGGTCAATCTTTGTGATGAGTTTGATTCTGTGTGCCAACATGTAGTGTCTAAAATTTTGTGAAGTAAACACTACTGGTAGACAAGATTTTTCAATGAATGAGTAGTTTAACTCATGCCCAACCATTGTGCGGCTGATGTAATAGATGGCTCTCTCTGTCCCATTTTCATCGTGTTGAGCTAGAAGAGAACTAAGGGCTACTGCTATTGCTGACACATAGAGGATTAGTGGCTTTCTTGGGATCAATGGCATGAGGACCGGTGATGTGAGCAGATATTCTTTGATTTTGTTGAAGGCTTCCTCACACTTGTCATCCCATTTGTATGCTAATCCCTTGTGAAGTAGGTGAGAATATGGGTTTTTCTTTTCTACCAGTTGTGCTATGAATCTGTGGATGGACTGAAGCCTACCTTGGAGGCCTCTCAATTGTTTCAATGTTTTGGGTGCCTCCATCTCGAGGATTGATTTTACCTCAGTGGGATCTATTTCAATACTACTCATTGACACTATGTATCCTATAAGCTTTCTTGATTGTACACTGAACACACACTTCTTTGGATTTAAGCGAACCTTGTATTCCTCCAGTCTATTGAAAATAGCACTCAAGGTTGCTATGTGATCTCTCCTCTTTCAAGATTTTTCTAGTATGTCATCAACGTACTCTTTGACAGTTTTTTGGATCATGTCATGAAAGATTAACGGCATAGCTCTTTGGTAGGTGGCCCCAACATTCTTTAGGTCGAATGGCATCATGTTCTAGCAGTACGTCCCCTATGGACAAGTGAAGGTCGTTTTGTGTTGGTCTTCTTTGGAAATCATTATTTTGTTGTACCCAGAGAAACCATCCATCATAGAAAGCATTTCATGTTTGTTGTTATGTCTACAATCATGGTCAATGTTATGCAACAAGAAATCATCTTTCAGACATGCTTTGTTAGGTCTCTAAAGTATGTGCAGATTCAAATGCCCCAATTAGGTTTTGAAATAGGAACCAGATTTGATACCCACTTGAGGTAGTTGATTGGTCATATGAACCCTACATCAAGTAGCTTCTTCAATTCCATCTTAACCAACAAGGCTATCTAGGGATGCATCTTCCTGAGCTTTTGTCTGACAAGCTTTGCTCAAGGGTAGACTACTAAATGGTGGACCATTATCTCTGGGTCAAGCCCAGGCATATCGACATAGCTCCATGCAAAGTTAACTTTTTATTCTCTTAAAAAGGTGGCTAGAAGCTCATGTTCTTCTGATAGTAATGACTCAGCATAGAATGTAATGTGTGAGGTTTCTTTTGTTTCCAAGTTGATTGGGTTGCATTTTTTGGCTAGGACCACTGATTTTTCCTGATGGAGAGCTCTAAGAGGAAGATTGAATCCCCCATCCTCGGGCACCTCAGAGAGGTTTTCACCATTGGATGCATCCTTTCTTTTTACTATTTTTGGGTCAAAGAGTGCCACTGTGTGGTTTTAACTCAAGGACCTATAGATTATTCTCATTTTTTCCCTTTTGCGACTTAGGGATTCAATCATTTTCCCATAGTATGCATGTGTGTCCAACTCAATGATGAATCCTGCTTTATGATCCCCACCTAGAATATTACCCCAAAATCCCATGAATTTTGAGAGTGCCTCATCATTTTTGAATGTTTCTAGAATTGGTGGTCCTTGTTGGTCATAATCGATGAGTTGGGGGTAGACTAGCTTTATCTCATGGGATTGGTTTTCATATTCATAGGATAGGCTGCTAATCATAAAGAGGTTAGAGTCTTCAAATAGTATGGGTATACCTCTCTTGAGTTCATCATCCTTACTACTACACACCTTAGTGATGTCGAAGGTAAAATTTTCTAAAGGCAGACTAGTGAATACAGGCAATTGAAGGGAAGCTGTCGTTTGCTGAGGAATTTTGACTTTCTTAACCGAGGGATTTCGGCCACGTATGGTTATACTCGAAGGGGTACATCTGAGGCCAATTTTTCTCATTTGTGTCTCAGGAATGATGGGTATTAGAAGCCCATTTTCATTTTTCCCCAGTTTCTGGTTTTTGTCATAGCCCATTGCAAGCATCATTTGCAAGCCTTTGTTGCTATTGTCCATAGGTAAATTGATTGCTGGTCTATTGTCTTGATACAGGAGATGGGATAGGTCCTCCTCTATTACTTCTCATTCAAGATCTCCCCAACTTCTAAAGTTAGATTATCCTTAGTGGATGTTTGGGATGTGGAGGCTTCATTTGATTGTGGTCATCCTTGTGATCTGGGAGATTGTGGTAACTCTCCTACCACAAAAGCATTTTTGGGAATTGTATAGTTTCCACAACCATTGTCCTAGATGATGACTTTGATATCAGAGATGGTGGGGATGGTGGGAGTGGCAGGTGTCTCTATTGCAGAAGTGGAAGTGAGAGTGGTTGGATCAATGTATGGTGTTGATGGGCCTTCATCATTTTTCAGCACTTGAGGGATTTTATAGTATTTTGCCTCTAGGTTCTTGTAGTAAGAGAATGGTTCAGGATCCCCATGGATGGTGACCTCTTGGCCTTCATCTATGAATTTGACACATTGATGGAAGGTTGATACTACTACTTTCCTTGCATGGATTCATGGACGTCCCAGGAGAATGTTATAAGGCAGATCAAGGTTAAGGACCTGACAGGTGGTTTCCATGATTGTTGGCCCTACTTGAATAGGGATTTGGATTGTGCCTCAGGATACTCTTTCCTGATCATCATACACCCTAAGTGTGATGCCTTTGCCTTTGTCGATAGAATCCTTAGATATTTTTAGGTTCTTAATGAGCTTGAGGGAACAAATGTTTAACCCTACACCTCCATCCACCAAGACTCGCTTGACTTTGTTTCTATGCACTAGGACCACCAAATGGAGTGCACGGTTGTGAGATGGTTGGGTGGGAAAATATTGATCAAAGACTGTAAGGAGATTTTGGGTAATGATGTTTCTGACCATAGCTTGAAATTGGTCCGCATCAAGGTCCGCAGGGATGGTGGATGAAGCCAATGCTTCCTCAAGGATCTTTCGGTGAGTGAATGAAATTTTTAGTAACTCCATGATGGAGATTTGTGTTGGGGTTCTTTTCAATTGGTGAAGGACATTATAGCCATTGGGAATAGATCTTGGGTTGGAATTGTGTGCTTTGTTTGGCCGAGATGACCTTGCAATGGTGATTTTGTCGCCTCTTATGGTGACTCCACAATCAGTGTGGGCTCCTTTGATGGTGATGGTAGCGCAATACTTGTCTAGGGATGCAACGAAATGGTTGTATACATGATTGAAACTTTTGAATGTTCCCTTCCCATTATCATTGTTATTGTTCCCTTTGTTGTTATGATTAGGCATTAGATTCATGTAGATTTTGAGGTTTTGATTTCCTGTTGGCTACTCCACATTTATGATTTTTTGGTCAATGATGTCTTGGATTAGGTTTTTTAACCTCATGCAACTATTAGTTGTGTGCCCTTTGATTTTTGGGAAGTCACAGAGCGGGTTTTCATTGTACTAGGGTGGTTTCACATCTAGTCCTGGTAATTCTCATAGGTGGGAGCCTTGATGAGGTTTTCCTTTATTAATTTCTTCATGATGACCTCGAGTGGTTCCCCAAGGGTAGTGTACTTCCTCTTGGGGGAGTTTTTTTTTCACTGGGGTGGTCCCTTTTGATCGTTTATGTTGTTGATTGCTTGATTGTTTGGCCATTGTGTCACTGCGTTAGCTTGATGGTTGTTTTGATGTTGGTTTTGGGGTTGTTGTTTGGGTGCAGGTATGTTTTGCCGAGGATTGTTGATGATGACCTTAGCATCAACCACACCATCATTTGTGATATTTTTGTTCCTTGCCCATGTGCGAGGTTTCTCATTATAGTTGTTGGATGGGCAATTTTTTTGTTGTTCAAGGAATGTGGGTAATCCTCCTTGTGAAATAAGGGCTCGTTCGATGTTGAGTGCCTTGGAGATCAACTAGTCATATGTGGTGATACCTTGCACTTTAAGATGGAATGCCAAGTCTCCATCGAGATTAGATATAATGGTGCAAACTTGTTGTTCTTCTGGGATGACCCATTTGCTCTGATTTCCCTTGGATCACCATCATTGTAGGAAAGAAGCAAATGATTCATTGTCACCTTGTTTCAGAGCTAATAGTCCCTCTAGACTGACATCCATAGCGATGTTGAATGTGTAATTTTTGATTTATGTTTCTACTATTTCTTGGAACTTCTTGATGCCAGGAGGAAGATGAGAGAACCACTACATGGCTTGGCTAGCGAAACTTTGAGGAAATAGTCGCATCAGATATGTATCGTCAAATGTGACTTCCATTCAATGAACTTGGAATTCCCTAATATGATCTTTAGGGTTTCTTGTCCCAAGGTATTTATTGAATTTGGGGATATCAAATCCCTTTGGGAATGGTTTCATTACAAGGCTCCTATCAAATCAATCAGGACACAAGTTGTTGGGTGTTTTCATGGTTTTCCTTGATTGAAGATCAAGTACTTGTTGTGAGAGTAGCTTGATCTATGTTGCTACACCATTTTAAGGATCAGGGGGTGGGATGAAGGTGTTTTGCAGTGGTTCGATTGTCGGTGGGATGGGTAGGTTGGTTGGTTCCTGCACATTTTGTTGCACCAAGTATGCTTACAATTGTTGTTGTATCAACAACGTTTGTTGTTGGTCCTATTGCTATTGTGCTAATAGTGCCTATTGCTGAATTTTATATTGTTGTTGCGCCAACAATGCTTGTTGTTGGGATGCTAATTGGGTTGTTTCTTGTTGTTCTTGGTATTGCTTCAGTGCTTGCTAATATGCTTTTTTTTTAGCTGCTTGTGGTTGTGTGAGGTATTGTGCTTGTGCTTGTGCCTAATGAGCTTGGTACTGGGCTTGAGCTTGTGCTTGTACGTGTGCTTGGGCTTGGGCAATCTATGCAGTTTGTCTGGCTTGAGCAGCCTGAGTGGCTTGCACTACTTGAGTGGCTTCATCGGCTTGCTCTTGTTGTAATAAAGCTTGGACTTGAGCAAATTTCTATGTGTCTTGAGCTATTTGAGCAGCCTGCGTTGATTAAGTGGCTTTTGATGCTTGAGCGGCTTGTTGTGCTTGAGCATCTTGTTGTGCAGCTGATTGTGTTTGCACTTGCTAAGTTGCTAGTTGTGCAGCTTGTCAGTTTTGGATTTGTTGGAGGGCCTTCTGACAGGCAGCCTTTTGAGCTACTTGTAATGCAATGTTTTATTGATTTGATGTGTTCGAGCTTGGTAGTGGTAGTGGTGGTGGTGGATTTGGAATGGTGTTTGTTGTGGTGATTAGAGGCACTATTGTATTAACAATTGGGATTTGGTTGGTGGATGGTGTGACCGATATGCTTGGCCCTTGAGAGACCATGTTTTGAGATGTTTTGGGGATGGTTCATGATGTAATGGTGGTAGCTTGCATTATTGGGATGGGTTTCATCTGTTGTTGTCATATCGATGGCAAGATTTGAGGATTTGGTATGATGTTGTGATTGATGATCGATGGGTTGATTTGATTTTTTTAATTGATGTTTGGTAAAGGTGGAAGGCCTAAACCGAGAGGTGGTGTGGATATTTATGGCAATGGGGGGAGTGGTGGAAAAGTGAGTGGCATACTCCCTTGGGGAAATGATGAAGATGTAGGGTCAAAGATGCCCCATGGTCCAAATAAGTCTCCTCCTCCTTATGATGTTATTGGGAGAGAAGTTTACTGGATTTTGTGGGATGGATTTCCCCAAGATGGTGGTTGTGTCCAAATATTGATTATTCACAAGGGGGTGTGTTTGTAATGCATTAATAAATGTGCTCCCTTTGTTAACAATGGGTTGAGTTGGAGCAATGGATGATGTAATTTTGGGGATGGGTTGAGTGATGTTTTGGAATGGAGGTGTAGATGAAATTGGAGTCATGACCTCAAAAGGTGGTTCCATAATGTTGCTCACATCAAAATCAGAAGGGAGTTTAGCCCCTTATTTTTCTAATTCAAGCATGTATAGTGAGGGATTGAGTCTCATCATGATTTTGATAATTTTATGATTCTCAAGATTTTGAACCATCTCGGTGATCTCATCTTGTGTCATTTTGAAGGAATTATTGGTGATATCCTCTACTTGGCATTCCTCCTAAGGATTTTGTGATGATGAAGGAAAGTTAGTTAGAGGATTGCTTCATCCAACAAGATTCATTTCAGAATTTTTTTGGTTTAGGTCGCTTGAAGTAGATTTTTCTCTGTTACCTTCCATGTTCCTCTAGTGTTGAGATCTAGTTTGCACCATAAAATAGGGATCAATTTTCAAGAATGTTAGAGATGAATCTCTAATTCTTTGAATTGATCTAACTTTAGGTACAAAAGAGAAAATTTAGGATGATTTAAGGATCAAAAGTGAAATGATGAAGTGTGTGAAAGATGGATGATGTGGATGATTGAACCCTTAGAAGATCTTGAGGGGATGCTAGAAATTTGGGACCATTTGGACTTTTGGATTTGTTTTGGATTTTGATTTTGGATTCTTGGATTTTTTGGATTGACCTTGATTTAATTTTGGATTGCTTTGATTTTGGATAATGAACAAATGGATCCCAAGATGTTCAATGTTATCTTTGGGATAGACTCCCTCACAAAATGATAATTTGACTAAGTGTAGGGAGAAGGATGCATCTACCCACACTTAGTCAAACAAAATGATAATTCAACTAAGCATATGGAGAAGGATGCATCTACATATACCTAGCTAAACAAAATGATTTGATGATTATTCAACTAAGCACATGAAGAAGGATGCATCTACATGTTCCTAGCTAAACAAAACTGATTTTGATGTTTTTGATACAAGGATTTCAAGGATTTTCATTTGTTTGAAGGATTTTGATGATTTTGATTGTCCAAAAAGTCTAGCATGAAGGATGATTTCAAGATTCTCAAGAGTTGTTGGTGAGATGATTTTTTTAGTTTGATGTTTGGAAGATGGATGAAAGTTTTTTTTTTGATCCTATGTGTACCTAAAAAGACTCTTGTTTACAAGACCTCTGTTTTGAAGAACATGCTTTACTCTAAACAAGATGTTCAAATTCCCAAAAAATATTTGGATTTTGTTGATAAAAAAATTTGTACAAATTGGGATTGTTCCTTGAAGCTCTTCTATAAAAGTTGAAAAGCAATCTTTGTCTAAATTCATAGAGCATTGAGAGATGCTTTTAATGTTCTTTTGGACTAAGAACTCTTGACTTTGGTTTCCGGATTTTTATTTTGTGTGAAATCATTGGAGACACATGTGTGGGGTTCAATTGTTCTTAGCTTTGCTTTAGTGACTTCTTTTTACCACAAACAATCTCTTGATTAGCTTTTGAAACTAGATGTCTAATGTCTTAACTTCTTCTCACTCCACAATGTATATCATGTGGAACTTTGATGAAATCAAGGCAACAATTACCTATTGTTGACCTTAGTAAGAAAATTGAGATATAAATTCAAGTGCTTAGAAACCTCTAAGGATAAAATCCCAAGGGTAAGCAATAACACATGAATTTTGTCAAAGATATTTGCTTCCTAAAGGGTTTGAAGTTTTGATGACAATGTTGAATGTTTGTTTCCAAATTTTTGTGAGCAAGGAAAGTGTCTTGTAACCAAGAAAAAGTACAACCCTATGGTTATGAAAGACTGTATTTGTTGAATCCCCACTTGGACAAGTCTAGCCACCCTTATTTTTAGTGAATGGTTAGATGCTTGACCCCACTGGCTCCCCTCCACGACACTCACTTATACAGGGAAGCCAAGCATTAGTATGCATGAAACTCCCATGGAATACTTTCCATTTCTACTAAAAACCATAAAAGTGTGGGGTGGCTTTAGAATGACCATTCTTCAGCCATAGATTGTTATAGTTCTGATGATGCCAAACGATCCCCTCGTATGGCACTACAGAGGTGGTGTGTCCTTCACACACACGAGCAAGCACGAGATCCCCTATTGGAGGAAATTCTTAGATGAGATGTAGGTATTCATATGATGTTCATACCTTGGTCGGCCCGGATGGGCCAACAATGCAAATCATCTTTTCTTTACCCACCAGGACCACTACATGCAGGGGCAAGAGCATACGATGGTTGATAGATACTTGCCCAGGCGCGTGCAGCATTAGTTTGGTGAGCCATCAGATCGGCCCAACGATGATTATGTGGCCGTCTTCACCTACACCATGTCACAGGTTTCATGGGGGTGATACATTCCCACCTTAGAGGCTGTTGATAGTTTTAGACAGTTAGTGGCTCGGCCATAGGCCTATGATTAGGGGCTTGTAGATCCAAGCATGACATAGGCATATAGGGATTGGTTCAAGCCTCCCCTTCATTTGACTATTCTAGGAGCAATCCTCGATCGGTGGAGGGTGAGAGGAAGAGGGGTAGGATGAGGACGAAGGGCTGGAGCATGACAGGATCAGGTGGTTGTGTCTCCAGTTTGACAAGATCTAGTCGACTTACAGATGCAGGATCACTAGCAAGTGCCGCTAGGTGTACCACCATGGGTTGAGGATCAACCTCAGGTACAGCCTCCACAAGCATAGCTAGCAGTGCAGCTAGCAGGGTAGGTGGATCCCTGAGATACTTTGATTGCGTAGCTTTAGGCCCAGGTGCAGACCTTGACAGGGGAGAGAGATCAGGCTCAAGCCGAGAGAGAGCATATCAAGGCCGGTAGGGATCAGGCCATACAACAGAGATAGGCCGCAGAGCTACAGGTAGCCACAGAGCTAGACAGGAGATAGTAGTTGGAGAGCATGGCAACCTCCTCCTCTTAGAGTACAGTGTCTATTCGGTCTTATAGGGATGTCGTCTGAGAGGCTAAGTATTATTGGATGCATTATCATGAGGCCGTACCCAGAGCAGCACGAGTCCCAGAGTACTCGCAATGGACCAGCCACAGACCAGCAGAGGGTCACGGTGATAGGAGCGAGGGCAACATACAAGGGGTAGAACTTGATCGAGATGATACTGTTTGTGCCTTATGGGCTCCTTTTTTATAGCCCCATGGGCCTTTTTGTATTGATTGACATATATGTATAGTGATTCAATTATTCTGTACTATGACAGTTACACGATGATGATATATATATGGGTCGATGATTTTGATACAATGTGATGTGATGTAATTTATTTATGCATGTATGGATGATTCTATTTCTATATGTTGTACAATGATGTTGTATGATGCTATATGATGTATTTATGGATGCATTTATTTCTGATGATGTATGCATTATGTAATGATTATGACTAAAAAATCTATATTATGTTGATTTATGATATGCAGATGTTTTATGTGATGTGTAATGATGCAAAATGATATGATATGTAATATGCAATTTGAAAAATGATATGGAAGTGATCTATGTTGTATACGTAAAATGATATGAATCTTGTTTCTATATGAAATGATTATGGATGGATGTATGCTTTGTAAGTATTGAATTTTTTCTATTTATGCTTATGTGGAATGATTTATGAAATGAAATGAAAAAATGATTGTGATGTTATTTATGAGATGATATGGATGATTAGTGGATGATATAATGCAATGTAGATGCAATGGTCGTGTTTTATGTAATGCAAATGAGATGGTTTTCTAAGATGCTTAGAATAACAAATATTATTATCCTAAACATATTAAATGATAATGTAATGTATGTGATGCATTTTATGTGATGTACTATATGCAATGATATGATGATGTTTTATGCAAAATGAACTTAATGTGTGAGATGACCTTATGATGTTATGCAAGTATGTATGCAATGGATTATCTGCGATGTTTATGTACTTATTATGCATGATTATGTAATAGGTAGTAATGTTTATGCAAATGTTTATGAAAATGAATGTTATTCAATTATTTATGTGATAAATGCAATGTAATGGATGCAATGTAATAAAATGGATACGCTTATCTATGGAGAATGCTTATAATAACATGTTTATATGATGGTGGAAATGAAATGCATATGTTTCCTATATGTTTATGCAATATGTTAATGATTTGTGGATATTGGATCAATGGTGATGAGGATGATGATGATGATCAACTATCATAGTACCCTGTTAGTGCAGTGAGTAAGAAGGAATGAAAGAGAAGAAGTCATTTCAACAAGACACAAGATGATGGAAAATGAAAAATGATGATGATTACTTGTTGAGGAGTTGGGATTTTCAAAGGGCCAATTTTCTTATGTTTGATAACACACGTGGTATGATGCATCAAGGTATAGAAAACCAGGATGGCATCGTACCTAGTGTGATGGGCTTTGACTTGGAAAATAGATAGGAGTATCCTTGTTCACACTTGACATACATAAACCTTGCTAGGATGCACTTTAGAAGTTTTAGACACCTCAGACCAAAACATGGAAATGTATAACCTATCAATGCAATAGTCAACAAGCTTCCCAAAACCTCCTCCATACATACCTAACAAAGCAAGTATTTGCTAAGGTTATATTACAAGAATGTCCAACAAGCACAATAGACAAAGATAATGATCATTGCCCCATTCCTATTTCTCTAAATCCTCTGTTCGGATATCATTGAGAAGTCCTTGGAATGACCGCAATAAGATAAGTCAAAAGATAAAGACAAAGTAAACAAACAAGTTGATGTTCTTCAATATCGCTAACCAAAAGAGGATGTGTTTTCTAAGGATAAGAACTGAAACTTATTGCCAAAAGATAATGCCCATTATAGGAAGGATGCATCCTAGGACATGTTAGTGGATGGCGGCACATCATTTCGTTTATCCAAAGCATTCTTTCAAATTATTGATATGGGACCAATTGGATGATGAGTTATCGACACAAAGAGTCGACCAACTTGTTTATGCACTGACTTAGACCTAAGACTTGACATTTTGAGCTTTCACTTTTTAACCTGCTAGACTTGTTTCCAATTATCTTACCGAAGATTGAAGATAATGATCATTTATTATGAATGATGTTATTTCGGGTGAGAGCGAGATGAGTTGGATGGATTTTTTCAAATATTTGGATGTTTTTTATCTTTTTGAGATGTTTTGAGGCTGTTTTTGGTATTTTTGGAGATTTTTAAATGTTTTGATTTTTGATTTTCCAATATTTTGGGATTTTTTGAGATTTTGACCAATAGACTAATCTAATGACCTACCCTAGGGGCCTTGGGGGCTGATCAATAGATTAGCCTTGCCTACGTTATACACACAGAGAACATGTAGTTCGATTGACGACTTGACCGATTTACAGATGATGATATACATGATGAGATATCAGTTTTATTATGAAAAATACCTAAAGGACTGACCTAAGTGTCTCGGGGGATGATCAAAGATCAACCTTGCCTACGTTCAAAGCTAAGAGATGATGTAGTTTGACAAGACGACATTTTTTTTGACCTTTTGACTGACTCTTTGACCTATTTTGGGATTTTGATATGTTTTGATTTTTTTAGATTTTTTAATTTTTTGATGTTTTTGGATTTTTTGATTTTTAGGACCTTAAGGATATACACAAATCCAATTCGATGAGAACATTCCCCCAACATGATGCAATAGACTACTCCGATAAAGGCGGGACAAGCTGACCTTGAGGATGGGCCGAGTAGTACTAGGAGGGATCATGATATGAAAATAGGACCAAGCTATGGTGCGGATGTGAGTGGATGAGTGATGGATGGAGATATGAATGTGATGGATGATGGAAGCATAATGGATGGATGATGCAGAACAAGCCGTAAAGATGCTCGTGGATGGAAAGTACTTATTTACACAAGGCACCTATTTGCCAGGTTTTCACCAAGGTACTTGTCCAAAGTGCCACCGAAGTGGTTTTCACTAGAGGATGACTTTTATTTATTTATATTTTTTTTACTATTTTCAATCATTTTTCTGATTTTTTGGATTTTTTGCTCTCTTTTTTTTTTGTCACCAAGACGCCTGTTTGCTAGGTTTTTGCCAAAGTAACCTTTTTTTCAGGACATTTTTTGATTTTTTTTTATTTTTTGGTTCTATACCTTGAAAGATTTAGGCATAAAACTTTTTGAGATGAGAGTTATTCATGGGCTCTTGCAGAGGTTCCCCTTCGGGTGTTGATAGTTGATATGCCCCTGAATTGTAACTTGTGATAACGAATGGTACCAACCAATTGGGTTCAAATTTTCCTTTGCTGCTTGGGTTTGGGACATTCTTTTGATTCTCTTTTAATACCAGTTCTCCGACTAGGAAAGTCTTGCTTCTGATTTTCTTATTGTAGCTCTGTTTGAGTCTATTCTGATAGACTTGCAAGTGATTCAAGGCATCTATATGTCACTCATCTAGTAGCTCTAGCTCATTCAATCTTGATACTCAGTACTCTTCATCTGTTATGCGGTTTTGCAGTGATATCCTGAGTGATGGGATCTCAATCTCAATGGGGAGTACTGCTTCTGATTTAGACCAGGGAGAAAGGGGTGGTGCTGGTGGGTGTGTGGATGCTAGTTCGATAGGCCTAGAGGGCAGGATTAAGCTGCAAATGCCAATCATGACCTATGTCATTACTATTTTCTTGAGGATTTTCAGAATGGTCTTGTTTGTAGCTTCTACTTGGCCATTGCCTTGGGGATAGTATGGGGTGGAGAAGCAATGTTGGATTTTGAATTTTTTGCATAAGTCACGGACCTCCTATTTCTTAAATGGTGTCCCATTATCTGAGATAATGGCTTGTGGAACACCATAGCCACAAATGAGATAGTTCAAGATGAACTTTGAAATCTACTTCCTAGTTATATACATCATAGGTATGGCCTCCACCCACTTAGTAAAGTACTTAGTTGTAGTTATGATGAATTTTTGGCCGTTAGATGAAGTGGGTGTGATTTTGCCAATGAGATTGAGTCCCCACTATGAAAAGGGCCATGGTGTGATGATGGGATGAAGCTCTTGAGCTGGAGCATGGATGAGGTCCCCATGCTGCTGACATTGTAGACACCTCCTGGCATAGTCATGTGCCTCTCTTTCCATTGTGGGCCAATAATACCCCATCCTCAACAATTTCTTAGCTATGGTCATTCCACTATAGTGTGAAAACCATAGATACTGTTATGTACTTTGGTTAGAGCGGTTAATGCCTCCTCAACATTTAATCAACATAGTAAGTTTCCTTCTATGCTTCTACGATATAGGGTATCTCCTAGGATGTTCGTTTTAGATTTGAGGATAGGTCGGCGGGTATGACTCCTATTCGAGGGTATGTGTAACTGTTGCGGTACCAAGGATCACCGGGACCAACAACTTCACACACAAATTCTGATTCTGGTACCTCGAATGCAAGCACGAGAAGCTGCTCTATTAGGAATTCACATTTTGGAACATTATGGGGGATATCTAGTAAGGATCCAATTGTTGCCATGACGTCTGTTGCTCTGTTGTTGGCTCTAGGAATCTGCTCAAATGTAATTTCGATGAAGGATTCTTTGAGGGTTTCCACCAATTTCTTGTATGGAGTGAGCTTATCATCCTTGGTCTAGTATTCATCATTCACTTGATTTATTATCAATTGGGAGTCTCTGTATACTTTTAGAGCTATAATGTTCCACTGCACTGTTATTTTGAGACCTATGGTTAAAGCCTCGTATTCTGTAATGTTGTTGGTGCAGGGAAATGGCAGTTTGTAGGACCTTGGTATGCAATCCCCTTGTGAGGTGATCAAGAAGACACCAGCTCCTAATCCATGCTGCGTGTATGAGCCATCAAAGTACAATTTCCAGTGGTCAGCTACATTGAGATTGAAAATAGATTCATCTAGAAACTCTGAGATGAGAGGATTCTATGAATAGATTGGTGCTTCTACAAGTTGATCTGCGATGACTTGGCCTTTGATTACTTTCTGCTCCACATATTCAATGTTTTATTCTGATAGTATCATCACCCATTTGGCCATTCTTCCCATGAGCATTTCCTTTGACAGTAAGTACTTGAAAGGGTCGATTTTGGCGATGAGTTTTATTTTGTGTGCCAACATGTAATGTCTGAATTTTTGTGATGCAAACACTACTGCTAGGCATGCTTTCTTAATGAATGAATAGTTTAGCTCATGCACAACCATTGTTCTGCTGATGTAATAGATAGCCCTTTCTATTCCATTTTCGTCATGCTGAGCTAAGAGAGCTCCAAGTGCTGCTATTGTTGCTGATACGTAGAGAATCAATGATTTTCTTGGGATTGGTGGCATTAAGACTGGTCGTGTCAAGAGATATTCTTTGATTTTATTGAATGCCTCTTCACACTTAGTATCCCATTTGTACACTACTCCCTTGTGAAGTAGGTGAGAATATGGGTTATGTTTGTTCTCCAACTATGCTATAAATCTTCGAATGGATTGGAGCCTGCCTTGGAGACCTCTCAATTTCTTTAATTTTTTTGGTGCTTCCATCTCAAGGATTGATTTTACCTTTGTTGGATCTACCTTGATGCCGCTCATTGACACTATATATCATAGAAATTTTCCTAATTGTACGCCGAAGATGCACTTCTTTGGGTTTAATCTGACTGTGTACTCTTCCAGCCTGTCAAAAATGGTGCTTAGGGTTGCTATGTGATCTTTTCTCTTTCTGGACTTGGCTAAAATA
This sequence comes from Sequoia sempervirens, assembly GCA_007258455.2. Classification (NCBI taxonomy): domain Eukaryota; kingdom Viridiplantae; phylum Streptophyta; class Pinopsida; order Cupressales; family Cupressaceae; genus Sequoia; species Sequoia sempervirens. The sequence goes on along the minus strand of VDFB02256132.1, from coordinate 129,438,986 downwards.
TCATCAACATAATCTTTGACCATCTTATGGATCATGTCATAGAATATCAATGTCATGGCCCTTTGGTATGTTTCTCCTACATTCTTTAAGTTGAATGGCATCATATTCCAGCAGTAAGTCCCCCATGGACAAGTGAAAGTTGTTTTATGTTGGTCCTCTTTAGCTATCATGATTTGATTGTACCCTGAGAATCCGTCCATTAGTGACAACATTTCATGTCCAGTTTTCATGTCTACTATCATGTCAATGTTTGGAAGTGGGAAGTCATCTTTCGAACATGCTTCATTCAAGTCTCTAAAGTCTATGTAGATTCTGATGTTCCCATCTGGTTTTGAAATAGGTACCAAGTTTGACACCCATTTTAGATAATCTATTGGTTGGATGAATCCCGCATCTAATAGCTTTTTTAGCTCCATTTTGACTAATAAGGAGATTTGAGGGTGCATTTTTCAAAGCTTTTGTTTAACAGGCTTTGCTTCTGGATATATTGCTAAGTGGTGAACCACGATCTCTTGATCAAGCCCTAGCATGTCAGCATAACTCCATGCAAATTTTATCTCTCTCTCTCTCTTACGAAGGTTTCTAGGAGCTCTTGTTCCTCTTATAGTAATGATTCCACATAGAATGTGATGTGAAGGGTTTCCTCTGTTCCTAGATTGACCAGATTGCATTTTTCTGCTAGGACTGCTGATTTTTCTTGATGAAGAGCTCTGAAAGGAAGATTGAATCCCCCATCCTTAGGCGCCTCAGAGAGGTTTTCACCATTGGATGCATCCTTTCTTTTTACTTTTTTCTAGTCAGAGAGTGCCACAGTGTGGTTTTCACTCAAGGACTTGGATATTATTCTTAATTTTTCACTTTTCTAATTGAGGGATTCAATCATTTCCTCATAATAGGCATGTGTATCTAGCTCAATTATGAACCCTGCTTTGTGATCCCCACCTAGAATGTTATCCCACAGTTCCACGAATTCTGAGAGCACCTCATTATTTTTGAATGTATCAAGAATTGGCGGTCCTCGTTGGTCGTAGTCGATGATTTGGGGATATACTAGGCGGATCTCATGATTTTGGTGGTTTGTTTCAAAAGATAAGGTGCTAATCATGCAATGAGTGGTATCCTCAAATAGCCTAGGTAAGTTGGTTGTGGCATCCTCGTCATCACTACTACTATAGATATTGGTTATATCAAATGTAAATTTATCTATGATGTGACCTGTAGATATTGGTAAGCATAGTTCTGCTTGGGTTGGCTGAGGAGGATTATTAACCATTCTAACTGGAGGACTTTAGCCACGTATGGTTATACTTAGAGGGGTACATCCAAGGCCAAGAGTTGTTATTGCTCGTGTCTCTGACATGATAGGTATTATAATCCCATTGTCATTTCTCCCAAGTCTTTGGTTTCTGTCGTAGCCCATTACGAGCATCATTTGCAGACCCTTGCTTCTGTCATCCATTGGTAAATCAGCTACTGGTCTTTCATCTTGATATAGCATATGAGATGGATCTTCCTCAATAACTTCTTTTCCAAGATCTCCCCAACTTGTAAAGTTGGGATAGTCCTCAGGAGACGTTTGGGATGTGGAGGCTTCATTTATTTGCAGACGTCCCCGTGATCTAGGAGATTGTGGTAACTCTCCTACCAAAAAAGCATTATTAGGGAGCTTGTAGTTTCCACAACCATTATCTTGGATGATGACCTTAATGTCAGAGATGGTGGGGATTGTGGGAGTGGTGGGTGTCTCTATTGCAGAAGTGGATGCGAGAGTGGTAGGATTGATGTATGGTGTAGATGGGCCCTCATTATTTTTTGGTACTTGGGGAATTTTATAGTACTTTGCTTCAAGGCTTTTGCAATGGGAGAAGGGTTTGAGATCTCCATGGATGGTAACTTCTTGTCCCTCATGTGTGAATTTCACACATTGATGGAAAGTTGACGCTATTACCTTCATTGCATGAATCCATGGGCATCCTAGGAGGATGTTATACAACAAGTCGATGTCTAGGACCTGACAAGTGGTTTCAATGATGGTCGGCCCTACTTGAATAGGGAGTTTGATCATGCCTTGGAACACTCTTTCTTGATCATTGTATGCTCTTATTGTGATACCCTTTCCTTTGTTGATAGAATCCTCTTAGATTTTCAATTGTTTGATGAGATTGAGAGAACAAATATTCAAGCCCGCACCTCCATCCACCAAGACCCTTTTGACTTTGCTTTTGTGTACGATGGCTTCCAAGTGGAGTGCATGGTTGTGATATGGTTGAGCGGTGAAATCTTGGTTGAAAAATGTGAGGAGGTTTGGCGTAATGATATTTTTGACCATAGCTTGGAATTGTTCCGCATCAAGATCTGCAGGGATAGTGCATGAAGCTAGCACTTCTTCAAGGATTTTCCTATGGGCCGATAAAATTCTTAGCAACTCCATGATGGAGATTTGTGTTGGCGTTCTTTTGAGCTAATCTAGGACATGGTAGCCATTAGGGATGGATCTAGATGCAGGGACTCTATTTGGCTGGGATGATCCTGTGATGGTAACTTTTTTGCCTCTTGTGGTGACTCCACAATTGGCATGGGCACCTTTGATGGTGATGACCATGCAGTTTTCATCTAGGGAGGTGACAACAGTTTCATATACATGATTCAAATTTGTGTGGGTCCCTTTCCCCTTATCATTGTTATTATTATTCCCTTTATTGCCATGATTAGGCATTAGATTCATGTATATCTTAAGATCTTGGTTTCCTATAGGTTGTTCCACATTTATAATCCTTTGATCGATGAGATATTTAACTATTTTTTTTAATCTCATGCAACTGTTTGTGGTATGGCCTTTGATTTTATGGAATTCACAGAGTTGATTCTCATTATACCAAGGAGGTTTCACATCCAGTTCTTGGTAATTCTCAAAGGTAGGAGCCTTGATGAGGTTTTTTGTTTATCAGCTTCTTCATGATGACTTCTAGTGGCTCCCCCAGAGCAGTGTATTGTTGCTTGGGGTAATTCTTGTTCCATTGGGGTGGTCCCCTTTGATCATTGAGATTGTTGATTGTTGGATTGTTGTTTGGTTGTTTTATTGCGTGATGATTGTTTTGGTGTTGGATTTGGATTTGTGGTGTGGGTGAATTTTGGCGTGGGGCACTAATGACCACCTTAGTGTCGACAACAACATCATTAGTAACATTTTTGTTCCTTTCCCATGTGCGAGGTTTATCGTTGTAATTGGAGGGTGGGTGGTTGTTTTATTGTTCGGGGTATGAAGTTGATCCTAAGGGTTGAGTCATAAGGGCTCGTTCAATGTTGAGCACCTTGGAGATCAACTGATCATATGTGGTGATCCCTTGTACCGTGAGATGAAATTCCAAGAGGCCTTCAAGGTTGGATATAATGGTGCAAACTTGTTGTTCCTTAGGCATGGTCCACTTGCTCTGATTGGCCTTGGATCGTCATCATTGTAGGAATGAAGAGAATGATTCACCCTTACCTTTTTTTAGAGCTGAGAGTTCTTCTAGACTGACATCCATTGCAATATTACATGTGTAGTTGTTAATGAATGCATCTATAATTTCTTGGAATGTTCTGATACCTATAGGTAGATGAGAGAACCATTCCATAGCATGGCCAGCCAAAATCCTAGGGAATAGTCACATTAGATAAGTATCGCCGTATGCGACTTTCATGCAATGAACCTGGAATTCCTTGATGTGATGTTCAAGGTTTCCCATCCCACGATGTTTTTCAAACTTGGGGATCTCAAATCCCTTGGGGAATGGTTTCATCACTAGGCTCCTATCAAATGGGTAGGGACAAAAGTTGCTTGGTGTTTTTGTGGTTCACCTTGATTGAAGATTGAGCACTTGTTTCGAGAGCAACCTGATTTGTGTCGTTACGTCATTTTGCGGATCAAGGGGTGGGATGAAGGTGTTATGGGGTGTTTCAATTGTAGGTTGGATCGGTGGGTTGTTTGGTGTGTTGTTTGATAGTATCTATACATTTTTTCGAGCTAGGTATGCTTCCACCTGTTGTTCTATGAACAACGCTTGTTGTTATTGTTGTTGCTGCGCTAGGATTGCTTGTTGTTGTGCTTGTTGTTGTTCCAACAACACTTGTTGTTGGGATGACAATTGGGCTACTTCTTGCTGCTCTTGATATTGTTTTATTTCTTGCTAATATGCTCACAGTTGCACTACTTGTTTTTGTGCAACAAGTTGTGCTTGTGCTTGTGCTTGTTGTACTTGATATTGGGTGTGCGCCCGAGCTTGGGCTTGGGCTTGTGCCACTTTTGCTTGGGCTTTTGCTTACGCTGCTTGTTGTTGCAATAGAAGTTTTTCTTGAGAAGCCTTTTGTGCTTGCAATGCGGCTTGGGCTGCTTGAGTGGCTTGAGTGGCTTCTTGTTGTTGTTGTTGCAATAAAGCTTGGGCTTGTGTCACCTATTATGCTTGTAATGTGGCTTGGGCTACTTGGACAACTTGTGTAGCTTGAGCGGCTTGCTAAGCAGCTAGTTGTGTAGCTTTTTGTTTTTGCAATTGTAGGAATCCCCTTTGAAAAGAAGCTTGCTAAGATGCTTGCAACGCCATGTTGTATTGGCTTGATATGCTATAAGTTGGTGGTGGGGGGAGTGGTGGTGGTGATAGGTGATGTCATGTTGGTGGTTTGAGTGGTGGATGGTTTCGTTGATGTGGTTGATCTTTGAGAGACCATGCTTTGCGATGTTAGGGGGGTGGTTGATGATGTTGCGATTGCTTGTGTAGTTGTCATCTATTGTTGTGATATCAATGGCAAGTTTTGCGTGATGTTTTGATTGATATTCAGGATGTTGGTTTGATTGATACTTGGTAAAGGTGGAAGCCCTAAGCCAAGGAGTGGTGTGGATGATGATCGAAATGGTGGAAGAGGTGAAAATGTGAGGGGTGTGAGATCTTGTGAAAATGCCCCCAGGTCCGAACATGTCACCCTCTTCTTGCCGATTTGTGAGGAGAGGAGTTTGAGGTGTTGCGCAGAAGGATGATGATGATGGATAGTTATGGAAAGTGAGAGGAACATACTTATGTAATGGATTTTTGGGTATTTTTGCTTCCAAGATGGTATTTGCATCCAATTCTTGATTGTTAACAAGGGGGTGTGTTTGAATAGCATTGAGAAATGCATTTCCCTTATTGACATTAGGTTGAGTTAGAGCAAAAGATGTGATTTGCAAACTTTTTTGAGTGATGCTTTGGGATGGGGGTGTAGATGAGATGGGTATGGTGGATGAGATTGGAGGTAAAGATGTCTCTACTATAGTACTCATGTCGAAATTAGAAGGTAATTTGGCCCCTTGTTTTGCTAGTTCAAGCATGTATAGTGAAGGTTTAAGCCTCATCATGATGTTGACAATCTTATGATTTTCCAGATTTTGGAGCATTTCGGTTATTTCTTCATGCAACATCCCAAAAGGTAAGATCTTCTCCTTGGATTTCCTCTTGTGAGTTTTGTGATGATGAGATAGTCAAAGGATTGCTTGATTTGATGAGATTCATTTCAATGTTCGTTTGGCTTAGGTCACTCGAAGCAGGTGTTTTCTTTTCGGCTTCAATGTTCTTTGTGTATTGAGATCTACTTTGAACCATAAAACAAGGATCAATTTTCAAGAATATGGGAGATGAATCTCTTTATTCTTTGGATTTATCTTTACTTTATGCACAAAATAGAAGTTTTTAGGATATATTGAGGATCAAAAGGTGATGTGATGATGTGGATGCTTTGATCTTTTGATAAATCTTGAGGGGGATGCTAGACTTTCGGTACTTTCAGATATGTTTCGGATTTTGATCTTGATTTTCTTGGATTGCCCTTGATTGATTGATTTTTTTTTGCTTTGATTTTGAACAAATAGACCCTAAGATGTTGGATGATTATCTAAGGGATAGATTTTCTCAAAGGATGATAATTTGAATATGTGTAGGGAGAAGGATGCATCTACATATACCTAGCTAGACAAGATGGTTTGATAACTTTGACTAAGCATGTGCAAAAGGATGCATCTACACATACCTAGCCAAAGATGATTTTGATAAAGATTTCAAGGATTTGATGATTTTATTTTTTTCCAAAAAGCCTAGCATTAGGGATGATTTCAAGATTTCTCAAAAGGTGATGATGAGATTATTTTTGGTTTGATGTTTGAAGGATGGATGAAAAAAGATTTTAATTTTCTTTTGATCCTAAGATGAACCTAAAAAAGACACTTTGTTTACCTAAAACCTCAGTATTGAAGAACATGCAATGCTTCAATAGACCTTTATAACCAAGAAGTGATTCAATTTGAGCATACATTTCTGAATTTTGAACCAATGACTTTCATTTTGGGATTTTTCTTCTTGAAAATCGTGAGGTTTCAACACATGTGATAGTTCATTTTGTTTAGCTTTGCTTAGTGACTTTATTTTACCACAAACACTTTTTTGATTAAGTTTCCAAACTAGATGTCCAATGTCTTAATTTCTTCGAATCCCACAAAGTATGTTATGTGGAAATTTGATGAATTCAAGGCAAGGGTTACCTATTGTTTCACTTTAGTAGAAAAATTGAGATGTAATCCAAATGTTTTGAAACTTGTAAGGATAAAACCCCAAGGGCAAGAAATAACATATGGATTGGGTCAATTGTATTTGCCTCCTAAAGGGTTTAAAATTTTGATGATGATGTTTAAGTGTTTGTTTCCAAGATGTTTTTGAATAAGCAAAGAATTTTGCAACCAAGAATAAGTACAACCCTATGGATGTGGAAGACAATATTTGTTGGATTCCCACTTGGACAAGTCCATCTACGCTTATCTTTAGTGAATGGTTAGATGCTTGACCCCACTGGCTCTCCTCCACGGCTCATTAACATCAATTGGGGCATCCAAGCATCAACACACATGAAACTTCCATGGAATGCTTTCCATTTCTACTAAAAGACCATAAAAATGTTGGGTGGATTTAGAACGACTGTTCTTGCACCAACAAATAGATCAAGGATTTTGGCAATTCTAAAACATGGGTTTTAATTAGGACTTTTTGTTCATGGAGATTGACCCATACGATGAGAGTCCCCTTTCAGATCCATCTCATCGGAGCCAACCACGTGATATTGGCGTTCATTCCAATACCCACATTTATATCTTGGTTGGAAATACTCTTGGTTTTAGAGTGTTACCGGTTGAGTCGTTCCCTTGGGTGAGTACTTTTTCCTTAAGGCAAGTAATCTAAGATAACAAAAGTGAGTAAAGATAATATCCGTAACTCAGTCAATCTTTGTTTGAAACACAAAGAAAGAGAATGTACACAATAATGCTCTACTCACACTCGCACAAGATTTTGTTCAATTTTAAACCCAAAATGAAGTGTGGAGGTGATTGCTTTATCTCAACCTAAAATTACAAAAAAGTCCTTTTGATTCTCAAGATCACTATAAAGCGCAAGAGAAGCACATATGTCCTTTTTCAATGAAGTTAGTTTAAGTAATCTCTCACAAATACAAAGTTGCACAAGTTCATTTTAGATCCACAAAGAAATTATGAGTTCTTTTTAAAGCACCAAAGGATAAATGAGAGTTGTTTTGTTGAATTGTTAACCAAAAAAAAACTCTAGTAAGTTGTAGTCCTAATGTTCATTTTAAGATTTTGCAAAAAATTGAAAAGATTCTTTTTAAAACCCAAACAAAATTAGTGTCCTAAGCAAAAAGGAATAACAGTTTCCTAAGAGTGTTAAACAAACACTGAAGTGTTTAAAAACACTTTGATTTTGTGAGATGCCATCATCATGCTTCTCCTTCTTTTATTTTCAATTGATCCAACCTACAACAGAGAAAACCAGTTAGATTCTGCAAAACACGGAGGTCAAAAAGCAGAAAAAAAAAAAAAGATAAATTGATCATATGACAAAATGCACGTGCTAAAATAGAATTTCAACTTTTTACTCCCTGTTAGCGGTGCAACCCGTGATTTCATCAGAGTTTGATTTCTCAGCGATGTTGTACAGTGCCACTTACTAGTCAGTGGTGCTCTGTGTCCAGACCAGTGAGCTCAACTGCATCACACTTTTGCTCAATCTCATTTGATTTTTTGAAAAATCTAGCGGGTCAAATTGGTCAAGCGACATAGTTTGAAATTCAAAATCTTGGGTGGGAAAACTTCAGTGTCGCAGTTTGAATTTCGAACAGTGTTGTATGGCGACGCTGAGCTTCCAGCATTGAAATTTTTCTGTGCAGAAACAAAAACATAGAATTTTTAGGAAAATGTGATAAAAAAATGAGATTTTGCTCTCCCTCTAGCGCCAAATGTGCGAACCCCAATCCTAATACCTACAAAAAAATGAGAATAAACACATTAGATTAGAAATTGCAAGCAAGAACGAGAATTCCCCATGAAATCCAATAACATAGATCAAATTAGGAAAAAAGAAATGAAGAACACAATGAAATACAATAAAAGAGATTGAATCCTAATTGAACTAGCAAACTTATGATCCCATGGGGGAATTGGTGCCAATTTGATGTGAAAATTGGCCCTTTCCCAACTCCTATGATGCAAGATTGATGTATCTTGATGAATGTTGATGAAGGATGAATGCTCCAAGCTAAAAACCTACATAACCTAGGTAAGATTCAATGATGATGGATGAAATTTGATAGATATTTGAGCATGGTAACTTTGCATAATTTCTAGATTATCAAATGAGGAATGAAGCCTCTTATTTATAGATGAAATTGAAGGATGAATGTCCAAAATTGAGCAATGTGGGACTAACACTCATCCAATGGCAAGATGCCACTTGTCAACCTATGAGTGGATGGAGGATGTGCAAATTTTGAGGATTGTGCCAATAAATGCCTATTTTTGAATTTAAATTTTGTTCAAATGACTTGCAAGAGGGAAGGGAAAATGCATTAAATGCCACTTGGCTCAAGGCAAAGGACATGTAAGAGAGAGTAAATGCCTTGTTGGATGTACATGTCAACTTGGATTTTTGAATTCAAACTTGAAGAATATTCCAGAAAAGATGCCTTGTTGAGGAAAATAGGGATTTAATAAATCAATTAAATCTATTTTCATGTGCAAGTGGTAAATGTTCGAGGATGGGACATAATAACAGATTAAATTAATCAAAGTTTAATTAATTTAATGAGAGATTAGTTGATGTGACAAATTTGACTTAGATTTGTGGATTTATTTAAATCAAAATATGAGAGGAAGGTGATAAGAGATTAATTAAATAAAGATTTTGATTTATTTAATTAAAAGAGGTGATGTTAGATTAAATTAAATAAGGTTTTAATTTATTTAATTTAATAGATAGACTTTAGAGATTTAATCAAATAAAACTAATTATTTAATTAAATATAGATAATTAGATCAGATTGATTGATTTAATTAACAAAAGAGAGAGACTTAATTAGATAAAATAAGGAAATTGATGAATTTAATCAAATAAAGAAACTTGATTAAATGGTTAGACCGAGGGATGATTATGGATGAAACAATGTTAGTAGTCAGGATCAGATGCACAATGTCAATTGGCACATTTTACATGTCTACAAGACCAACCTACAAAAAACTAGCTAGCATTGCAAAACAGAGGTTACAAAAGCAAGTAGTTACCCAAATGATCAGAATTAAAAAAGAACATGTCATAAAAATTTGAGATTTCACTTTTTCCTTTACTCCAGCAGTGGAACCTACATAGGCGGTGCAATTTGAAAGATCCAGTGGTGCTATATAGCACCGCTTGTCAGTTAGCCTCATTCTGCACCCAAAATAGAGAGGGTGATGGCGTCGTTTTTTTGCCTAGCAATGTTGTTTGGAATTTCAAAATTCCAGTGGTTGAAAATTCCAGCAATTGAAAATAGAACCAGCAGTGCAGTTTAAAATTTTGAATTCTGGGCGGGAACACTAGAGCATCGTAGTTTTAAATTTGAAGGGGTGCTATATGGCGATGCTAGGATGCCAGGTGTTCTGTACTACAATGCTTTTCTACTAATGGTGCATTTCCCTATAGACACACAAAAATAGAAAAAAAACACATAATTTTTGACAAAAACGTGATCTAAACCTGAGATTCGCCCTCCTTCTAGTGCCAAAATGTAGAACCAAGATCCTAGTACCTACAAAATACAATAAACAAACACATTAGAAGATTCAAATGCAAGCCAAGATCAAAGTTCCCCATAAAATCCATTAGAAATGCTCAAAATAGGAATAAAAACAAGAACACAATGAAAAAGCAAGGAGATAGATCAAATCTTATTAAAAACATGCAAACTCTTGATCTTATGGGGGAGTTGGTGCCAATTTGATGTGAAAATTGGCTCTTTCCAAACTCCTATGCAATCTTTAGATGATTTGGTGATGATTGATCCACTTGGTGATTGCTTCAAATGAACTCCATGGAGAAAACCTGCAATAACCTAGCTATGCCTTGATGAAATTAATGAAAATTCTAATGCTTGAAGATGAAATTGAGTAGAGTAAGTTTCTTCAAATTTGTGGATGATGAAATGAGGAGAGAAACCTCTTATTTATAGAAAGAAAAGATGGAGAAATTCCCAAAATGAAGCAATTTGGGACTAACTTTCAACCAATGGCATGATGCCACTTGTCAAGAGATGGATGGATGAAGGATGTGAACATTTTGATGAATGTGCCCATAAATGCCTTTATTTGAAATTTGAAATTTGTGAAATGGCAAGGTGGATGAAGAGTCAAATGGAGTAATCGCCACTTGGCTCAAGTCAAAAGGACTTGTAAGATGAAATTAATGTCTTGTTGGAAGGACTAAGTCCACTTGGAGGGATTTCAATTTTTAAGGAATATTCCCCTATTACGCCATGTTGAGAGAAAATAGGGATTTAATAAATGAAATAAATCTATTTTTATGTGCAAGTGGCAAAAGCTAGAGGATGGGACATGGATTAGAATTAAATTAATCAAGGGTTAATTAATTTAATGAGGGATTAAATGATGTGACAAATTTGACTTAGATTTATGGGTTGATTTAAATCAAAGATGAGAAGAATGTGATTTTGAGATAGTTAAATAAATATTTTGTTTTATTTAACTAAAGGGGATGATTGGCTAGATTAAATCAAATAAGGTTTTAATTTATTTAATTTAATGAGATAGAATTTAGAAATTAATTAAATAAAATTGATTTATTTAATTAAATAAAGAGTTGGGGTTAATTAGATCAGATTGATTGATTTAATTAACGAGAGAGAATGACTTAATCTGATAAAGGATTTATTTAATTAAGAGAGGAACATTGATTAATTTAATCCAATAAGGGTATTTGATTAAATGGTCAGACTAAGGGATGATTTAGGATGAGACGGTGTTAGTAATCGAGATCAAGTTTGTAGAATCAATCAGTATATTTTATGTGTCTACAGTTACAATATTCTATGTGCCATGATGAGATTGGTCCCTTAGATTTCCTGTCATGTAGTTGTCTTATCCTATCTAAGCCTTGTGTTCTATAAAAGGCTAGAGGATGCTTCATTTTTGTTTTAAGTTTGGAATTTTTGGATGTCGTAGAAACATAAACTTTTTTAAGTTTTGTTTTTTTCCTATTTTTTGAACCATTCTGAGATAAAACTTTGTATGCACGTAGACTTTAATTCATATCAGAGCTTAATAGATAGCTATTTATCTCAGTATCTTTTGTAGTTGGTTTTGTAAGTTCGATTGAACAAGACTATATGCTGCACCATTTAAGGGCGCATACAGAACCTACTCAGTGTCCATAAATGGAACCCTATCTTTAAAAGCTTGCACTGTTTTATGTAGCTGTGAAGCAATCTAGTGAAGTATAAAGTGGTTTGCTTTATTTTAATTAATTCTTTGGGGCATCCATGGAGAATAACCAGGAGAAAATTTTATTTTTCAATATTTTTTTATACTTTTTTTTAGAATAGATGTTTATATATTTTAAAATGTTCCAAAAAATTAAATGAATGGAAGGAATTTTGTTGAAAATATTTTTTTTTTCCATGAAGTTGTTGAATGCTTAATGCTAAATCTACTTAAGTGATAGCAAAGAATGTGTGATATTTCATGAAATATTATGGAAAATATTTTGGTTTCATGATGTTCAAGCTTATCATTTCAATTTGGAATGTTTATCTAAAATGCTTAAAGACCAACCATAGTTCCTTTGAGATTAGAAACAATATCACATCATTACCCGAGAGCTACCCTAGTGCAACCATGACCTAGTTATCAGAGACTTGGGATTGAATGAAAGCCAATCTTTGTCCTGTGAATGCATAATTTCCCTTTAGGTTGTCTTTGTTCCATATCTTTCAAGAAGGATAGGATCTTCACGGTCTTGTTTATGGAGATTTTATTCGACTTGTTTTCTATGAGTGAAATCGTCGTCACCAGTATTGTCTACATGTAATTCCACATACATACATTTCCACACATTCTTTTTGTGTGTATATATATCCAAGCAATAGATCCCTATAAATTCATCTAGGGCATGCAATGGCTACATATGTGCTTGCAAAATAAAATCTACACTGATATATAGGTATCTAAAGTTAGATGTACCTTTTTAGTTATTATTTCTTACAACCTCAAAAAGGAGTTGTTAGAATGATAGGTTGTATATTAAGTTTAATAAGAAACATTGGTTTCACCATTGATCAAAGTGGTGGACAATGTATGTTCTTGCTCAAGGGTTTGGTGAGAGCCCATGAGGCTCCATGACCCAATATGGTAGGGTGGAGAGCAAGCCTTTTTTTGTTGTGTTTCATTTTATATTTCCTATTTGCAGATGTGTATGTTTGTGAGATTAGATGTAGAAAACATTCATATGTGTGATAGGTTGTATATTAAGTGTAATATTAAACATTGATCTCAACACTAATTATAGTGGTAGACAATTTATGTTCTTAATCAGGGGTTTTTCGAGAGCTCTCAAGGCTCCATGACACAATATGGTAAGGTGGAGAGCAATCCTTATTTTAGTGTGTTCCTGATCATGTTGCTTTGCTACTTATAGAAGTGGTTATACATTGAGACAACATGTTCTATTTTTTAATCTTTCACCAAAATTTTTTATATGTGGACATGTATGTATATGAAATTACTTACAAACAACACTCATATACATCTACATTTAAACTCGTTGATACATACATATATATATATATATATTTGCAACTTCTTTGTTCCTTACTTCCTATACATCATATCCATATGCACCTATGTTTAGAACTTCTCTTGGTTCTTGTTTCCCATCATGCTACTAAACAACTCTGATGTTTTCAGTTGGTTTAACCTCTTTAGCTATACCATTGTTCTTTAAGTTGGTGTTTGCAAGAACTTTATTATTTTCCTCATATTATGGTTGTAGGCTCCTCAACCTTGTTCAAGTTCTAGTCCTACATCAAGTGTGAACCAAAAAAGGGTAGAAAAATGCTAAAGAAACCAACTCTATTATGTGCGGCATAGAGACCAGATTTGTGCAAGTCATCAAGCCAAATACTTGCAACAAAGAGTTGTCGTAGTTCATCCTTTCTTTTCCCCACTTGATCAAGAGGCCACACCACAATTTTTTCTGAGCTTGTTGGAAACACATGCTTGCTTCTATAGTCCCACACCTTCCATCTCTTGGTAGTTTCCACACAACCTTCCTAGTGGAGGTGCCTCAACAATGGGTGGCTATGGATCTTAGCAAAGCCTTTTTGGTCATGATATGCCATCCACATCATCAACCAATGACTATTTTAACAACACATTTGGAGATTCCTTTTGTGTTGCAATGCAATCCTTCAGTAGGCGCGTTGATCCTTTGTTTGATTTGAAAGTTTGTAGTGTTTGCAAGGAAAGCTACATCGGCATGAAAGTGTGAGCATCCAACCCAAATGTCATTTTTTTTTGTTGTACTTCTAAAAAAAGTGTTCATTGATTCATTTCAATGAACTAGATGGACCTAGGACCATAACCTCCTGTCCTTGCAAAGCTAACTTAAGTTGAAGAAATACTTATAGCTAGAGTTACTCCAATTTTGTAAGTGAACCATGCTAGAGGAGGCCAATAAAAATTAGTGGTCATACTATAATCTTCCCTCAAGACATCACAGGAATTGCAACTTTGTTACCACATCACCTACATGATGTTGAAGTTGTGAATGTTCGAAGAACTAGCATTTAGGGAACGGACTATGATTACTATGTTGACAAACATAATATCATGGATGCATTGATATAAAAAATTGAAAATTATCCATACTATAGTGATGTTGCAATTGATTGTGATACTTTAAATTTGTTTCCTACTACAAGTACTAACATCTTCGATCTTTTGTACACAATGAAAAAATATTATAGAACATAGTTGAACCAGTGGAAACTTCAGAAATTGTTGTTGATGAGGAAGTTGAGTTTGAGGACTCATCATCATTTATTCCATTGATGCCCAACCCTCCCTGGGAATTGTAGGCAATTAGAGATGCCTTGTAGATTGAAGATATTAGTCAAGATACTTAGCATTGGCTTGAGATAAATTCTAACCCTATCAATGAATACAATACAGAAGGGCTATTAAGCATGGCTTTTCCAACATTGTTCCCCACTAGAAAAATGATGCCCCTATAGTCAAGAAGCATATAGATTCACTTACATGAATATGCATTGCACTATGAGACACTATGATAATAAATTTGGGAGGCATGTCAAATTTAGATATTACCTTTATAATTTAGTAATGAGACATCAAAGCCACTAGTCGGCTTCCGTTTTCATGAAAAAAAACTTGTAAGAAAGGATCCCAAAGTCTGTGGTTGCATTGTGAAAATTGTTTTGGGATGCACCAGACACCCAAATAGTGAACCAACTCAGTTGATTTGGTGCATCTTTGTGAGAGACACACTCAAATTGGGGCAAGTGTAGACACGAGCTCATTGCAATGATCCAACAACTTGGGACACCAGCTCTCTTTTTCACCCTAAGCTCTGCAAACACAAAATGGCCTAATTTGCACAAGGTTCTTGATCCTACATATTCCATACTCCTGAAGATGCTTCATGAAAAAATGTCATCCAAAACCCGTGCATATAACATCCTTGTACATGCACTTTTGGTTCACCATTTTTTGTTACGAGGTTATTGAGAGGCTTTTCCATACAAAGGATTACTGGTATAGGTATGAGTTGCAACATTATGGATTAGCACATGTCCATGGTTTCTTGTGGCTTCTAGGTGCCCCAAATATGGACATACTTGACTGGTCCAACCCACACAAGGTTTAGCAAGAAAAAAGCTTCTTTGATCGCTATGTTTCAACATGGAATCCTCGTTCCCTAGAATAGCTAATATCAAGTCTTCCACTCTTCTTTGGAGGACCCATGTTTGCTTGACACTTCACAAATTTATTGCATGGACCCAATGGTGGATTGTGAATAGCTAGTGAACATAGTGCAAAGGCATACCAAATGTACTTAGTACACATTCCTTAGGAAAAAAGGCCACCAATTACAATGTCCCTACAAAGATACATGGAATGCACAACCATCATCGACATTGGAAATTGACAATGAATCAAATAAATCCTATAAGCTAGCAAGAAATGATGAGCTCCTTAATATCCACAACCCTGAGATGCTTGCAATCTAGCAAGAAAACATTGATTTCCAGCCAATCTTGTCAAGTCAAATTGTACTAAACTACATTTCCAAATATGCATCAAATTCTAAAAAAAAGTTTGAAAGCTATATTGATATCTTGAAGAGGCTTGCAAATAAAAATTCATCTAGGGATAAAGTGTTTCTTTCATATCAAAAGTTCATGATGAACTTGGTTGTAGATTGTGACATTGGTGCACAAGGAACATGCCATATGCTACAAAAGTTTCCCCTTGTCATTTCAAACCAGTATTTCTTATCTTTGAAAATTAGTAGGTAAACATTCCATCATTTGAAAATAGTTGATAATGGTGAAGATCTTGCAAGTAGTTATATTCATTGTTACATGCAAAGTCTAGCTGAGATGGACACTATATCCCTAATTCAATCTCCACAAATGTATACACATTGGAAAAATTGCAAAGGCGGGGGTTGGAATTTGTGACCACACCCTGCTGTCATCATTGTTTACCCACTATTCAAGTCTACCCCTCGTGAGAATTGTGATACCTTTGAAACATTTTGTTGGTAAGAATTGCTTCTATACAAGCCTTTTTGAAATGTTGAAGCAAATATAGGCCTCACTAGAGATAGTATAACACAGAACTAGAGGTTGTTTCATGTTGCTGGCTATCACCCTTGGCATGTCAATAGAATTATTTCTCCCTCACCAATCAAGAAGAAGGTGATAGTGATACTGACAACACCCAATCTCTAACTCTTGTAGATGAATATGAATGGGAATTGCTTTCTTGCCTTGATGCTACAAACAATGTTTGCTTTGACCAGCTCCAACTATTAGGTAGATGGGACTTCGATTTATATCACATGTGGGGCACACACCATGTTCCTAAAGATATACATAACATTTTTGTAGAGTTCATCTCAACAAGTAAATTGTATACAGCTGAAGATATTCTTTGCCTGCCTGCTGCAACTACACTTTGTCATCAGCTATCTCCTAAGCAAAAGCTTGCTCTAAATATCATTGAACAACACCATCTTGCTCCATCTTCATCATCACCATTGAGTATGATTATTCAAGGTACTATGGGTATAAGTAAATCATTTCTTATAGACAACATCTGAAGAACACTAAATACATCACCAAATCATAGAAGGAATCATTTTCTTGCTTTAGCGTCAATGGGGGTGGTTGCTTACAATATATGTGTCTCTACAGTCTATGTAGCTCTTTAGATACCAATTAGATATATGAATCCATTGAAAGGAAATTCATTGACCATATTACATGAGGACTTCAAACATATTAAGTACATCTTAATTGATGAAATGAGCTTCTTGGGACTCAAGTTGTTACTCAAAATAGATAATTGATTGTAGCAAGTGTTTCCTCCTAGGCATATGCAACCATTTGGTTGTGCATCTATTATTCTTGTGGGTGACCTAGCATAGTTGCCTCCTATTTTAGACAAGCCTATCTATGCTTGTCACTCCACATCCTTGGCTCTTTGGCACACTTTTAATGTTGTTTTCATTCTCAACATAGTCTTCCACCAACGTGGACAATCCATTGCACAACAATAGTTCCCTACACTCCTTTTCAATATTATAAATTATGTAATGGACCACCGTGTGAACCCCAAAGGACAACAAAATACCACACATTTTTTTTTTAAGTGAAACATTACATAAGATAAGTATGTACATGCAATAAATGAAGAGCAATTATGCATTTACAAATTCATCTACATCATCTGGGGTACACATGGTGGCATTACTAAATGCAAAACCCATACCATAACGATAGAAAAAGAAATTTGAAATTACATGAAAATAACATACAACCATGCATGATCAATAGTAATGAGAAAGATACATCATATTATTACAATTCAATTCATAGTTCAATATTACAATTGTAGAGCATATTTTGTTGGAATTGTGTGCCTCAATCCCACTAGATTTGCATGAGTTTCTCTCAGAAGGGTTAATTGTGGAGTATATTTTGTTAATGTTTGTTGTTGAAACTAGATTTGCATGAGTATCTCTCAGAAGGGTTAATGTGAGAAATGCATTGTGTTTGATTTTGCTTTGTGGCACAGTTGTACATGTCTTTGAGGCAATTTAATGAAATTAAAAGTTACCAAAGGCACTACTATTCTTGGAGGTTTCTCTAGATGATCAAAATTTCCCAACTAGTGGTATTAGAGCCTTCTTCTAGTTGTTGGTTCTGTGAATTTCTCCTGTGAAGATTTCTAAGTCTATTAGGATTAAGGAAATCTGGCAGAATCGGCTGATGTATTGATCCTTTGGTGAGTGGAAGTCTTGTGGTCTTTAGAGACAACATGCAACTTGAAGGATGGTGAAGATGGAGATAAAGGAGTTGGTCATGTTGAATTGTTGTGATCTATGTCTCCTAGTTGGTAGTGGTATAACCTTAATGTATGAGGAGGAATTTTTCTGCTTTGTCGTTGTGTTGCAGCAAAGCTTTCATATTGGGTGTCTGTGTGAGAGGCTCCTTAGTGATATGGAGAATTTTGGGTTTTTTCTCAGCCATGGAAGAGATTTCTTATGCTGGGTGGTGTTTCCTGGTGTTGGAAGGCATCATTTTCTGTTATTCTCAAATGCATGAAGGCTATGGAGTTAATCATTGGATGATTTGAAAGCTTCTAAAATAGCCTATCTTTTTCTCGGATGCATGTGCATGTTGGCAGTTTTGGAGTTGGCTTGATATGGGCCTAGAGTTCCTAAAATATTGTTTCCTTTTAAGGATGTGTTGTACTTGCATCGCTCAAATCCATGCTCCTTGGATTTGATGGTTTTATAGATTTCTATTTAAATAATCTATGGTTATTCATATTCATGATAATCATTTATTCTGGTATAACTGTTATGGTGTTTATGTTTCTAACTTTTGATTCATCCAAATGTGAAGTGGATATGGGTGTGTATGGTTGTTCTCGAACACAGTAGTTTTGTAGGTTTTACATGGTCATGAAAAAAAACTTGTGGTTTTCTACAGTTGTTGTTAAACTATTTTCTAGACCCTGGCTTTTGGGGCATTGTTGGATGAGATAGTTGTAGTTCTGCATACATGCTTTGTGCATGGTATGAGGAGATGTGATGTCTTCTCTACATGGGAGTGTTGGTATGTGATTAGTCACTTAGCATATCTTGTGGTGTTGCTTGTTGGGTTCCTAGACTATGGTGCTTGAGTTGTGGACATGATTGGAAAATTGGATTTTGACTTGATCTGGTGTTTGAGTCATGTTGTATGTACATGGTTATTCTCTTTGAGATCTTAGTGCTCTTGTTTCCAATGCGATGATGGGTTTTCACATTCGATGGGATTGATCTTCAAGTTATACAGGTGGTGGTTTAGCTACCCATTGGCTGCAGTGAAATAACTCAGAAGTTGACTATCTATATCCATGAGGTTGATGCAGTGTTTGTATAGACTTGTTAGCTGGCCCTGCCTATGGTAACTTGTGCATTGGTGTAGCTGCTTTGAGATAAGAGGATGGATGGTGTGGAGTACCTGAATAGTTGCTTATGGGGACCTGTTGCACTGTATCATGATGTCATGGATAGCTTGGATACACGGCCTTGTGTAAGCTTGTGACAATGATGGTTTTTTGTCTGCTTGGTTTGGAGATCTTGGTGTTGCTTGGAATTGTTGTCAAATGGACATGTTGATGTGTGGACTTGAAGGATTTTCAGATTAGCAGATGTTGGGTCATGATGCTTGAGAGCTCGGTTGTCACAGTTCAGTGGGACCTTTAGCAATGACTATGGATTCATCACTTGGTGATGGATGGTCTTCTCTAGTGTTGCAGATGTTACTAGGAGGAGCTCTTAGATCCTATTACTACAGAAGGGTTATTTCAAATTTTCATGGACACTATTTGAAGATGTGAAACATCTTAGAACCATGGAGGATTCTTGGAGTCTTTGGGTTGATGTGTTGGTGGTGCTTGATAGGTGATGTTAGTTTTGAGTTTGTTTTCTTTATGTCATGCTATACTCTTGCTTATGCATTGGAGTTTTGACATTGTGCATTGCACTTGAGACCATGGTATGTTCACTTGGAGCATGGTATCTCCCAAGGGGGATGGTAAGGTCATGATGTCATGATAAGTTCTTGATTCAAAGGATTGGAGCTTTGACAATGGTCTATTAACTCTTTGTGTTTTGGGTGCATTCGTCATGTTCTTGAGAACTTCATGATAGTGTAGTGATGCTTTCAGAGTTTAGCATGAGATGATTTTTTGTAGGTGCTCATGGATACATGAAGAATAGGGTGAGGTTGTAGTTCTCTTATGAGAGAAGTGTTGTTGATGGTTACTCTTGATGAATATTTCAGCAAAAAGTCTGAGAAGCCTACACCTTGGTTGAACATGAGTTCAATAGAGACCTATGAGGAGATTTCTCTTGGATTAGTCATGATGTCTTGCATATCTTGAAGGAGTATTCTCATTCCCACTCTTGGTCTACTCAAAATTTTATCACTTAAGAGGTATTTCCCATTGTTTCTCTCAGGTGTTTTATGCTTTCTTTCATGGATATGGATCTTGAACTGTTATTAGATGATTATGAAGGATTCATTGTGAGAGATGGATAGCATGGTTATCTCCTTATGCATTGTGATTACATTCATTGGTGTTGAGTTTAGGAGATGCATTTGGTTTATTTCTTGAAATGGGAAATGAAATAGTTTGATCTTCTTTGAGAGGCTTACATCCATGTTGATTACATGATATATGTGTTATGTTTGATCTTGGTGATTGAACGGTTGGATGTTGTTAATTATTTTCTCTTGGGGTTTTGAAGGAGATCATACTTGACACAGTTGGTATTTAGAGGTGTATGTAAGAGGATTTTCTATAGGCTCATGATGTGCAGAGGTGCTCTTTTTGGTCTTGGTATTCTTCCTAGATGTTTGATTTCACATTACATTGGTTTGAGCTTTGGTCAGAGCTGAAGTGATCACTAGCTTGTGGTCATCTGTTTTCACTCATGTTCTTGGGTGATGACATGGAGGTTCTTAATCTTTTTCCTTTGTTGGGTGCAGAGAACTTCAGAGAGTTGTGAAGACTTGTGGTGAGAGTTGTTCTTGCATGTTATTAATTTGCAGGTTGTACATATTGTTGTGGATGTTTCCTTGGTACTACATGGTTACACTTTCTATGTGATATCATTGGTAGACTTGTTATGCTTTTTGTAGACATGTAAAATGTACTGATTGACATTGTGCATATGATCCTAACCACTAACATTGTTTCATCTTGAATCATCCTTTGATCTAACCATTGAATCAAATACCCTTATCTGATTAAATTCATCAATATTCCTCTCTTAATTAAATAAACCAGTTATCTAATTAAGTCACCTTTTCTTGATAATTAAATTAACCATTTTGATCTAATTATCCTATTTAATTAAATAATTAATTTTATTTGATTAAATCTCTTCAGCCTATCAATTAAATTAAATAAATTAAAACCTTATTTAGTTTAATCTAACATCATCTCTTTTAATTAAATAAATCAAAATCTTTTTTTAATTAAATCCCTTATCACATTCTTCTCATATTTGATTTAAATAAATCCACAAATTTAAGTCAAATAGGTCACATCATTTAACCCCTTCATTAAATTAATTAACTTTAATTAATTTAATCTCCTCTAATTTCCCATCCTCTTACTTTTACCACTTGCACATGAAAATAGACTTATTTGATTGATTAAATCTCTATTTTCCTCAACAAGGCATCTTTTAAGGAATATTCTTCAAGTTTGAATTCAAAATCCAAGTTGACTTGTCCCTTCCAACAAGGCATTTACTCTCTCTTACATGTCCTTTACCTTGAGCCAAGTGGCATTCAATGCATTCTTCCTTCCCTCTTGCATGTCATTTCAACAATTTCAAAATTCAAATATATGCATTTATTGGCACAATCCTCAAAACTTGCACATCCTCCATCCATTCACGAGTTGACAAGTGGCACTTTGCCATTGGCTAATTCTTAGTCCCACATTGCTCTATTTTGGACATTCATCCATTTTAGCATTCTATGAATAAGAGGCTAATCTCCTCATTTGATCATCCACAATTTGAGTAAACTTACCATGTTCAAATCATTAGCCATTCTCATCCATTATCATTGAATCTTAGCTAGGTTATGCAGATTTTTCTATTGGAGCACTCATCAAGAATCAACAAAGTGGATCAAATTTCTTCATCAAACCACCATTGCATCATTGGAGTTGGGAAAGGGCCAATTTTCACATCAAATTGGCACCAATTCCCTCAAGAGATTAGGAGTTTGTTTCCTTCAGAATAGGATTTGACATGCTTTTAAATTTCATAGTGTTCTTCATTCCATATTCTATCTCTTTTTCTATTCAAATGAATTTCTTGAGGAATCCTTGTTCATACTTTCATTTCACATTCTAATGTGTTTGTTCATAATTTTTTGCAGGTATTAGGATTGGGGTTCACACATTTGGCGCTAGGAGGGAAATCTCACCTTTCAATCATTTTTTTAATCAAAATTACACATTTTTCTTTGTTTATAGGTTCAACATCACTATTTAGCTCCACTAGTTCCTAGTGTTGCTATACAAGACCATTGGAAATTAAAACTCTGATGCTTGAGTCTTCCCGCCCTATATTTTAAATTCTAAACTGCACTGCTTGACCAATCAGACCCGCGAGAATTTTCAAAAAAATCAAACTACACCATTGGGAAAAAAGATGACATATTCACGCTCATTGGCTTGACTGTAGAGCGACGCTGACTGGCAAGCAGCGGTATACAACACCGTTGGAGAAATCAAACTGTGATGCCTTCATGGATTTCACTACTAGAGGGGAGTATGGAGTGAAATTTAATTTTTAGCACGTGTTTTTTTTCAAATTCTGCTTCTTCTATTTGTTTTTTGTCTTTTTGACCTTTGTTTTGCAAAATATAACTAATTTTTTCTTGTAGGTTGAATCGATTAGAAGACAAAGAGGAAGAGAAGCATAATGAGGTCATTTCACAAAAACAAGTGTTTTTAAACAATTTAGTGTTTTTTTAACACTTTTTGAGGATTCATTATTCCTCTTAAGGAAAATTTGTCATATTTTTATGCTTAGGATCCACTAATTTCATTTGGACTTTAAAAATACCTTTTCAATTTTTCTACAAAAAGCTTAAAATGAATATTAGGACTCAAATCTACTAAAGTTTGTTTGGAATTAAAAATTGAACAAGGAAATTTGTCACACTTACTTTGGTGTTTTTAAAACGAACTCACAATTGCTTTGAAAGGGTAAAATGAACATGTGCAACTTTGTTTTCTTTATTGCTTACTTAAAGTAACATCATCGAAAAGGACGTATGTGCTTCTCTCGCACTTTATAGAGATCTTAAGAATCAAAAGGCCTTTTTTATGATCTTAGGTTGAAATAAAGTAATCACCTCCACACCTCATTTTGGTTTTAAATTTGAACAAAACACTTTGCGAGTGTGAATAAACTTATTGCATACGTTCTCCCTTTGTTTCTAAACAAAGGTCGATCAAACTATGAATACATTTATTCACTTTTGTTTATCCTAGAGGGCCTACCTTGGGGAAAAATTACTCACCTAAGGGAACGACTCAACTGGTAATGTGTGGTTGATTTTATGTGTGTTATATATGAATGAATCAAACACACCAATAAGACATTATATCAAAAATAGAATATTACAATAATAGAGATTGCAAACTCAGTATCATGTTATCGATGTCATCCTATCGTCCTCTATCTCCAGTGTTTTCATTGATTCTTACTGGCTCTTAGATTGTGTGCTAGGCTCAACGAACAGTCTTCCTAGAGAATGAGATTGAATATGAAATGCATGTAATGCTAAGACATTATTATTATAATGCTAAATATGATTGCTAAACTGGAAGATTACGATAATACTATGAATAATAAAGCTATAATGATAATGCTATAATGCTATAATGCTAGAATGCAATTAATCTCTAATTCATATGTTTTGTTTTATAACCCTTGCTTGGATTGGCATTGTTATTTATAGAGTTTTTGAAAGCTTCTAATTGGCTGATATGATCAACGACTGTGAAAATTCTTGGCAGATCGAATGGTTGAAGATGGA
Organism: Sequoia sempervirens; assembly: GCA_007258455.2. Lineage (NCBI taxonomy): Eukaryota > Viridiplantae > Streptophyta > Pinopsida > Cupressales > Cupressaceae > Sequoia > Sequoia sempervirens. The sequence goes on along the minus strand of VDFB02256132.1, from coordinate 129,415,220 downwards.
TGAGAGTGAAGAAAAACATAAGAAAATAGAAAGCAAGATTTGTTTTCTTTTCTGAAAAAGAGGTAAGATAAGATGATAAAGATGAATTGTAAAAAATCATCTTTTTGTGAGATTATGGAAAGATTTTGAAGAAGATAAATAATGAATTATTAAATTCAATTATTCATTTATGGGTGACACAGAGGTTTTTTTCTTAAAATAGAATATTTACCCCAGATTTGAAGAATAATAAAAGATTTCATAATTAAATAGAATATTTAATTATTATTCTGAAAAGATATGGAAGATATTCAATTAAATAAAGATATTTAATTAAAAATTTTAAGAAATGGTATGTAAATGAAATTAATTAAATAAGATATTTAATTAATTAGAAGAAAGATTTGAAAGAAAATATTTAAATTTGATTAAATAAAAAAGACATAATTAAAGTTAAAAAGTGATAATTAATTAAATAAATAAAGTGTATTTATTTAATTAATCAAGTGGACATATGAATGCGAAATAATTAAAAAAATTTGATTTATTTAATTATGATAGAAGAATAAAATGAATGAACAATATAATTAAATTGATTAAATTTAATTATATGTAGAAGACTTTAGAGAAATTGATTAAATAATAAATATTTAATTAAATGCCAGGATTAATCAGACATGACCAATTTTATGCATATACATTTTTCCCCTCTTTGAAGTGATGTGTGAAACGCATTGCTTCAAAGAAAATATTCCTACTTTCAAAATTTGTTGTGTTTGACTTTGCCCCTTTTTTGAAAAATATGCCCCTGATCTGACTCTGATATGTGTCTGATTGGAAGATGCTACTGGTGTTAATGATGCCCCCTCGGGAGGTAAATCACTGATGAGGATATGAGTTTTGGATAATGTTTCAAAAAGTTGATTGGATGAGGAAATTTTGATTTTGATGTAAGTTCAGTGATTTAGCTCTCAAAAATTGATGTATATGGATGCCCCAATTTGAAAATAAGGTCAAAGTGAGATAAAAGATAAAAAGAAAATAACATGCCAAAAAAAACCCACTTTTGTTTGACCTTTAAAAGGTAAAAAGGGAGAAAAGGACAAGTCATTTGCACTTTTTGACTTTTAGAAACCTTTTGCTCTGATAGTGACCTAGTGAGATAGAGATTTCATTCCACAAACATAGATTCGAGTGGGCCCGCCGATACCAGAGACTAGCTATGTATGGACCACCGGTGAATAAATCCAACTACTTTTGCGTTGAAATTTTTCATTTTGAATCAAATTTTTCATGTTTTTCCGATGGATTTAGGTGTAAACAGTCCGTTTTAGCACTTTTAGGAATTTTTAGCGCTTTCGATATTTGTTTTAGCGCTTATAGGATGCTTTTTGCATGTTCGTTGTAGAAACTAGTTTAGCGCATCTGATAGAAAGAGTAGCGCTTATAGGATGTTGTAGGAAAATTAGTGCTTTAGCGCATCTAGGAAATAGTTTAGTGCATTAAGGGTTGTTGTGCATCCAGTGAATAGAGTGGCACTTTTGATTAGAGTTTTAGTGCTTTTAGGGAAATAATGCATAGAGGAAATGATTGAGCACTTCCAAGGCAAAGAATGGCGCATCTGAGTTTTAACACATCTAGGATATAGAATAGCACAATGAGTTTTAGTGCATAGAGGCCACAGATTAGCGCATCTAGGAAAAAGAGACAGAATGTGTGATTTGATGAAAGTGATGAAAGAATGATGATGTATATTGCTTCCTTGGTCAATAGATAGATAAATTATCTTATCATCATGTTGATAGGGATAGAAAAGATGGTAAATAATTGATAAATTTGTTTCCAAAATAGAAATCAAAGAGTAAATAGTTGATAACTTTGTCTCCCATAAACGAAAAACAAAGAGTAGATGAGTGATAAGACTTCTGATAAATTTTATTTTGGCGATAGAAAAAAAATAGTAGATGACTGATTGAAAACATATTTACATTTGCGACTGAAATACAAATAGGATGATGTTTTGATTGTTGATAAATTTGCATTCTTGAAAAAGAAAAAAAATAGTAATTGATGGTAGAGTAGATTGATGTGATATCCAGATAGATAGATTTTGTATTGATTGCATGATATGAGTCACCTAGATAGAATACTTGATATGGGTCACTTGATATGAGTCTGATGAGTATGTGTCACTGATATGGGTCACAGATAGATAGACATGAGTCAGATTGATTTTGCTTGATTGAGATTGAATCATTGATATGATGTTGATTGATTGTCTTTGTACTAACTGAAAATAGGAGGTTTTCAAAAACTTCTAGATTAGGGAGCGTCACTTTGCGGGGTGGGATAGGATACCCGAGCTCACACCAGATGATATAGCACTGATAGGAGTATGCAGATTTGGATCATTGTTGTCCATGCCTCCGATTAGGGTCAACAGGGGACTATTGACCGCGCTAGCAGAGAGGTGGCATTCAGAGCACAACACCTTTCATCTACCGATGGGTGAGGTGATTGTGACTCTAGAGGATGTTTACAGGATTTTGGGTATTCCAGTGGTTGGCACCCTTATGTTCTATGATCACAAGGAGCTAGGTGGGACACATGCTCTAAAGAGAGTATATAGTGACGTACAGATAGCAGGATATTGGGTACCATGGGCAAACTTCAGGGGGTATCTGTCCTTACCTGCATTTTTGGGTGCATTTATTGGAGGCCTCCTTTCTCCAGATTGCTAATCAAAGGGACTATCAGTGGGATGGGGGAGGATCCTGGAGAATATGTTGATACAACCACAGAGATATGCCTGGGGGAGTTGCATGTTGGTGCATTTATATCATGACCTTCATCAGGTAGTTTATAGAGGTTCATCTAGTATATCATGTGGTGTGACACTGCTCCAGATCTGGGTGTGGGAGCATATTGTTGTGACAAGACCAGCCTATCCTAGAGTGAGGCCACTAGGATGACCATATGTGTATGTGTATGCCATTTTCCTTGTCTGGCCTAAGATGGGAAAGTTGGATTACTGGAGACGGTGTCTTGATGATATGGATGCAGTGATATGGTGGCCATACCTAGATTGCAAGCCATGGGATACAGATCATTTAGAGATGTCATTCGTATGTATACCCCAGTTTTTGATAGGGAGGACCCCATTTATTATTGAGAGGTTTTTGGCATTGTGGGTATAGCGACAGTTCGGATTTACACAGGGTATGCCTCAGGGTGTTGCTCACTATGCGCAGAGCAAGGATGAGGTAGGATGGGGACATGGAATTTCATATCAAATAGCCTATACAAAGTATATTGCTTTAGTGCCCGAGGCATGGGATGATAAGCGGGATATTGTTGATGTTGGGATGTCTAATGATTATGTTGTTTATTATCATACACATCCATTTCCACAGTTGACATGTCCTAATGAGCCAACACCCATTTTGGTGGTACCACAGCCAGGGGTAGGGAGACAAGAGGATGTGGCAAGTGGTGAGCAGGTAGCAGTTGGGGGAGACGATGAGGAGAGTGGAGAGGAGGAGAGCTCAGATGGGAGTGATGGAGATGATGGCGAAGACGAGGGGAAGGTGCCAGTGAGACCGAGGCCAAAAATTTTGGGCGGTGTTAAGATCATGCAGAGGCTGAGGACTAGGATTGGGAAGAGGACAGTGATTAGGGTGTCGTCCACCTCTTAGCAGGGATAGATAGATACTCTGTAGGCCCAGGTGCAAACACTGCAGGGACACCAGGTGCAGTTGTAGAGCCAATTGGTTCAAGCGTAGGGTTTGGTCGCACAGCTATAGGCACAGCTGGCACAGTCATAAGCATAGGAATAGACATAGGCATAGGTACCTCAGCCTGCCCCAGACCCACAGGTAGCCCAGTTGATAAGAGAGAGGGATTCTCTTAGACGAAGGGTAGAAGAGGCAGAGGGTGTTACTCAGAGGATTATGGGCACTATAGAGAGTGCATCATTGCGAGAGGCTATTGCAGATGGATTTGAGATGGCTAGAGAGGTAGAGTATTATCAAGTTCGATACGAGGAGTTACGTCCTCCTGAGTGCAGAGATCCTTTCCCACGATCCCATAGTAGGACCAGAAGCAGGACATGGATAGCCACACAGAGCCTGGGGGTTACCGGGCCTCGACAAGATCTAGATGCAGGGACTAGTGGCAAGCCACCATCCACGAGACCAGCTCCATCAGGGGGGTCCACTAGCCAACCTTGAGCCATTTATGTAGGATTTTTGATATTCATCATATTCTTTGAGCATATATATTGATTTGTGATCATATCTCATGTATCTTTCTAGACTTTTTAGTGTCATTGGACTTTTGGACATTTGTATGTATTTTTGATGAGTGATGATATGCAGCGGTGATGAGTTTTGATGATGTGTTGCATTTAATATGATGATATGAGATGGATATGCATTTATTTCCTTGTTTATGTGATATGGATTTTGATATATAGTTTTGATGATTTACTGACTAACATGATTTGCAGGATGATGTGATAGGATAATGATATGATGATGTGCAATATGATGTGTACTAATGATCTCATGTAGGTGGATGATGATAAAAAAATGCCATATGTGGAAAGGATTTGATATATGTAATGGCAATGTATGTTTTGCAAATGATGTGGAAATGCAATGTTTGTATGAAATTCTTGTGTTTTGATTTTTCAAAATGTTATAAATAATGACCATGTGATGGATGTTATGTTTATGAAATGCATCATGAATTTGTAATATGATATGTAATATGAATCAAATGTTGTATGAAAAATGATAAATAAAATGGTATTGAAAATGAGAAAATATGTGAATGATAAATTATGTGAAAGGATTAATAATGATGAAATGTATGATATGAAATGTAATGAATATGAAAAAGATTGATGAGATGATAAAATGAGATGGAATGATAAAATGAAATGAAATGTAACGATATGAAATGATGAAATGGAATGAAATGAGATGATAAAATTTAAGGAAATGTAATGGTAAAATAAAATAAATTATGAGATGAAATGAGATGATAAAATGATATGAGCTGATGAGATGATAAATGATAATTATATGAATAATAAGGATATGAAAATGATAATGATGAGAACATGACATGATGAATATGAAAAAAAATTAATAAATAATGATATGATATAAAATGCAATGAGATAGAATGATAAAATGAAATGAAATTGAATGATATGATGAAATGAAATGATATGGGATGATGAAATGTAAGGAAACAAGATGTAATTTAATGATATGAAAATGTAATAAAATGAGATGATATGTAAAATGTAATGATAAGATGAAAATGTAATGGAGATGGAAAATGGAAAACAATGATGTAAAATGAAAATGACACGGACATGAAAATGATGGATAAGATAATAATGAAAAATGGTTAATGAATAAATGAATGATATGAAATGATAAAGGATCGAAATGATATGAGAATAAAACAAAGATGATAAAAATGACAATGTCCCATGATATGCAATGAAATGATATGAAATATGAAATGATAATGCATCATGAAGGATAAATAAATGAGAAAGGATCTAAATGATGAATGCTAAACTATATGATATGCACAAGAACTAGATGAAATGATAATGAAATGAGGATGAAACAAATGTCCAAATGTCCTCCACATATAGTCCAAAGAGACATGACAACCGTTGATTTATCTATTCAGCTTTGTTTAAAACTCTAATGCGAGTCCAGTATGCAAATATATACATTGATCTAAATGAAATGCAACTAAATAAAACCAACTATTTGTTGAGCCTTTGGGTAGCTTTCTTGAATCATCATAGAGCCTTATAAAATGTTGGAAGTATGTACAAGCATCAGAGGGGAGATTAGCACCAATGATGACTTGAGTACAACTTTCATAATTTTTGATATAGCAAGCGAACACAAGCATTGAGGTATAATTGAACCAAGATGACCTGAGCATTTCTTGTATAAACTGACAAAAACTAACCACCTTTTGATGCAAATGTGGAACTATCATTAATGATATGCTTTGGAAATCATGTCTCACGACATATTTGCACCAAATTAATAGTTAACCTCAAGACAGTAGACAAAGAAAAATCATCCTCCTTCCTTGCCACTCTAGTTCAATACATCATTGAGTGTGCTCCAGAGAGATGCTATTGAAAAATCAAACAACCATTGTTCAAAATGTAAAACTGATATTCCAGTCATTATTCAGATTTTAGATCATCTAGATATGAGTCATGATATGGTATTTTGCTGAAAAACCAATGTGATATGGATCAATGGCTGGATAGTTGTTCATGGGATTTGATTGTTTGTTTGCATGGTTGGATTTGATGTTATTGTCTAGCTGTTTTGGTAAAATATGAAAGTTTATTGCCCCCGAGTATGTCAATGTTTTCCCCTAGTATTTGACACAACCTGCTGAAATGGATATGTACAATAATCAAGCCATGGTAAGACGTTATCACTTTAGGAAAATGATGGAAACATGATGCTGGTACGACCCTAAGATGATGCAAAGATGCATGAAATGAAGGCTAAGAACCCAAATGCAGAACATGAACTAATAGATGGAGAGCTACAAATAGCGTATGTTTGCCATATTTTCACTATTTGTTTGTATTGCATTTTTTTGATTGATTTTTTATTATTATTATTATTTTATTATTTTATTTTTTATTTTTATTTTTGTCGCTACCAAGATGCATTTTTTCCAGGTTTTCACCAAGGTAACCATTTTTTCAGGACTTTTTTTGTTTGTTTTTGTGTTTCTTCAGGACGTGTTATGCTATTTTTGTGATTTATTTCAGGACTTTTTATGATGTTTTTGTATTTCTTTGAGACTTTTTCTGATGTTTTTGTATTTCTTCAGGACTTTTATGGATGATGATGACTGCTTCAGACATAATAATTTTTTAGGTTCATGTTGTTGATGGGTTCATCAAATAGGTCCCCTTCTGACGTTGACAACTTGTATGCTTCTAAACCATATACTACTATGACCACATACAGACCCAGCCAATTAGGTTCAAACTTTACTTTATTCTCTTTGTCCTGCTAATTGCGTGGGTTCTCTTTTAGAACAAGATCACCAACCTAAAAATTATGTGTTTTGACTCTGTGATTATAGCTGTGAGACATTATTTGTTGATATGTTTTCAAATGATCAGTTGCTCGTTGTCTCTTTTCAATCAAGAAGTTCCAGTTCTTGGAGTCAGAAAACTCTGTATTCATCATCTGTTATGAGACCTTTCAGTGATACTCTAAGTGATGGGATCTCAACTTCTAGTGGCAAAATGGCTTCTGCTCCATTGACAAGAGAAAATGGTGTTGCTCTTGTTGGCGCTCGGATACTAGTTTGGTAGGCCCATAATGCGGGATTAAGTTGAACGTGCCAATCTTTCCCTACATCATTCACAGTCTTCTTCAATATTTTTAGTATTGTTTTGTTTGAGGCCTCTACTTGGCCATTCCCTTGTGGATAATAAGGTGTTGAGTATCTGTGTTGAATATGGAATCTCTCACAAAGTTTGTCAACATCCTGATTCTTGAATGGTCGTCCATTATCTATGATGATGGAGTTAGGAATTCCATACTGACAAATGAGATAGTTGAGTATGAATGATGAGATTTGTTTGCCAGTCACCTTAGTGAGAGGGATTGCCTCAATCCACTCGATCAAATACTTTGTCGTTGTGATGATGAACTTGTGTCCATTCGAGGATGAAGGATGAATCTTGCCAAGTAAATCCAACCCCCATTGAGAGAATGGCTAGGTTGGTACAAATGGTTGTAGTTCTTGTGTTGGTGCATGAATGAGATTTCCATGTATTTGACATTTAGAGCACTTCGTTACAAAAGTGAATGATTCCCTCTCCATTGTAGGCCAGTAGTAACCCATTCTAATCAATTTCTTGGATAAGGTTAGTCCACTTGAATGAGTACCACAAATGCCACCATGAACTTCTTGTAAAGCCTTGTCGGATTCGTCATGTTCAAGAAATCAAAGTAAAGTACCATCAAGACCGTGGCAATAGAGAGTGTCAGCGATAAGGGTATAGCAAGAGGATTGGTGGATAAAGTTGTGCTTTTGGTTATGGGATAAGTCAAGCAGTAAGATGTCATATTTTAGGTAGGTATAAATTTTTCCATACCAAGGTGAATTAGATTCTACCAAGTGGCAAATGATTTGGCTTTCAGGTGTGTCATAGGTAGGCGTAAATGATTGTTCCACTAGAAATTCATAGCAAGCCTGAGTTTCTCGGAGTTGTAACAATGAAGCGATTGTGGCCATAGCGTCAGCTTCCTTGTTATAAAGCCTTGGAATTTGTATGAACTTGATGTCTACAAAGTATTTCTTGAAATCGTCAACCATTTTCTTATATGGAAACATTTTGTCATCTTTGGTCTGATAGTCATCATTCATCTGGTTAATGACTAACTGTGAGTCACCGTAGACTTGTAATTCTGTGATTCTCCATTCCAATGCTATTTTGAGTCTAGTGATTAAAGCTTCATATTTAGCTATGTTGTTAGTGCATGGAAACATTAGACGATATGACCGAGGAATGGTATTTCCTTGAGGGGTGACAAAGAGTATGCCTACCCCTGATCCATGTTGAGTAAATGAACCATCAGAATATAATGACCATGGTTGTTTTGATTCTGCAGTGAAGACGTCAACATCTAGAAATTCAATGTGCATGGGATGCTCTGCTTATAGGGGTGCTTCAGCCAGTTGGTCAGCAATAACTTGTTCTTTGATTGCTTTGTGAACAATATAATGGATATTGAACTTGCTTAAGATCATGACCCATTTTCCTAACCTTCCTATCAATGTGGCCTTTCTTAACAGATATTTGAGTGGATCAATCTTTGCAACAAGATTGATTGTATGAGTTAACATGTAGTGTCAAAACTTTTGCGAAGCAAAGACCACTGCTAGGCAAGCCTTCTCGATGAAAGTGTAGTTGAGTTCATGACCTGTTAATGTTCGGCTAATATAATAGATTGCATGTTCTTTCCTGTAGAGTCCTCTTGTGCTAACAATGCCCCCAAAGATGTCTATGTGGCAGCAATGTATAAGATGAGTGGTTTGTCTGAATTTGGTGGTATCAGAACTGGTGGGTTCATTAAGTACTGCTTGATTTGTTGAAAGGCCATTTCACACTTATCATCCCATTTGAAAGGAACATTCTTATGTAGTAGATGTGTGAAAGGTAGACATTTATCTGCTAGTTGTGCAATGAATCTTTGTATATATTGGAGTCATCCATGTAGTGATCTCAACTGACTGATATTCCTAGATGGAGGCATTTCCATGATTGCTTGTACCTTGGCAGGATCTACTTCAATTCCTTTTGCTGAAACTATGTATCCCAAGAGTTTTCCAGATGTGACTCCAAAAACACATTTCTTAGGGTTGAGGCAAACCTTGAACTTTTCCAACCTTGCAAATATTTTGGATAATATCTTGAGATGTCCTTCCCTTGTGTAGGATTTTTCTAGTATATCATCGACATAATCTTCCATGAATGTGTGCATCATGTCATGAAAAATTGTAGTCATAGATATTTGATATGTAGCCCCAACATTCTTTAATCTGAAAGGCATGACGTTCCAATAGTAAGTCCCCCATGGACATGTGAAAGTTGTTTTATCCTGGTCTTCAGGTGCAATCTCGATTTGGTTAAAACTAGAAAAACCATCCATTAGTGAATACATGGAATGGCCAGCTGTTAGATCCACTATGGTATCAATGCTTGGAAGAGGGAAGTCATCCTTAGGACATGCCTTATTAAGATCTTTAAAATCTATGCATACTCTAACACTGTCGAGCTTTGATACAGGAACTATGTTGGAGATCCATTCTACATATTCAATTGATATTATAAATCTCACATCGAGGAGTTTCTTAAGTTCTTCTTTAACTAGTAATGCCACATGAGGATGCATCTTTCTAAGTTTTTGTTTCACAGGTTTTACTCCTGGTTTAATGGAAAAGTTATGCATTATAAGATCAGGATCAAGACCTAGCATGTCTGCATAAGACCAAGCTAAGTTGACTTGATTTGTTCTAAGAAATTCCATGAACTCGGGTACTTCTTTATTTGTCATTGATGTAGCTAACTGTAGAATCCTCGGTTTCTCTGTAGTTTCAAAATTAACTACTTTTGTAGGCTCAATCAAGATAAACGATCGCTCATGATAGTGCTCTAGGAGAGTGTCAAGCATCCCATCATCTGGTGCCTTAAAAAGGTTTTCACCATTTGATACGCTCTTTGTTTTATCTTTTGTTTGATCTAGTACTACCAGATTCTGTTTTTCACCATTAGATCTTTCTTTTCTTTTTTTTTTGCAGCTAGGAAACTTGAAACTCTCCTAACTAAGGATCTCATGCCAAAAATTGCCAGTGGAACAATCATTTACATCTTCTGTTGAAAGGAAGTTTATGATAGATTCATCGGTTGGAAACATAGGTATATCTAGAGGTTTAGATAGATCCCAATCGATGAGATTGGGATATATTAGTGGTAGCGGGTCATTAAGCTGTGTGAAATCGATTATGGTTATGGTCATAATGGAAGTGTTTGTAGGATCTGAGGTATGAGGTAGATCAATGATGGTACTATCCCCATGATAGTCTTTTTTGATTAAATCTAACTCGATATCACTAGAATCATAGTTGTGCTATAGTTTAGATTCTTGTGGTTGGGTCCCTGACCCTTCTCCTTTGATTAGAGTATGTGTATACTTGTGTATCACATTAACCTGTTTGTCCCTCCAAAATTCATAATTATGGATGGTATCCCATTCGTATTCTCCAGAGTCTATGTCAGAGTTATTATCGATGAAATTTTGAATTGTTGTTAAGCATGCTTCCGTTGGATCAAAACTTTCTTGCAATATGAGTATAGTATCATTTAATTGTTTGGATGTTGTTTCTTTCGAGCTAGTATCATAGCCTAGTTCGGTTTTATCTTTGCAGCAAGTCCTTGAGGATCAATAGGCTCAACTACTCCTTTTCTTTTTCCGATAGGACCATTACCCTCATAGCCCATCTTTTGTATGATTGAATATCCCTTACCATATTTATCAGTTGGTAACTTGATATTGAGAACTGTTTCATCTTCATCTTCATAGATCCAACTTAGAATATATCTATCCTCAGGATCATCCATGGGGAATTTTTCTTTGATAAAACATCCATTAAAATTTGTATTTGGCCCTGTTGGTGGCTGCGTTGATGTTGATGCTACATATATCTATTGTTTTGTGATAGAAGGTTTCCCATGTGACCAAGGCAATGTAGATAGATTAGCCAAACAGAGAGAATATTCTCCTACTCCATTTTCCTTGAACCATAATTTCTTGTCAAAGTGTTTGGTTAATTGACAGATTTGTATATCAACTTTGAGAGAACTATTAGCAGGAGCTTCTCAATTACTGGGAACCAAAGTATCTTGACTAGCTTTGATGTTGGTACAAGTTTGACTTTTTGAATTGTCAACTATTATTGTTATTTCTTGTTTGTCATAAGGAAACTTAAGACATTGATGATATGTGGATGGGACAGCTTTCATTTTGTGGATCCAAGGACAACCCAACAAGATGTTGTATGCGAGATCACGATCTAATACTTGACAGAAAGTATTTTTGATAACAAGTCCTACTCTGACTAGTAGCATGATTAAACCTTTGGATGCTTTTTCCTCATCATCATAGGCTTTGATAGTAATATTTCTTCTGGGATCAATGGAGTTCTTAGAAAATCATAAAGCCTTAACTAGCTTCATGGTACATATGTTTAAACCAGTACCTCCATCTATTAGAACATGTTTGACACGAAACTTGTGGATCATGACTTCTAAGTATAGTGATGAGTTATGGCGATAAGTCATGGAAACATCATCTTTTTCAGAAAATGAAAGGCATGTGGGTGAGGACAAATGTCCCACCATGGCTTGAAATTGCTCCACATTCAGATTATCGGATACAATTGTTTCAATGAGGGCTTTGTCTAGAATTTCCTTATGCGCTGGGGAAATCTTCAAAAGTTCCAAAATAGAGATCTGAGCAGAATTTTTTCCAAGTTGATTGATTAAATCATATCGATGTTGAGGCGGTGGCACAATGGATTTTCAAGGAGAACCATTTAGGAAAACTTTAGCTTGTGCCCTTGTTGTTACGTTAACTTCTCCATATTTCACTTTCTCTTTGACTTTTATAACATTAACCCGCTCATCATCAGTGTAGATATGATTGATTATATGCTCATCGATATGATTCACATTTTTTCCAGAAGGCTCACCCTTTTGATAGTTGGGCAAAGGATTTTGAAATTCTTGGTGGTCTTCATTTGATTGTTGGTTCCCTTCTATTGTGACAATGTTGTTGTCTATTAAATCTTGAATAGCATTCTTTAAGGCTTCACAATTATTCATATGATGGCCTTTACATCTATGATATTAACAATAGTATGTATCATTCCGTGATGGAAGCTTCACACTAGGTTAGAAGTTATGTTGAGGCGGTAGGGTAATAACGTTCTTTTCCATCAAGTCGTTAAGGGAAGATTCTAGAGATTTCCCCAATGAAGTAAAAGTTCTTCTGTTGGAATAAAATGAAGATCGTTGTGGATTTGTTTTTGATTTATTTCCTAAGGCATTGTTGTTTCCACGATACCTTTGGTTGTTGGTATTACTTTGATTTGGAACAAAAGTTGGATTTTGGTTATTCCTCAAAGGAGGAAGATCGTTTCCTTGGTTCATAACCGAGTTGACATTGTTGTAGTTGTTGTTGTGAGGAACACTAAGAACAACTAGCTTAGCTAAGACATGATGTGCATCTACAACACCATCATTCACCACATTTTTGTTGCGAGTCCAAAACCTAGATTTTTCATTATGGTGATTTGAGGAGTTAGGATTGTCTTTATCAAGTTTGATTATCCCCCTCTGGACCAATGCACTTTCAATTGTGATTTCATTTTTAATCATTTTCTAAAAAGAGGGAGGACAATGAAGATTTAGACGATAACTCATCTCTTGATCCAAGCTATTTATAAATGTAGTGATCTTTTCCTTTTCAGGAATATGACATGGATATATAACAAACAATCTTCTCCATCTCTGAAGAAATGTGATGAATGGTTCACCAGGTTTTTGCTTAGCCTTGCATAGATAAGTCATGGTTATTTGGTGTTGTATGTTATAGGAATATTGTGTGATGAACTCATTGATCAATTCTTCAAATGTTTTGATAGGCGGTGTGATTTTTGATAACCATTCCATAGATTGGCCTCCAAGACTTCGTGGAAACAAACACATTAAGTATGTATCCTCATGAGAAAATTCCAAAGTCATGTTTTGAAAGTCCCTAATATGGTCAATTGGATCTAATTTCCCATTATAATGATCAAACTTTAGGATTTCGCAATGCTTAGGAAACAGGATCATGTTGAGACGTCAATCAAAGGGATATGGACATATATCATCGAGAGCGTATGTCTTTATTGTGGCACCCCCTTGTAGATCTTTAATTTGTCCTTGTAGTTTTTTAACTGTTTGAGTCAAGGCACCAAGATCAGATAAGGGTGTTTCATCAGGATTACTCTTTATGTTCTCAGTATCAAAATCATGAGGCAATTTAGCTCTTTTGTCAGCCAAATATAGGAAATATTTTTATTTGTCGTGTGCTAAGATCTTTTCTACTTCTCTAAGAAATTTAGGATCTTGTTCGACTTCTCTAAGGTGACGCTCTTCTTCTTCATCATCATCACTATCCTCGAGGGCTTTTCTCAGATCTCTGTCGGAAGTAAATGGATCCTTTGCTCCTTCAGCCATGTTGTCTTCAAAAAGGGGATTTCGACTCACACTATAAAGAGGATCACTATTTTCACCTTCTTCTTGAGTTCTTAGGGTATGATCTTCTTGTTGAATATCTTCCTTTAGTTTATTGTATTATGATCTTGTAAAAATAGGCATATGATTTCAAGATGTTCTAAAATTAGATCATAGTTTGATGAGTGCAACCAATGATGATGTTTCAATCTGATAAGATGAAAATCTTATGATATGACCAAAACTATGTTCCTAATTCGTGGTTGTGGCTTCCAATGAGAAAGGATGTCAGAATCCTATTGGGAGAAGTTGAACCAAGAATTTAGAAGTTTGTAATGAAAGGTGCACTTGTAAGATTTGATCCTTGTTTATGAAGAATGATCAGTATATCAAATAGCCTATTCCAACTCACTGAAGTATTTGACTAAGACGTGTTGAATATTCGATAGAAGGTTGTGGTATATAGTTGAAATCAAGAGGCTGACTATGATTGTGTCATTGTGAGAGGGCTCTTCTTTGAAAATAGGCTCGTGAATCTAGAGGTTCTACAGCGTATTCGTCAGTAAATCTCCTGACAAAATCTTGGTATCTATGGAGAAATTTGTGATAATGGAGCAAGACGTTTCGACTCTTGTATAAAAACTTCCTTCATTGTAAGGTTTTCTTGTAACCTAGAGGTTTCTTGGGTTTCTTGATTCGATTGGAAATTGACTTCTTGACAAACTTGGTAGACTTCCACTCCCTAAGCATGAGAGAAAATGTTGATATGTTACTAGACTGAGAATGCTATAAACTCAAATCTGTCAAAAACAATGATTTAGGAAAAGTGACAGATGTGATATTCTGTCTTCTATATGCACTTCAAAAATAGGGATATGCACCAAAGAAATGGTCAAGTGCACTACAATATGTACCAGATGTGCTACTTTGTATCCTATATGCACTGCACAAAAAATATTGTGACAGTGACCGAAAAGTTTATTTTTAGAATAGCCAGTGTATGCGCCAAAAGACTCAATGTGCTAAAAAAAATCCTAAAAGCATTGAAGTAACCAGTGAATGCACTAGAATAGACCTCCTATGTGCTAGAATATACCCTATATGCACTAAAACAATTTTTCCAAGGTAAATTTTTGAACCGTTTGTGAGCAGTTTCAGCTAAATTTTGACATGTTCATTTCAGATGATCTTTATCTGAATTAATGTGATTGAAAATACAACAAACACTCTGAAAATAGTTGTTTTTAAGTCCTATACTAAACATCAAGTGTATTTTTCAAAAATGTTTTTCAAAAAGTGTTTTCATAGGTTTTACATATGACAGACAGTTCAAACAGACTCACTATTAGTACTCAGGTAGGTCATCATAATAATCAACATCCCACATCTTAGAACTGTGTGGACTCACATAGCCATGTCACCCCTGAAGGGGCACCCATGTTTTTGTCTTTTCCAAGCGCATACTCAGAGTGAGGAAAGTGGATACCGAATCCCCTGAGAAAATAGTCCTTGGTAGTTATATGGTGAGTACCTTGGGGGAATATTCTTCCCTCCCCTTGCACTGTGATTATTATGATGTTTGAAAACTGACTTTGGCTGGATACTACACTAGGTTCATAGTAAGGGTTTACTTTTGGTGTGGCAATAATAAACTCCCTCAGGAGACCTCCCAACCTTTAGAACAAAGGCTTTAGGGATGGTTATCTTGCACACTACCGGCAAAAGAGGATTTTTTGTGATTTGCTTTAAATTTTATAGTGGGGCAGAATAGCCTGGCTTTGGCTTGAATCCACTTGAGTCATTCCTCTTGGGTGAGTACTTTTTTCCACAAGAGTAGGCCCTCTATAGGATGTAATAAAGTAGTCAAATTGCATGAATGTAAAAGGAAAGTCTAGTATTCTGGTCACCCAGTTAAGGGGAGAGCATAGACCTATTGCCACAAACACAGTAGGTGTTTTTCTTTTTAAAACCCAAATCACAATGATCTAAACTATGTGAAGATGTTGCTTCACAAAAAAGCATGGGATTCATTTTAATTGTAAAATCAATGTGTGGTGACTATCCTAGATTGCTCCATTTTAAATCCATGTCTATCCTAGGGTTGCTCCTTTTAAAAACCAGCTGTGACTATCCTATATTGGTTCTTTTTAAGCCAGAAAAAGGTTCTATCTACGGAAGGTTCCAGACTCAAAAACCTATTTAGTTACAACCTGTATGTGCTAAAAGATCACCTGCATGCACAACAATAACAAGTTAATGAACCAAAATAGATCCTAAATGTGCTATAGAAAGTTCCAAATGCACTACAAAAACTCCTAAATGAGCTAAAACAAAATGCAACTAAATTTTGTTTTGTTTTTCAAGAATATTTAATAAATTGAGATGGGTATATGTGCCATTTTGTCCTGTATATGGATCATTTTTTTCCTTAAATGCGTCGAAATAGTTCCTAGATGTGCCGAAGTACCTGCAAAAACACCAAAATAAATTACAGATGCTTTGTACAAACACGCGTATGTGCTTCAAAAATCCTTGTATGCGCTAAAATGGAAATTTTTTCCAAAAATCTAAATTTTGGAACATGAAATCCTGTCAGAAAACCTACATATAAATATTAAAAATGGGGCAATGCCCCATGGTGGGCGCTAGAAATGTGTGGTTGATTTTATGTGTGTTATATATGTAAAAAAAATGAATCAAACACACCAATAAGACATTATATCAAAAAAAAATTATTAAAATAATAGAGATTGCAAACTCAGTATCCTGTTATCAATGTCATCCTATCGTCCTCTATCTCTAGTTTTTTCATTGATTCTAGCTAGCTCTCAGATTGTGTGCTAGACTCAATGAATAGTCTTCCTAGAGAATGAGATTGAATATGAAATGGATGTAATGCTAAGACATTATTATTCTAATGCTAAACATGATTTCTAAAATGGAAGATTGCGATAATACTATGAATAATAAAGCTATAATGATAATTCTAGAATGCTATAATGCTAGAATGCAATTAATCTCTAATTCATCTGTTGTGTGTTGTAACCCTAGTTTGGATTGGCAATGTTATCTATAGAGTTTTTGAAAGCTTCTGATTAGCTGATATGATCAACAACTGTGAAAATTCCTGGCAGATTGAACGGTTGAAGATGGATGAGAGTGAAGAAAAACAAAAGAAAACATAAAGCAAGATTTGTTTTCTTTTATGAAAAAGAGGTAAGATAAGATGATAAAGATGAATTGTAAAAAATCATCTTTTTGTGAGATTATGGAAAGATTTTAAAGAAGATAAATAATGAATTATTAGATTCAATTATTCATTTATGACACCAAGGTTTTTCTCTTAAAATAGAATATTTACCCCAGATTTGAAGAATAATAGAAGATTTCATAATTAAATAGAATATTTAATTATGATTATGAAAAGATATGGAAGATATTCAATTAAATAAAGATATTTAATTAAACTTTTTAAGAAATGGTATGTAAATGAAATTAATTAAATAACATATTTAATTAATTAGAAGAAAGATTTGAAAGGAAATATTTAAATTTGATTAAATCAAAAATACTTAATTAAATTCAAAATGTGATAATTAATTAAATAAATAAAGTGTATTTATTTAATTAATCAAGTGGATATATGAATGCGAAATAATTAAATAAAATTGATTTATTTAATTATGACAGAAGAATAAAATGAATGAACAATATAATTAAATTGATTAAATTTAATTATATGTAGAAGACTTTAGAGAAATTGATTAAATAATAAATATTTAATTAAATGCCAGATTAATCAGACATGACCAATTTTATGCATATACAGGTAACACTCTAAAGCCAAGAGTATTTCTAACTGGGATATAAATGTGGGTATTGGAATAAACGCCAGTATCACGCAGTTGGCTCTGATGACATGGATCTGAAAAGGGACTCTCGTTGTATGGGTCAATCTCCACGAAAAAAAAGTCCTAATTAAAACCCATGTTTTAGAATTGCCAAAATCCTTGATCTATTTGTTGGTGCAAGAACGGTCATTCTGAAGCTGCCCCACACTTTTACAGTCTTTTAGTAGAAATGGAAAGCATGCCATGGGAGTTTCATGGGTGTTGATGCTTGGCTACCCCATATAAGTGATTGTCATGGAGGGGAGCCAGTGGGGTCAAGCATCTAACCATTCGCTAAAGATAAGTGTAGCTGGACTTGTCCAAGTGGGGAATCAACAAATATTTTCTTCCATATCCATAGGGTCGTACTTATTCTTGGTTACAAAATTATTTGCTTGTTTGAAAACATCTTGGAAACAAACACTTAAACATCATCATCAAAATTTCAAACCCTTTAGGAGACAAATACAATTGACCCAATTCATGTGTTATTGCTTGCCGTTGGGATTTTTATCCTTAGAGGTTTCTAAACACTTGGATTACATCTCAATTTTTCTACTAAAGATCAATAATAGGTAACCCTTGCCTTGAATTCATCAAATTTTGACATAACATACTTTGTGGGATTCAAAGAGATTAAGACATTGGACATCTAGTTTGGAAATTTAATCAAAGAAGTGTTTGTGGTAAAATAAAGTCACTAAGCAAAGATAACAAAATGAACTCTCACATGTGTTGAAACCTCACGATTTCCAAGAAATTCAAAATCCCAAAACAAAAGCCCTTGATTCAAAATCTTGAAATGTATGCTCAATTTGAACCACTTCTTAGTTATAAAGTCCATAGAAGCATTGTATGTTCTTCAATACCAAGGTCTAGGTAAACAAAGTGTATTTTTTTAGGTTCATCCTAGGATCAAAATAAATCAAAATCTTTTTCACCCATCCTTCAAACATCAAACCAAAAATCATCTCACCATCATCTTTTGAAAAATCTTGAAATTATCCTTCATGCTAGGCTTTTTGGAAAAAATCAAAATCATCAAATCCTTGAGACAAAATCCTTGAAATATTTATCAAATCATCTTTGGCTAGGTATGTGTAGATGCATCCTTTTCCATATGCTTAGTCAAATTTATCAAAACATCTTGTTTAGCTAGGTATATGTAGATGCATCCTTCTCCCTGCACATATTCAAATTATCATCCTTTGAGCAAGTCTACCCCTTCGATAATCATCCAACATCTTAGGGTCTATTTGTTCAATTGAAGCAAACCAAAATCAATCAAGTCAAGGGCAATCCAAAAAATCAAAATCAAAATCCAAAACATATCCAAAAGTCCTAAAAGTCTAGCACTCCCCTCAAGATTTATCAAAATATTAAACATCCACATCATCCATCTCTTCCATCATCATATCACCTTTTGATCCTCGAGATATCCTAAAAATTTCTCTTTTGTGCTTAAAATAAGATTAATCCAAAGAACTAGATATTCATCTCCCATATTCTTGAAAATTGATCCTTGTTTTATGGTCCAAACTAGATCTCAATACAAGAAGAACATGGAAGCTGACAAAGAAACACCTTCTTCAAGTGACCTAAGCTAAACAAATGCTGAAATGAATCATGTTGAATCAAGCAATCCTTTGACTATCTCATCATCACAGAACCCACAAGAGGAAATTCAAGAAGAAGATCTTACCTTTGGGATGTCGCATGAAGAAATAACCAAAATGCTCCAAAATCTAGAAAACCATAAGATCATCAACATCATGATGAGGCTTAACCCTTCACTATAAATGCTCAAACTAGAAAAACAAGGGGCCAAATTACCTTTTGATTTCGACTTAAACTCTATAGTGGAACCATCTTTGGAGATCATGCCTCTAATTTCATCCACACTCCCCATCTCATCTACACCCCCATCCCAAAGCATCACTCAAAACATTCTACAAATCAAAAAATATTTTTCTCCAACCCAACCCAATGTTAATAAGGGAAATGCATTTCTTAATGCTATTCAAACACACCCCCTTGTCAACAATCAAGACTTGGATGCAAACACCATTTTGGAACAAAACATACCCCAAAATCCATTACATAAGTATGTTCCTCTCACTTTCCATAATCCTAATGATCCATCATCATCATCCTTCTGTGCAACACCTCAAACTTCTCTTCTCACAAATTTGCAAGAAGAAGGTGACAAGTTCAGACCTAGGGGCGTTTTCAACACCACATCATTTTCTCAGGAACTCACACCCCTCACATTTTCACCTCTTCCACCATTACCACCATTATCCACACCTCTACTTGGCTTGGGACTCCCACCTTTACCAAATATCAATGAAAATCAAACCAACATTCCAAACACCAATCAAAGCATCATGCCAAACTCTCAAAACTGATCATCGATATCACAGCAACAGATGACAAATACACAATCAATCACGACATCATCGACCACCCCCCTAACATCTCAAAGCATGGGCTCTCAAGGACCAACCATATCAATAGCACCATCCACCACTCAAACCACCAACATGACATCACTGCTCACCACCACTGCAAACACCAATCTGAATCCACCACCACCCCCACCACCACCAAACTCCAATTTATCAAACCAATACAGCATGGTATTGCAAGCCACTCACCAAGCTACTTATCAAAAGGAATTCCTACAAGTGAAAAAGAAAAAATCCACACAAATAGCTGCCCAACAAGCCGCACAAGTAGTGCAAAATGCTTAAGCTACCCAAATTGCACAACAAGCGCAATAGACTGTACAAGCCCAAGCTTTATTGCAACAACAACAACAAGCTGCTCAAGCTGCACAAGCTACTCAAGCAGCCCAAGCTGCATTACAAGCACAAAAGGCTTCCCAAGCCAAAATCCTATTGCAACAACAAGCGGCAAAAGCCCAAGATCAAGCTCAAGCACATGCACAATATCAAGCACAAGCACAATTTCTTGCACAGAAACAAGTAGCACAACTGCAAGCATATCAGAAAGTAATAAAAAAAATCAAGAACAATAAGAAGCAGCCCAACAACAAGCATTTTTGGAACAACAACAAGCACAACAACAAGATCAACAACAAGCAATCCTAGCACAACAACAACAAGCTCAACAATAGGAAATCCTAGCACAACAACAACAAGATCAACAAAAAGCATTGTTTATACAGCAACAAGTGCAAGCATACCTGGCTCGACAAAATGTGCAAATACCATCAAACAACACACCACATAATCCACCCATCCAACCAACAATGGAAACACTGTAGAACACCTTCATCCCACCCCCTGATTTGCAAAATGATGTCATGACACAAATCAGGTTGCTCTCACAACAAGTGCTTGATCTTCAATTAGGGCAAACCAAAAAAACACCAAGCAACTTGTGTCCCTATCCATTTGATAGGAGCCTTGTGATGAAACCATTCCCCAAGGGATTTGAGATCCCCAAGTTTGACAAATATCATGGGATGGGAAACCCTGAAGATCACATTAGGGAATTCTAGGTTCATTGCATGGAAGTTGCATACAATGATACCTATCTGATGCAGCTATTTCCTAGGAGTTTGGCTGGCGATGCTATGGAATGGTTCTCTCGTCTACCTATAGGCATCAAAAACTTCCAAGAAATTATAGACACATTCATTAAAAACTATGCATGCAATATCGCAATGGATGTCAGTCTAGAAGAACTCTCAGCTCTGAAACAAGGTAAAAATGAATCATTCGCTTCATTCCTACAAAGATGGCGATCCAAGGCCAATCAGAGCAAATGGACCATGCCTGAGGAACAACAAGATTTTACCATCATATCCAACCTTGACGACCTCTTGGTATTTCATCTCAAGGTCCAAGGGATCACCACATATGACTAGTTGATCTCCAAGGCGGAACAAGCCCTTATGACACAACCCATGGGATCAACTTCATACCCCGAACAACAAAACAACCGCCCACCCACCAATTACAATTAAAAACCTTGCACATGGGCAAGAAAAAAAAATGTTACCAATGATGGTGTCATCGAAACCAAAGTGGTCATTAGTGCCCCTCACCAAAATACACCTGCACCACAAATCCAAATCCAACACCAAAACAATCATCAAGCAACACAACAATCGAACAACAATCAAGAAATTAACAATCTCAATGATCAAAGGGGACCACCTCAATGGAACAAGAATTACCCCAAGTGAAAGTACACCACTCTTGGGGAACCACTTGAAGTCATCATGAAGAAATTGATAAATGAAAAAACTCATCAAAGCTCCCACCTATGAGAATTACCAAGAACCAGATGTGAAACCTCCTTGGTATAGTGAGAATCAAGTCTGTGACTTCCATAAAATCACAGGGCATACCACAAATAGTTGTATGAGGCTAAAAAAAATAATTCAAGATCTCATTGATTAAAGAATTATAAACGTGGGATAACCAACATGAAACCAAAACCTTAAGATATACACGAATCTGATGCCTAACCATGGAAATAAAGGGAATAATAACACAGTTAAGGGGAAAGAAACCTTCAAGAATGTAAATAATGTGTATGACCATTTCGTTGCATCCTTTGATGAATACTACACTACCATCACCATCAAAGGAGCCCATGTTGATTGTGGAGTCACCACAAGAGGCAACAAGGTTACCATCGCAGGATCATCCCAGCCAAATAGAGTCCCTACACCTAGATCTGTCCCCAATGGATATAACGTCCTTGATCAGCTCAAAATAATGCTAGCACAAATCTCCATCATGGAGTTACTAAAAATCTCATCTGCCCATAAGAAAATCCTTGAGGAAGCATTGGCTTCATTCACTATCCTCGTAGATCTTGATGCAGAACAATTCCAAGCTATGGTCAGAAATATCATTACACCAAATCTCCTCACATTCTCCAACCAAGATTTTCCTGCCCAACCATCACATAACCATGCACTCCACTTAGAAGTCCTAGTACAAAAAAGCAAAGTCAAAATGGTCTTGGTGGATGGAGGTGCAAGCTTGAATATTTGTTCTCTCAAGCTCATCAAACAATTAAAAATCTCAGAGGATTCCATTGACAAAGGAAAGGGTATCAAAATAAGAGCATATGATGATCAAGAAAGAGTGTCTCAAGGAACAATCAAAATCCCTATTCAAGTAGGGTCATCCATCATGGAAACCACTTGTCAGGTCTTGGACCTCGACTTGCCATATAACATCCTCCTAGGATGCTCATGGATTCATGCAATGCAAGCAGTAGCATCAACTTTCCATCAATGTGTCAAATTCACACATGAAGGACAAGAAGTTACCATCCATGGAGATCCCAAACCATTGACGTACTGCAAAATACTCCTGGAAAAGTACTATAAAATCCCCCAAGTACCAAAAAATGACGAGGGCCCATCTACACCATACATTGATCCCACCACTCTCGCTTCCACTTTTGCGACAAAGACACCCACCACTCCTGCCATTTCCACCATCTCTAACATTAAGGTCATCATCTAGGATAACGGTTGTGGAAACTACATGATCCCTAAAAATGCTTTTGCGGTAGGAGAGTTACCCCAATCTCCTAGATCATGGGGATGTCTACAAGAAAATGAAGCCTCCACATCTCAAACGTCTCCTGAAGACTATACCAACTTTACAATTTGGGGAGATCTCAGTCAAGAGGTTATCGAGGCAAATCCATCCCATATGCTATACCAAGATGAGAGACTAGTAGCTGATTTACCAATGGATGACAGAAGCAAGGGTTTGCAAATGATGTTCGCAATGGGCTATGACAAAAATCAAAGACTTGGAAAAAATGACAATGGGTTTATAATACCTATCATTCTGGAGATGCGAATGAGAAGTCTTGGCCTTGGATGTACCCCTCCGAGTATAACCATACGTTGTTGAGGTCCTCCAGTTAGAAAGGTCAAAAATCCTCCTCCGCAAACTGTAGCTGAAATGCACGTACCAGTATCTATAGGTTGCATCATAGATAACTTCACATTTGATATAACCAACATCTGTAGTAGTAGTGATGATGAGGATCCCATGACCAACTTACCTAGGCTATTTGAGGATACAACTCTTTCCATGATTAGCACCCTATCCTTTGAATCAGACCATCAAAATCATGAAATCTGCCTAGTATACCCCCAACTCATTGACTACGACCAACGAGGACCACCAGTTCTTGATACATTCAAAATTGATGAGGCACTCTCAGAATTCATGGGAATACGAAATAATATTCCATATGGGGATCACAAAGTAGGGTTCATAATTGAGCTAGATACACATGCCTATTATGGGGAAATGATTGAATCCATCAGTCACAAAATTGAAAAATTAAGAATAATATCTAAATCTTTGAGTGAAAACCACACTGTGGTTCTCTCTGACCAGAAAAAGGTAAAAAGAAAGGATGCATCCAATGGTGAAAACCTCTTTGAGGTGCCTGAGGATGGGGGATTCAATCTTCCTTTCAGAGCTCTTCATCAAGAAAAATCAACAGTCTTGGCAGAAAAATGTTATCCGGTCAATCTAGGAACAGAGGAAACCCTGCACATCACATTTTATGCAGAATCATTACTATCAGAAGAACAAGAGCTCCTAGCAGCCTTCCTAAGAGAGAGAGAGATAAAATTCACATGGAGCTATGCTGACATGCCAGGGCTTGATCCAGAAATCGTGGTTCACCACTTAGCAGTATACCCAGAAGGAAAGCATGTTAAACAAAAGCTCAGAAAAATGCACCCTCAGATCGCCCTACTAGTAAAAATGGAACTAAAGAAGCTATTAGATGCAGGATTCATTTGATAGATAGATTATCCAAAATGGGTTTCAAACTTGGTTCTTGTTTCAAAACCCAATGGGGGCATCAAAATCTGCACAGACTTCAGAGACTTGAATAAAGAATGTTCGAAAGATGATTTCCCATTTCCCAACATTGAGATTATCGTAGAAATCACGGCGGGACATTAAATGCTTTCCTTCATGGATATTTTCTCAGGTTATAACCAGATAATGATTGCTAAAGAAGACCAACACAAAATGGCCTTCACTTGTCCATGGGGCACTTACTGCTAGAATATGATGCCATTCAGCTTAAAGAATGTAGGAGCAACATACCAAAGAGCCATGACGTTAATCTTCCATGACATGATCCATAAGACTATCGAAGATTATGTTGATGACATTCTAGAAAAATCTAGAAGGAGAAAGGATCACATAGCAACCCTAAGTGCCATTTTTGATAGGCTGGAAGAGTACAACGTTCGATTAAACCCAAAGAAGTGTGTCTTTGGTGTACAATCAAGAAAGTTGCTAGGATACATAGTTTCAATGAGAGGTATTGAGGTAGATCTAGCAAAAGTAAAAACAATCCTTGAGATGGAGGCACCCAAAACATTAAAGCAATTGAGAGGTCTCCAAGGTAGGCTTCAATCCATTCGAAGGTTCTGATGGAACTTCAAGTTTTTGCTCCTTATGTTCCAATCCTACCCTACCTGGTGTTATTGGTCTTTCATGGTGTTGAAATTTTCTTAGGTTTGGGGTTTTAGCTTTGTCTTCATGTTAAACCCTAATGTTTACTTTACTCCTGGGGTGGGATCTATTTTTCTGTTACTTTTTGAAGGTTTTTAAAACAAATTATGCCCCCATCATTTCGTCTAGGCTGGGTCCCTTTGGTCTCAAATATTTTATCTCCTCTGCAAGGTTTTATTTTCCTAAGTCTTGGATGACCCTGTGCTTCATCGTTTTAAAAAAACTTATGTTGTTGTTTACCATCCAGCTAGTGATGCCCCCCTCATTCTTTTAATAAATGTTTTATTTTGCAGAGGGATCAAATTCATGCTACCGTTGATCAATTGCCTTTAGATATCAATGGTTTCGTTCCATCATGTGATCGGGAATTGTAGGATCTTTATTAATCACGATAGAACAAGCGGCCGCCACATGCCCTTTCTGAAGGATGAAATTTACGCGACCGTTGATGTCCTGCTATTTGATCTTAGCTGCTCCCCGCCATCTCGCAATGACCCCACCACACTACTTTGGTCAATTGTGATATCATGGGCAGGCGCCATGTGTCCTATCTGGAGAGGCCAATGGGGATAAATTTTGAGTGACTGTTGATCAAATATTGTCAAGATCAACGGTCACCCACCATCGCGTGATTCGAAGTTACAAGGTTTTTACTGATCGCGATATCCCAGGCAACCGCCACATGTCTCATCTGGTGGAGCCGAAGGAACAATGAAATACTTTAACCCGGCTTTAATATGTTAGGCTGCGGGTTACTAAAGTGCTTATGTGATGCACGTACTTCAAATCGAAGGAGATGTTATGATCTCAGTGGAAAAACTGCTCGATGGTTAATGGTAAGGCTATTGACTATGTTGAAGGAATGAGATCACCATTTCTCAAGATCTAAAGTTGCCTGCGATCGCGTGATCTAAAGTTGTTGGATGTTTACTAATTGTGATATCATGGGTGACTGCCATGTGGAATTCCTTGGTAACGTATGGTATGGTGGGCCCCTTATTCCCACATTGGTGACTACGTCAGCTTGTTTTGAAGATGGTCGTTTGATCATTTGATCTAACTAGAGGATCAATGGCTAGAATTTAAATCTGCATCAAATCTGGTTGGAGTCATTCGTGTAGTGCGCGAGTGAGCTTTAATGGCAATTGAGACACTTACAAGGACAATTTGCTTGGCATAAAATCAATTCTCCTACTTTATTTGTATCACAAGGCATTCAAGTATTTTACGGAGTAGTTTTAGAGCCGAAAGCAAAATTGCGAGTCTCTATAGCCAGAATTTGGGATTTCTGCGAACAAATTTGTGAGTTAATTTCTATGCCTCCTAGTCATTCTGCACTTGAATTTGGGAAAAGATTTGTTGTGTTTGTCATTGAGCTTGTTGATAAACATGTTAGGGCTATAGTTTAATTATAGATTGTGAGAAATTGTAGTATTTTGTTCTATAATTTCCTATCTCTGGTTAGTCCTAGCTATTTGAAGTGTAATGTTGTAAAGAAGCCCTAGTTTGTCCGAGATGGCACCACCCAAGCAACATTTTGGCCAATTTGACTATTTGAAAAGAAACCTATAGGATGATTTCCTGGATCAATTGCCCTTGTCAACGAATGATAGGAAGAAGGGATTGGTCCTAATGCGAGGGAAAATCATGGGGGAAGGGTTAGTGTATAATTGCTCCAACATAGCTGAGGCTAAGGTTCCTCTCACAAGTTTGGAAATGTTTAGATTATGGTATGGACAGAGGAGTTTTCCTCATCCCTTTTCAAATGGTTGGATGTATGATTTGAGAAAGCTACTGGTACCAAATGTGTTCCCTGATGTAGACCTGCTTAGGGCAGTGGCTGCAAGATATGACCTTGTCACATGGGTAATTAGGGATAATGATGGAAGGGTTTTATTAAGCATTAACAGAGATGATATCCAACAGATTTTTGAATTGAGTGAACCGAGTGAAAACTTGGTTCCTATCAATCTTGAGGAGATGAAGCAGGAATATGCAAAATTGAAGTCTCTTTTTAGAGCTAAGTTGCTTCCACGTCATTTGGCTAGGGTAGTAGGTTCAAGATTTCATATCAGCCCTAGTGACCAGGAACCTTTCAAATTAAATTTTTTTACAAATCATTTCCTGGCTACTTTCTATTAATTATGTCATATTTTGGGTTTTAGTCCTAGTGTTTCAGTCCTAGTGCGGTGATGCCCATTGCTTATATATTCATGGGGGTGCAAATACAACACCATAACTTCTCTGTGACCTATGAATTTTCCCCTTTCTTGGCTAAGAGGATACATGAAGGGTTGTCAAAGTTGCAAAAAAAAGATATCGGCACCCAATTCTTTTGGTATTCTATGCTGATGCACATTTTCTTGTTCAAGAATGTTGACTTTTTCTCTGAGAGGATGAAATTAAGGCAACCAATTGATGGAGAAAGATTGTAAATATAGATATGAGCTAAAGATTTATCTTGTAATAAGGAAAGCACCAGTTATGTGAAATTTGATAATTGTTTTGCTTCTAGATTGAGGGCTAGACTCATGGTGAATGTACCTAGGATACCTAAGGAATTACATGATTTCCTTAGGCCAAAGGGGAGGAAGCTAGAATTGAAGGTTTACCATAATTGGGGTGATATTATCCCATATCCAGTCAGCACTATTTTGAGAGTATACGGTTTTTAGGGAGCCCCTCATATACTGCTATACAATGTGACACCAAGAGTGGGGTTTGCAGAAGTTATGTGGCAAATAGGTTGTGTCCATGAAGACAACCTCACTAGGAGGGGTAAGGGAACATCTTTCCCTGATTATATAGTGGTGTCTGATTTTTCTTTTTCAAAAGGAGGCTGGGTGAATTTTGATAAATTCTTTGTTGATTACCATTTCAAGTGTGGTCCAAAGTGATAGCATGATCTTGAGGGTTTCTTTGCTCTTTTCAGACAGAGAATAAAGAATGGAAAATTTGTGCATGAGTTCAATTTTCTTGAGGATTTGATCAGAAATGAATTCGATCTAAATAGGCAAGAGTTGAACAAGGAGAAATGGATAGCTTATGATAAGGTATTAGATATTGTACACAAAATGGATCCCAATTATGATCCATTGTTGGAGTTCATTCCATACCATAAGAAAATTATTTTTTTGATGGAGAACTTCAAAGAGATTATGGGCACTTTGAGAACCAAAAAGGTAAACTTGGAACTGAGTCTGGGTGTACAAGAACAAGCTACCAGACCAATTGAAAGAAGGCCAACATATCAACCTACAGAAAGGTGGCCCATTTACAGGAGGAAAAAGGATAGCAGCAGTGATGAAGAAGAAGTGGACAGAAAAGGAAAGAAAATTATGAAGTTGCCTTCACAACCAAGTCCAAAATTCAATGTGCCTAGGGCAATCAAAATCATTGATTTAGAATCATCACCAGAAGACAGTCCCTCATCACAACCATCTGAGCCAAGCCCTAAGAAGCAAAGAATTGATCAACCACAAGAGAATTTGATGGATGAAATTATTGTTACTGATCAGTACATGCAGGTTGGTATGCCTTCCCCTCCTAGGCCAGCTAAATTGGTTTTATCTGATTGAGATATGAAAGGAAAAAGTGTACAAGATGCAAGAATGGAAGCATACAAGGAGTTTCTAGATGACAATACATTTGTAAAAACTCCTATATTCTTGCAATTGGTATGGAGGATGAAATTTGAAGAATATCAAGATAAATGTAAGAGGAGAAGAGAACTAAGACCTGATAGGTCAGACCAGGAGAATGATGAGGAAGTAAAAGTTGAATTAATGGAAGAATTCAAGAACATCACTCATGAAGAAGGAAGGAAACTGGTGAGTCAGGTTGGTGTATTGATTCTACCTGAATGGGACATTGCAGATGTTGTAGCATTTAATGCTATTCTAAAGTCCAAGCATTACTTGCAAGACTCTAAAGAAGAAGTCAAGGCGGCACTTCAAGACTCTACTTTTAGTGAAGAGTATGAAACCTTGGCAATTTGGGCATTGGCCCCACAAGGGAGAAAACCAGATGTTTCTAATATTAATCCAAATTTCAGAGGATGATTAATAATAAAGAGAGTTTCAGAGACCTCAACCACTGAGGCCACTAATTTGACTGTGAATGTGGCCAAATTGGCCCAAAAGACTGCTGAAAGGGAGGAGGCTGAAAAGAAGAGCGTAATGGAGAAGTATAAACTTTTGATTGAGGAATACAACAAGATGCAGTAGAAGAATGTTGAGTTGCAGGCTGAGGTGGAAAGGTTTAGGTATAAATAGATTGGGGAGACATCAAGTGCTCCAGGAACCAGTACATTACCTTCCACAGCAGGGTCAGTGCCTCCTATTTCTCCAATTGTTTCCACACCAGGATCTCCTAGTCAAAATCCTGCCCTCAGCCTTTCTTTAGAGGAAATTCAAGAAGAAACAGAGTGCTCTGTTGATCCTACAAAGAAGTAGCTCATGCAAATAATTGATGAATTACAGGCATCTTTGAGAGTAAGTGAGGAGGGATCTCTTTCAAAGCAAAAGGAGATTGTTACTTCTGTCTTGAGGCATTTAAATGAAAAGGTTGATAGTAAATTACTATTTATACATTCTTTATATTATTTTTTGTTAGATGCAATAAAGAATATTGATAGGGATCAGGAGGTAGTGATACCATTGATTGAAAATTGGATCCCTAGGGCCAGTGATTTGGATGTCATGTATAAGGCCTCAAGGATTGATACAAATAATAGGCCCCAATCATTGAAGCCTACTCAAGTATTAGTTAATTCATTGTAGGGTTTTCATACCCTACCAGATGATTTGAGTAGGAAGATTAGGGAATTGGTGAAGAATTTCAATGATTGGGGTAACACATTGTTACCTAATATAATTGATGAGCAAGGGAAAATAAGGTCACTCCAACAATGGTAGGATCAAGCACGTGAGGTCATCAATGATCAAATTAATTTAATTTGTGATGACTCAGATTATGATTTCTTGATGAGTTGTATGGATAAAATCATTAGTACCAGCTCATTTTTGGAATCTTTTGAAAGGGATGTGTTATGCCTTGCATAACCACCCCATTTTAAATATGATTAAAATGGGACCCCTTCCCCCCCCCTCTTTTGCTCTAAATTCTGACATCTTTTGGACTTGTGGATTTTACTGCTTTGATTGCTTTCGAGGTCCTTAGTTGTTCATCTTGCCCATCCAAGTCGTTCCCCTAGGTTGCATGTTGAAAACTTAAGTTTTAAGGAAAAGTTCGGGTTTTCACTCCATTTCGGGATTTTTCGACCCATCCAGATTTTTCCAGATTCCACTGTAAACCTGACAAAGTAATTTCAATGTCAGAAGTTTGAAGTTTCGGGCTCTTCGCGGAATTCTGCCTGGGCCGGATTTTTCCAGATTTTGCTTCATCGTCGAGTTTCTAAATTTCGGGTCGTTGAGACTTACCAGTCACTGTGAGTTTCTTAACTCTCTCCGCCCGGGTGGATCTCTCGTCGATGTGTGTTCCTGAATGGTTTCCATGCCTTGCCTTGTTTGTTAATGCCTCAGTTTGATTTAGGTGGGGTTTTATGAAGCCCAGTTCATTTGACGTGCTCTGAGTTGGTTGGTGAGTTTCGCCTTTATTGTATTAATCAAAGCTTGCTCAGGAATGGTCCATTATTCATTGCAAACTCACTGCAAACCTTGTCAGGTGTATCTAGTTCCATCTAGGTAATCTAAGCTTGCCCCTATTGTTCATGGTGGAGGTCTTAATAGTTGAATCTAGGGCATCGCTGGTTTGTCGTGCGCTTTCGTTATTTGACTCCTCAGGTAGTCTGGATCCAAAGGGATAGATAGAAATCATGAATTAGATTTGAGTCGACCTCAAGAGATTCAAAATTCTTCAAGTTTCTATCACTTCATGAAAAGTCGAGCATGATGAAGGTTTTTCAGGATTTCGAAGACTCCACAGAATTTCCATGTCTCCGGATTATCTCGGATTCCTTCATCTTCTCGGAAGTGTGCTCTTAGTTCAAATTTTTGGGTCATCTGCAGAATTCCGATCCGGCCAGACTTTTCTAAATTTTTTGCCAAGCTTCGAGTGACTTGAAATTGTTCACATAGGAATGATTTAGGTGATAAATGCTTGATATTCCATGCTTATTTTGATGGATTTCACAATGTTATATGCATTCCTTCTTCATTCGAATCATCTATTGGTGAACCTTATGGCTGCTTAGGGATTCTTCGTTCTGGCAGGATTTTCCCAATTTCCTTCAATTTTCTGAAGTGTGAAGTCTTGGGTCATCCGCGGAATTTCGGTCCAATTGGATTTTTTCAAATTCTTTGCTATGCTTTGTGGAATTTAAGAAATTGGATAAAATTGATGAATGTAATGATGAATGCTTAAAAATATCTTGCTTTAGCTTGATGAATTTCACTGTTGTATGCTACTTGTGTTCTTTTTGATGATGCATTGTTGACATTGGTACTTCATTAGGAGAATTCGCCTAGTTTGGAATTTTCCAAAATTCTTTCTAGATTGTTTTTCCCCGATTAACTTGAAATCCTGAACTTCTCAGTGTTGATGCTTAATGGATAATTTAATGGTTTTATCATGATTTTAAGCTAACACTTGGATGAAAATGTTGTCAACATTTGGATTCTCATGTTGGTTTTTGATGAATGTAGGTTGAGTTTGGTAGGAGGATGGTGGCTAGAGAGGCTAAAGGACACAAAGGGATCATCCATCTCTGAAGCAAAAAAAAAAAAAATGAAGCTAGACAAAAATAGTAGGATTCCTGAGGGCAAGATGACATAAGCCTGGTTCAAAGTTTCTGATACAAATATGAACACCCTACTACAAAGGACTAAGGCTATCATGGGATACAGTAACTAGGCACCAGCTGGATGACATAGCAACCTACAATGCAATCATTAATGAATATTAATCCAACAAGAGAGATTGGGACAATACGATGGGGTAGCTGAAGAATAATATTAATTCCATTGAATTACGAACTAGAGTTTCACCTATGCCACTTGTGAGTAGCTTGCAGAGGACGTCCTTGGTGATGAAGGAAAAAATGGAACAAGGTATTGGCAAAGTGGGGGAAGTAGTTAATGTGAAGCTGCATCGAAAGTCATGCTTCCTCATTGTTTCGCTTTGCCTCTTCTTCATGCATTTTGGTCTGAGTTATGTGGGAGATCCTGGGCTGATTTGGTAGGTGCCTGTGCATTTAATGCACTTTTGACTTTGTTTCAAATTCTTCTTGGGGCTGACTTGTTATATGACCGACTTATTGTAAACCCTAATTGGGCCAACACATTTGGTGGGTTTTATAAATATGGTGTTTTGCCTCTTTTGTAAGGGGTAGAAAGGGTTAGAAAGGAAAAAAGGTTAGAAAAAGAGGTAGCGGATTAGTTAGCGAGCTGGAGGATGCAGAGGGTAGAGAAAATCAAGAAGTAGAGTAGGAGTTAGATTTTATTTTATCCTGAGCAGTCGCTGTAATACAAAAAGACTTGAATTGTTGCTATCTTTGGGGATTCAATACAACTGAAGACATTGTGTTCTTGGTGAATTCTTTGTGTTGATCTATCTTGCATGGTTCTTTCTATTTATCTTTTTTGAATTAGAAGAGTAGAGGTAGAAAGGTATAGGATGGGATATCAAAAAAGCAAGTTAGGGTTTTTAAGTAAGACGTTTCTTGCCATTTAGCAAGAGAAAGAGGTGATGTATCTTCCTAATTTTCTTAGCATAGATGGAGAAAATTTGAAGACATGGGCTTCTATACACTGGTGATCTTGCCAGATTTGTAAATGTTGCTTATCTGTTTCATTGACAGTAGGAGCAGCCAGACTTAAACCTACTTTATTTTATGCTCTAACATGGTATTCATTTTGGGTTAATCATTTGATTTGAAAAGCTTTCAAGGAATGAAATTTTATCTTATGTTTTGTTTGAATGATGATTTGCAATCTACTGTTAAAGTTTGCACTGTGAATGAATGAAACTCTGTATCAATTACAGGTTAATTTTATTTTGTAGTTCTAGTTTAGGAATTCCTTGGAAGGTAACAAGTCTGATTAGTTGAATGAATCAACATTCTTTTCAATTTGAAAACCTTGATCTATCTTTTTCTATTTCTTTAAAACCCTAGTTAAAGTAGGTTTAGATAGATGGTTGATCTTGCAACAATCTAGAAGCTCAAAACCAATAGGCCCCTTGAATATTACAACCATATTGACCACTTCGTGAAATAGAAATGTTGTGAACCAACATCAAAGACCTTGGGAGGTGATTAGTTTGATTACTGGTTGTCTCTTTCAGGAGAGGTGAGATACTTTTACTTTTATCTTACTTGCATGTCATGTGTCAACTTGGCACCTCAACAGGATGCAAATCAGGTAGCGGTAAAATACACACCTTATAATGCCAAGGTGAATGAGGTAATTAATTTTGACTAGCTGAATGATGAAGAATACTAGAAATGGGTAACTAAATATTTGACTGAAGAAGAATAAAAGAATGGACTATTAATAGGTGGAAAATTAGATGCTGTGGTTACAACAGTTCTAGTTTTACGTTGATGGCATTCTCGATGTGGGTTTCTTGTGGTTTTTTGTTATTACATCAACTTTTCTCAGCTGACATGATGAACAAGAATATTCTCCAAGGTGATGGTTGTAACAATTTTTGGAATATCACCAGGTGCTCCAATTGGTTGGTGACATGTGTACTTTCTGGCTCGATGCTTGTTTGCTCCTTCATTTTCTATAAGAAGGATTTCAAGGCCAGAAGTACGGGTTAGCAAGTTAGATAATATTCAGTCGAGCCTAGGTGAAGTTGCAAAGCAAATTGTAAAGTCTGATGGTTTTTAGAGAGAAATGCAATTTAGGTTTTGAGTCATTTTGTAACAGGTTTTGAGTTCATGGGGATTTAATGTTGTATAATAGTACTATCATTTGAGTTGAAATGATAAATTCAAGCTCATGTCTCTCCATTGTACATGCATATCTGAACTTTGAATAAAATAAATAAGGGTTGTTTTATCCATCTCACTATTGTGGTGTGTATGATTCTATTTTAGCTTTAATTCAAAGAATTAATTAAAATGCTTGAATGGGATTATAGGCAGATATGCTCTGTATAAGGATTTGATAAGTAGTATTGGGTTAGAATGCATACAGATGAAATTGTAATGCAATATTGTCAGGGATCCTATATGTCATGTATTAAATTTGTCATAAACCTCTAGATGCTTATGAATTTGACTCATGCAATGGATATATGGCACTGATCTAAGTTATACTTATTCGTGTAATTCAGTATTTGTTTGTCTTTTCCTAGAGCTTGATACAAATTGCAAATTAATGACTATCTTATGTTGTGGATTGTGTTGTAGTTATCTCATGCTCCAGATAGTTGATATTGTCGAGGAATAGCCAATTCTATCTGATATTATCCTATCATGTTGAGCTATTAAGTGAGATTATCTGCTTTGTTAATGTTGTTTATAATAATGGTGCAGAGGTTATAAACACATTAAGGGATCACCCTCCTAGGTCTTGAAGAGCCTGAAGTGTAGGAGGCTTTTTAAAGTCCCCTTCAGTTGGTCCAGGTCCTTCGAGCTACCTTTGATTGGAATTGGCAATTCCATAGGTAGATTAGAAGACCAAACTGGTTACATTGTAAAATAGAACCAACTGGTTCATAGCACAGCTGGCAAACAAACATAACCCATACTCTCACCTACTTCACAAGGGAGTAGCATAAAAATGGGATAATAAGTGTGAAGAAGCATTCAATAAAATCAAAGAATATCTACTTACACTACCAGTCCTAATGCCACCAATCCCAAGAAAACCATTAATTTTCTGTGTCAGTAACAACAGCAGCCCTTGGAGCCCTCCTAGCTCAACATGGTGAAAATGGAATAGAAAGGGCCATCTATTACATCAACAGAGCAATGGTTGGGCATGAGCTAAACTACTCATTCATAGAGAAAGCATGTCTAGAAGTAGTGTTTGCATCAAAGAAATTCAGACATTACATGTTGGCACACAAAATAAAACTCATTGCCAAAATTGATCCTCTCAAGTACTTATTGTCAAAGGAAATGCTCACTAGAAGAATGGCCAAATGGGTGATGATACTATTAGAATACAAAATTGAATATGTGGAGCAGAAAGTAATCAAAGGCCAAGTCATTGCAAATCAGCTTGTAGAAGCACCAATCTATTCAGAGAATCCTCTCATCTCAGAGTTTCCAAACAAATCTATTTTTAATCTCAACATAACCGACCACTTGAAACTCTACTTTGATGGCTCATACACACAACATGGATCAGGAGCCGACATCTTCTTTATCACCCCACAAGGGGAATGCATACCAAGGTCCTATAAATTAGCATTTCCATGCACCAATAACATTGCAGAATACAAGGCTTTAACCATATGTCTCAGAATAGCAATGCAGTGGAACATTATAGCTCTTAGAGTATACAAAGACTCAATTAATAATAAACCAAGTGAATGATGAATACCAAACTAAAGACAACAAGCTCACTCCATACAAGAAATTGGTGGAGACTCTAAAAGAATCCTTCATCGAAATCACATTTGAGCAGATACCCAGAGCCAACAATAGAGCAGCACATGCCATGGAAACAATTGGATCCTTACTAGACATCCCCCATAACATTCCAAAATATGAATTCCTCATATAGCAGCTTCTCATGCCCACATTCGAGGTACCAGAATCATAATTTGTTTATGAAATCATTGGTCCTGGTGATCCTTGGTACCATGACATTTATGCATACCTTTGAATAGGAGTCATACCTTCCGACTTACCCTCAACCCTAAAATGAACCTTTATCAAAAAGGCATTTCGATTCATCATCCTAGGAGATACCCTGTATCATAGGAGCATAGAAGGAACCTTACTGCACTGCTTAAATGTTGAGGAGGCATTGACTGCTCTAACTAAAGTACATAACGGTATATGCAGTTCACACTCGAGTGGAATGACCATAGCCAAGAAACTGTTGAGGATGGGGTATTATTGGCCTACAATGGAAAGAGAGGCACATGACTATGTCAAAAGGTGTCTACAATGTCAGTAGCATGGGGACCTCATCCATGCTCCATCTCAAGGACTTCATCCCATTATCACACCATGGCCTTTTTCATAGTGGGGACTTGATCTCATTGGAAAAATCACACCCACTTCATCTAACAGCCACATATTCATCATAACCACCACAAAGTACTTTACTAAGTGGGTGGAAGCCATACCTATGACATCTATAGTTGGGAAGCAGATAGCAAAGTTCATCTTGAACTATCTCATTTTCCGCTACAGTGTCCCACAAGCCATTATATCAGATAATGGGATACCATTCAAAAATTAGGATGTCCATAATTTATGTGAAAAATTCAAAATCCAACATTGCTTCTCCACCCCATACTATCCCCAAGGAAATGGCCAAGTAGAAGCCACAAACAAAACCATTTTGAAAATCCTCAAGAAAACAGTCAATGACGCAAGTCGAGACTAGCATCTATAGCTCAATCTCACCCTCTGGGCCTATCGAACTAGCATTCAGGCACCCACTAGTGCCACCCCTTTCTCCATGGTCTACGGATCAGAAGCAGTACTCCCCATTGAGATCAAGCTCCCATAACTCAAAATATCACTGCAAAACCTTATCATAGATGAAGAGTACCGAATATCAAAATTGAATGAGCTGGAGCTACTGGATGAGCATCATATAGATGCTTTAAATCACTTGCAAGTCTACCAGAGTAGACTCAAGAGGAGCTATAACAAGAAAATTAGAAGAAAGACTTTCCAAATAAGAGAACTGGTACTAAAGGAGAATCAAAAGACTGTCCCAAACCCAAGCAGCAAAGGCAAATTTGAACCCAATTGTTTGGGACCATTTGTTATCATAGCAATTTATAAGTTAAGGGCATATCAGTTATCAACACCCGAAGGGGAACCTCTGCAAGAGCCCATGAATAGCTCTCATCTCAAAAAGTTTTATGCCTAATCTTTCAAGGTATAGGACCAAAAAATCAAAAAAATCAAAAAATGTCATGAAAAAATGGTTACCCTGGCAAACAGGCGTCTTGGTGACAACAAAAAAATCAAAAAAGAAAAAAATCCAAAAAAATTAGAAAAGGATTGAAATAGTAGTAAGAAAAATGGTCCTCTAAGTGAAAACCACTTAGATTGGCACTTTGAGGTAGGTACCTTGGTGAAAACTTGGAAGCGGGGGCACCTTGTGTAAATAAAGCACTCATCATCTACGAGGATCTTCATGGCTTGTTCTACATCATCCATCCATTATGTTTCCATCATCCATCACATTCAGATCTCCATCCATCACTCATCCACTCGCACCTACATCATAGCTTGGTCCTATTTTTGTATCATGATCCCTCCTAGTACTACTCAGCCCATCCTCAAGGTCAGTTTTTCCTACCTTTATCGGAGTAGTCTATTGCATCACGTTGGGGGCATGTTCTCATCAACTTGGATTCGTGTATATTCTTAAGGTCAAAACATTAGAAAATACAAAAACATCAAAACATTAGAAAATCCAAAAACATCAAAAAAATCACCAAAAATCCAAGAACATTCAAAACATATCAAAAATCCAAAAATAGGTCAAAAGTCAGTCAAAAAAAGTAAAAAACAAATTTGTCTTGTCGAACTACGGGTCTCTGAGCCTTGAACATAGGCAAGGTTGATCTTTGATCATCCCCTAAGACACTTAGGTCAGTCGTTTAGGAGTCTGTCATAATAAACTGACATTTCATCATGTATATCGTCATGTAAATTAGTCAAGTCATTAATTCGAACTCGTGTCTCTACGTGTATAACGTAGGCAAGGCTAATCTATTGATAGCTTCTAAAGGCCCTAGGATGGGTCCTTAGTTAGTCTCTTGAATCAAAATATTAGAAAACCCCAAAACATTCAAAAAATTGGAAAATCAAAACATTTGCAAAATCCAAAAAATACCAAAAATAGCCTCAAAACATCGCAAAACTCTAAAAAATCCAAATATTTGAAAAAATCCATCTGTCTCATCTCGATTGCACCTGCGATAACATCACTCATAATAAATGATCGTCATCCTCAACCTTTGGTGAAACAATCAAAAACAAGTCTAGTAGGTGAAAAGTGAAAACTCAAAGCGTCAAGTCTCAGGTCTAAGTCAGTACATAAGCAAGTTGGTCAACTCTTTGTATCGATAACCCATCATCCAATTGGTCCCATATCAATCATTTGAAAGAACAATTGAGATAAAATGAAATTGTGTGCTGACATCCACTAACATGTCCTAGGATGTATCCTTCCTACAATGAGTATTATATTTTGGCAATAGTTTTGGTTCTTATCTTTAAAAGAACATTTCTTTTTGGTTAGCGGTATTGAAGAACATCAGTTTGTTTGTTTACTTTATCTTTGTCTTTTGACTTATCTTACTGCACTCATTCCAAGGACCTCTCGATGATATCTGAACAGAGGCTTTAGAGAAATAGGAATGGGGCAATGATCATTATCTTTTGTCTGTTGTGCTTGTTGGATGTTCTTGTAATATAACTTGGCAAATACTTGCTTTGTTAGGTATGTATGGAGGGTGTTTTGGGAAGCTTGTTGACTATTTCATTGATAGGTTATACCTTTCTGTGTTTTGGTCTAAGGTTTTTGAAAATTCTAAAGTGCATCCTAGAAAGGTTTTTGTATGTCAGGTGTGAACAAGAATACTCCTATCTATTTGTCAAGTCAAAGTTCATCACATTGGGTACCACGCCATCCTGGTTCTCTATACCCTGATGCATCGTACCACATGTGTTATCAAACATAAGAAAATTGTCCCTTTGAAAATCCCAACTCCTCGGCAAGTAGTCATCATCGTTTGCATATTCATCATCTTGTGTCTTGTTGAAATGACTTTTTCTCTTTCATCCCTTCTTGCTCATCACGCTAACAAGGTACTATGATAGTTGATCATCATCGTCATCATCATCATCATCATCATTGATCCCACATCCACAAATCATTAGCATATTGCATCAACTTATCATATAGAAAAAATATGCATTGCATTTCCATCATCATATAAACATGTTATTATAAGCATAGATAAACACATCCCTTTCTCATTACATTGCATCCATTTTTTCCATCACATTGCATTCATCACATAAACCGTCGCATAACATTCATTTGCATAAAAATTTCATAACCATTTCACATTACCACCTACTACATAATTAGACATAATAGGTACATAAGCATTATAGATAATCCATTGCATATTCACATCACATAAACATCATAAGGTCATCTTCCACATTACATTCATTTTGCATAAAACATCATCATACCACTTTGCATTAACATATCATTTCATATATTAGATCACATCACAGTAAATGCATCACATACATTACATGTTTAGGATAATATATTTGTTATTCTAAGCATCTTAAAACCATCTCATTTACATCATCAATACATATCATATAAAACATGACCATTGCATTTACACCACATTATATCGTCCATTAATCATCCATATCATCTCATAAATAGCATCGCAATCATTTTTTACATTTCATTGCATAAATAATTCCACATCATTATAAGCATAAATAGGAACATAAAAATACATTACATGCAAAGCATACATCCATCCATAAACATTTTATAAGTATGGTTCACATATTATTTTGCATATACACCATAGATCATTTCCATATCATTTTTCATATTACATTTCATATCACATATCATCATTTGCACCAACATACATAGATCATCATATATAGATTATAAACGTACATCGTCATCCATTCACATCACATATCATACAAATCCATCTAGATATCATGAATAAAACATCATAATATAAGATATAGTCATAATGCATACATCATTAGAAAAGAAATG